>QXTE01000007.1:4575663-4691451 GCA_003942145.1 Platysternon megacephalum | reverse complement strand
ATCAACTTAGGTTTGAACAGAGACTGGGAATGGCTCGGTCATTACACTAATTGAATCTATTTCCCCATGTTGAAGCAGCCTCACACTTTCGTGTCAACTGTCCGAAATGGGCCATCATGATTATCACTTCAAAAGTTTTTCTCCCCTGCTGTTAATAGCTTCTCTTAATTAATTAGCCTCTTACAGTTGGTATGGCTACTTCCACCTTCTCATGTTCTCTGTATGTATAAATATCTTCTTACTGTATGTTCCATTCTATGCATCCGAAGAAGTGGGCTGTAGCCCACGAAAGCTTATGCTCAAATAAATTTGTTAGTCTCTAAGGTGCCACAAGTACTCATGTTCTTTTTGCTGATACAGACTAACACGGCTGCTACTCTGAATCCAATCCCTGAGTATTTCCTCCCTCATTGCAGCCTCCTGCCCTTAATAGGGTAATAACTCTAATCTCTCCCAAATCTGACTCATTCTGTAATCAAGGTTGGCTAGCCCCAGCCCTCCAGCCTTTAAGAGGTGAGCCACCCAAGTATAGTATGCGCACATAAAATAAGATTCAGTCCTTGCTCCAAGGAGCTTGCAATCTAGGTCATGCACAATTTAGATACACAGACTGCATCAGGTAATGGGTACATGTTTAAGGAGTTGGAGAAATCTTGCAGTGGTCACTGTTGAAAAGCTTCATGAAGTTGATATTCTGAGTAGATGAGGGTGATGAAATAAATGGGACAACTTGCATAAGAAAGGCGATCTAGATTTCCTCAATAGCCCACCCCTTTCTCTTTGTTTCTGCCATTAACACACACCTTCACTCTCCTCCTGTGGCATAATTCTCTATGGTGTATGCAGTGTTGTAGCCTTTGAGTCCCAGGATATTAGAGAGACAGTGAGGGTGAGGTAATATCTTTTACTGGACCAACTTCTGTTGGTGAGAGAGACAAGCTTTCAAGCTACACAGAGATCTTTGAAGACCTGATACCAAGGGGTCTGATTTGCAGAAGTTCTGAGCACTCATAGCTGCAACTGAAGTCAAGGGGACTTGGGACATGTGTTTTGAACACAAAGTGCTATATAAGTTTACAGTGGTGCCATGGCACCAGGCCCACGGTGCACCCCAAGCTGCTGGCTCCTCTCCACCCCCTGGCCCTTCCCCCCCTTTCCCCACACTGCTCGCTCCTCTCAGCCAGCTGAGGGATGGGCTCCTCTCCAGCCCCAGCACTGCCTGGGACAGGGGCGGAGAAGAGCCCTCAGTCACTGCTGCTCCAGGCCGGTGACCATCCGCTTCAGGCTTGCCGGGGCCCGCCTCTCCCTGCCACTCTGTGGAAGCGGCAGGCTGGAGAAGTGGGCAGCTGCCCTCTGCCGCCCCTGCAAGGAAATGCCTCCTCTATGCTATGGGCACCACCAGTGCCAGGCAGGCAGGGCTGGGTGGGACCCCTCTGTGCTCCTGAGTTTCAGCTGTCCTGCCCCCTAGCATTGTGCTGGGAGGGGGGAATCCCTGCTCTGCACTGGTTCAGAAGGGCTGGTGAGTGTGGCTAGGGGGCAGGGTGTGGGGAAGTGGGTCTCTGGGGGACTTGTGGGGGGGCACTGGGCAGTGGGGGAGGTTTGTGCATGTTGGGATGATGGGCAGTGGGGGGTCTGTTTGGGGCGCTGTGTAGTTGTGGTGGGGCTGTGGGAAAGGGCCTGGGGGGATGGGAGATGTGTGTGTTGGGGTGCTAGGGAGTGAGGGTTCTGTGTGGTGTGCTGGGCATTGTGGTGGGGATGTGGGTGGGTCTGTGGGGAGGGGGGCGCTGGGCATAGGGAGTCGGGGGTGTTGGGGAGGGGGCTGTGTGGCATAGCATGGGCCTGCCCCCAAGGGGAAGGGGCACGCTGGCAGCACAGGCAGCAGGCCAGTGTGTGTCTGGTAACTGCCGGTTTGTAAACAGTGCCCTCGCACTGGGCTGGGCAGAGTGAGGCTGCCCCTGCCATGCCATGCCCCATTGCCCCTGGCTGGCCCCTCGCTCCAGGAACCAACCTCCCCCCACACCATGTTGCATTGCCCCTATGGGGGTCCACAAATATGTTTGGTGCTAGGCCCACAAAAGGTTAATCCAGCCCTGTATATAATGCTAAATTCTCTGGTTCTTGTTATCTCAAATTGGGCACCCAAAATTAATGCACATTTTTTACTTTAAACTCTGTGCCACAGCTCCTGTGATGGGGTGAAATCCCCACACTAGTCCTGCAAGAGTAGACTTGGGCTAGGTGGCTCCAATCAGTTAATTAGGTTTCATGCTGGAGGCAGCTAATTAGGAACAGGCTCACCTGTGCAGGAAGCTGTCTACAGATAGGGGCAGCTGCTGAGAAAGGGGAGAAACTCCCTGGGAAAAGGGAGAGTGTTTAGGGGCTGCTAGGAAAGGTTGCAGGAAGGCAGGCAGCAGTTATTCCCTGGGAAGAGATAGAGGGGAGGATTCTTGGAGCTGTTCCCCCCCCGAGAAGGGGAACCAGAGAGCGGAAGCAGTCCAGGGAAGGAGTTCCTGGACTGGAACTGAGAGTAGAGGGCATGCTAGGTTCCCCTATCAGCCACTGAGGGAGTGGAACTGGGGCAGTGAATGGGAAGATTGCCTGGGGCAGTGAATGGGTTGAAACCCAGAAGGGGGAACACTGAGTGACTTAGCCAGAGGGCTTAATCACAAAGAGGATGCTGTGGGTCCTGTAGTGAGAGGAGCTGCAGACTGGAGTCAGAGTGACGGCATGCAAGCTGCGGACAAGGGTGTTGGCCTCAAGAGCTAATCCCCAGAAATGACACGATGGAGGCACCAGACCAGTGGTAAGTGGAGCAACCGTGACAGCCCCTCCTCTCTAAAATGGGGATAGTACACTTTCACCTTACAGGAGTATTGTGAAAATAAACTAATGCTTGTAAAGCAGTCAGATACTATAGTGGTGAAAGTGGAGCTTTTGCATCTTGTACAAGTGTGTATTGGGGTCCAGATATTTTTGGTGGAACAGTAGAAGCAACACTTTCTCTCCATTTTGATGGTGCACTTTCTGGGGCCAAAACTGGTAAGGCTCTAGGGTCCAGATGCTTTATCCAAGATTTTGTGGCACTATTGCTGTGAGTTGCATCAGTGTCTGGATTTTTTTAGTCACTCCTAAGCCTCAACATGTTTTCTACCTAGGCAGTGGAATTTGCGGGAGGGTGACTGGGAAGGATCCAATGCCTATCAGGTGCTGGATCTGGGTTTTGCTCTGCTGTTGCACCAAGCTGTGTTGGTGTCCCGTCCCCCCCCCCCCTTTTTATTTTTTGGTAAATAGCAAAGGCTAAACATATTCTCTGTTTAGGCAGTGGAATTTAAAGAGTAGGTGCCAGATTTTGGGGTGATGGGCCAGGGTTTCTGTTCAGTTGAACTGGGATGCTTTGGTATCTGTGTTTCATTGCTGGAGTAGAAGCAGCTAAACTTGTTGTTTACTTAAGCAGGCCAGAACAGGGTTTTTGTTGTGCTAGTGCACCAGAACCAATCAGTGTTCAGGGTTGGTTTATTTGTGCAGTAGGAGCAGCTAGACCAGTGGTTCTCAAACTTTTGTACTAGTGACCACTTTCACACAGCGCTCTGAGTGCGGACCCCCCCTTATGAATTAAAACCCCTTTAAAAATATTTAACACTATTATAAATGCTGGAGTGAAGTGTGGGGTGGAGGCTGACAGCTCGTGACCCCCCCATGTAGGGTGACCAGATGTCCCGATTTTATAGGGACAGTCCCATTTTTGCATTTTTTTTCTTATATAGGCTCCTATTACCCCCCACCCCATCCCGATTTTTAACATTTGTTGTCTGGTCACCCTACCCCCATGTAATAACCTTGTGACACCCCCCCCCCCCGGGGTCCTGACCCCCAGTTTGAGGACCCCTGAGTTAAACATTTCTGTTTAAGCAATGGAATTTGGAGGCTTGGGTACAATTATCACTGGGATCCAGGTAAAATCCAGCTTTTACCTTTTTCCCCAGTAGGAGCCGTTCTGTACAATTTGGCAGGATCCAACTTTTACCCAAACTCTCCTATTTGGCGAGGCAACGGGAGCGTCTTGTTGCCCAACTTGGGTCTGGTGGGTTGCAGGGAGCATGTGATCACTGGAGTGACTGAGCTTGCATTGCCATGGTGTGGCAGCCGCGGGGAGAGCAATGGAGGCTGCTTAAGAGACAGGCTGGGCGGCTGCTACTGCATCCATCGCAAAAGGAAACCACCCCACACTACATCGCTGCTCACCAAACGGAGGAGTGAAAGAGGTAGGACGTTCCTGTTTCCCTAACAAATGTTGTTTCAGCGTAAATGGCAGCAGTTAGGTTTTCCCCACACGGAAAGCTGTAGCACTGTACTATGCTTCCTCGCATCCTGACCTTGTCTCTCACTCATTAGCATCTCAACGATTCCTGCTTGTCAGGGCTATTTGATGTTCAGGGCTATTTTCTATTGTTAGACATGGCTAGTCTTTCCTTGAAGATTATTAAAGGACATGTGTGCGATTGTTTGTTGTGAGCCTGGGATTAGCATCAGTTTTGCTACCTGTAATATTTCCCTGTTAATATCAATGAAAGAAATTGCGAAGATTATGTGCACTGATAGCAGTTGGATGCACAATGAATAGATCAGAAAAAAGAGCATGTAAGCAGTATCTCCTACTATAAAACTGTCTTTGTTAAATAAAAAATTAGGAATGTCTGTGAGTGTTCATTGAAGGTGCTACTTTGTTGCTTTCTGAGAATTTAATAGCTGGATTGGCTCTTTTAAATTTCTTCTATATTTTCCTTTGTTAGCATTTCCCAGAAGAATCCTGCATTCATTTTCCTTTGCTGAAAAGCAAGAGGTCTCAGAAACATGACTTTTGTTCCACACTATCACCTTCAAGAGCTACATTGCTTTGTTTAACCTCCTCTAAGCCATTTATCACGAACCTCTGCCGTCATATTGTAATGAGTTATGAAATCTGCTGGTTTTCATGGTTAAAATATATAATCCATGGTTTCTGGTTTTTACCTTTTCCCTAAGAACTGAAATAGGTAAACTAAAGATTATGATGTCTTGGATGTAAAATTGGTTTTCATCTGTTTTCTTACACAATTTCTTCAGTTTAATCATTTCTCATTCTGTTGGGGGGAGGGGGCGAATGAACCACCCATGCAAATTGTTGCCTTGTAACGTTAGCAGATCTCCAGTGAATGCTGTCATTTTATTTTGACCAATTTTGCTAATATTAAGATTCACAACAGAAGAATAAAAATGTTTAGTTTGTAGAAGTTTGCAGAATATTTTTATTAATGTTTCTGCTCTGGCTTTTTAAATATAAAATGCCTAATTTTAAAAACACAGTTCACGGGGTTAAAGAGAACCTAGAAACCACACCATGCTTCCTGAAAATTTAATGTGCTTGACAATAATGGCACTGAAACCGATCTGCTAGTAGGTGTGTGTTTGGGGGGGAGGACGAGTTACCCTTTTCTGTGCTAAGTGCTATTTATCACTAATGGTGTATAATAAATATTCTGTAGCTCATTTTCTATTAATTTAGTTGTCAGCTTGATCAATGTGTGCTTCATAAATGGTGCATTATTATAAAAATAGGTAGCCGTTGTCTTACATTGGTATTGTGTGCATTTTGGGGACCTAGTGCCATTTATTTAATTAGACTAAAAATAATAGTGGTCATAGCTGAATTTCACTTAACTTCTACATTTTAATTACTAAACATTATCACTACCAAATAATGCTCGATACCCTATAAAAAGGGTATCAAATTATTTAGCTATTTCTGAATATTAAATTAGGCAACAAACGAACATTAATACAAGCTTATTTAATGAAGAAAATTACATTTCTTATATATCCAATGTGTATAAATTATACATATAACTCCACTTTAGACAGTTTTAATCCAGTTCAGGCATTTAAGCAAAATATTTGTTAAATCCAACTCTTTCATTGTTAAACTTATTCAATCAAAGGCTCTTTCTTGGTCTTGTATTTCATTATAACAATGAGTTTAAAATATAGGACTGTATCTGTGAAGTGTGTGGAAACAATAAGCAAGCTATACTTGCATATTTCAAGATTTTAAAGATAGTTATAAAGACTCTAAAAATGGATACTAGAAAATATGGTACTTACCAAAGAGATTCCTACTATTTGTTGTTACTTACTGTATAAGTTACTGTGTCTCAGCATATCCTTTTTTAATTAAGCACACTTTCAAAGGGCCATCTACCATGAATGTAAATATGCAGTATTTGGAAACTCTCTTTGCATATATAAGACAAATTTACATTTTAGTAAATCTCTCTTCAGTTGTGAGCATATTTGTATACTTTGTATGCTGTATAATAATTTTTTAAATAGCACTGGCAGCAAATGGTAATGGAATAGCGCTCACTATTTGTATGAATTATTAATGCTTCCACAATATTCTCAGGGTAAGGAAAAATTACAAATATTTTAAAATTGAAACCTTAAATATTTTACTCTACCGATTTATGAAGTTATACAGGTTGTTAAATGTCTTTAATAAAAGTTACTTTATTCTTTAACTCAACATTACAATAAGTTTGCGTCATTTACTACTAAATTAATCTCTTTCAAGTCATCCCTCTGCAAATAACAAAAGTTATGTTATGTTGGTAATTAAAATATTAGTGTTGCTATGCATAATCTGGTTTTGTTTTTAAAAGGGACCATTGTTTTATTCAAATTGTTTTTGTTTTACATATGAATTTAATTGTGGATATTTGTCAAAAGTGACACATTTTAGATTCATTCAGAATTTTGATTGCTGCAAATAAGAATAGTGACTCTTAGAGGCTTCTCTTGTTTTGCCTTATGTCACTGTTATATACCTTTTGCCAGGTGCCTCAGTCAATCCTTACCCAAAATACTGCATCATAATTTTCCATCAGTTGTGCTTTGGGATCTTTCAATGTGTGTATCAATAAAATTTTACAACAAACATCATAGTTGAATGGAATAAGAATAAAAATGGAACAAAGAATGAATGTCATAGTTGTTTTTCACATTTAAGTGAAGGATAAGAACCGTATACATTATTTTTATAGTGACAGCATATATTTAAATGACTGCATCCACATCTTTAAATTTTCTCATGAACTAGTTCAAGAAACAAGTTTTTTCACCTTTTGAGTTATTCATATTTGACTAGTTTACTGTGTATTCAAGGGGTTTTGGTGTCCCTCTCTCCTTCTCTTCCCCCCCCCCCCTAAAATCAATCCAGGAATCTTTCGGTTTTTCAAAGGCAACATTTATACATACAGTGCTGAATAATAGTTTCAAAGAGCTCACTAGCAGTGGTATGCTAGGAAGAGTGCATTGTGAATCTTTGGAGATCAAAGAGCTCAGAACAACATAGATGCTCAGATATAAATGCTGAGATAATCTAAACACCTGGGACAAATTTTGCAATAACTTGCATCCCATACAATTGAACAGAATGTATTTCAGAGCAGAATTTGTCTCCTTTGACTAGAATCATAATAGAGCACATGAAATTGTAGTGCTAACATAATCACTGCTGCTGTTGGCTGCACTGGACTGCTCAAACGTATTCTGTTATCTCCATTTTTGACTACATTGGTGACTGCTGAAAAGTGCATTTTCCCACTGAGATTCTGTGAAATCATAGGTGCTGGAACTAGGGGTGCTTCCACACCCCCTGGCTTGAAGTGGTTTCCATCATATACAGGGTTTACAGTTTGTTCAATGACTCTCAGCACCCCCACTATACAAATTGTTCCAGCACCCTGGGTGAAATCTATCTTTATAAGAGACTGTGTATTGTAATGTTGATTTCAAACATAGTCTTGTATATCCCTCCCTGAAAGGAACTTCACTGAGACTCTCCGTTACATATTAAATTATTCTTTTGTTTAAAAAAACCCAAATTATCTCTGATCAATGCTGACATAAGAATGTCAGCTTCTGACATCTATGTTGATGACTTAGGATAAAGAAATAAAATGTACATACAGCAGACTCATTTTTAATTAATACCATTCAAAATCCTATATATCACTACACTAGTGGTGGGTTAATTAAGGCTGGTGCGAACGCAGACAGTTGCTATTGCATATCAACATGGATAATTGACATTAAATTTGCTTGAGACATTATGTAAAAATGATTCATATTAATAAAATTGCATAAGTAAAATATACCACTTAAATTTATTCACATTTTCTTTCCTATATGCACAGAGTTGCAGGAAATTATAGACAGAACTTGAGAGAAGTTGAGAAATAATATTTGTAGGTTTCAGTTGGTTGTTTACAGTAATGATTGATGTAGCTAAAGTTTGCTTCTAAAATATGGCTATAGTGACTTATCAACTGTACTTATTACAGTTTTAGGTAGTAAAATCAATTAAATAATTCACTTTCCCATAAAAGCTTTGAAATAGTTGCATGTATAATTTTAATATTTATATCTATAATTTACTTACTACAGTTAGAAAAAGTGTACGAAAACACAGTCCACATGAATAAAGGCTCTCAATACCACTAGTGTTTGCATGTGTGAAAAAACACAAGTTGTGCAAAAATTATATGCTGACCTGCTTCAATGTGTCTCCCTACTCAGCATATTTTTGAATGTCAGCAGTCAAATTCAAGCAGCTTAATATAACAGCTCAAGCTAGGGCTTTACCGTGAACCTTCTATAGCAGGAGGTTGTATGTGAGAGATTATGGTTGTCAAAACATTAAAATTTAGGAGAAATGTAATCAAAACACTATTAAAACCCAGGACTGCCCCACTCTGGGTAAGGCACTGCAGTTTCAGGGGCCAACAGCCTTGTGCCCCCTTAATGCTGCCCGTGGCCTCAAGGTTTCAGCCTGTGTCAGGGTTTCAGCCCCCACTCCTGGCTTCAAGGGGGGGGGGGGGAGGAGGGAGTTCTGCACTGTTCCTGGTTTCAGCAGGGGGTGGGGGAGAAGCAGTTTGGGGTTTCAGCCCTCCACTGCCCCTGTCTTCACCTGCTTCAGCTGTACTTGGGGCATCGGGTTTCAGCGGCGGGACTCGCGGCCGCCCTGGGGGCCGCAGACCACTGGTCGAGAATCGCTGCTATACAGGACATTGACTTCTTAACTTGTTCTTCAGAGAACTCCTTTTCTTTTAAATAAAGCAGCATGCCGTTCTTTCTCTGTGACCTTCAGTAAAGCCACACAGGAAACTCTTTAGTACAAAAATGAAAAGTACTAATCAATTGAGGTATGGAACAATTTGACCCAAATCAGTAGAGAGAGAAATCCTGGTTTACAATGGATAAAAAGTTTATAAATATACAGTACAGCCACTCCCGACTTACACAATCGTTCTGTTCCAGAAAGCCTTGCGTAACCCAAATTTTACATACGTTGGAAATGTATATTTTGTAAGCATAAAAAACCAAACAATTACAACATTTTCTGCTCTAAATCAATCTTCTTTCACTTACGAACTGGTCCTGCACTCCTGCTATCACTTGGTCGCTTTCCAGGCATGATTTGAATGAAATAATAGGGTGAAATAACCGAAATACAGTATCACTGAAATAACACGAGGCTGTGAGAGTGCAAAGCCTTCCCTTGTAGGAGATGCTACTGCTGTATTCCTCCGCACACCGCACTACAGTACAGTACTTTGCGTTTCCGTACGCTATGCAATATTTTCTGCAACTTGAAAATTTTATTTATGCCTTATGGAACTTTTTGCATAAGGTCGAATTTGCGTAAGTTGGGTCTTGCATAACTGGGGGAGCATCTGTACACACGCATGTGTGTATATATCTATTGTCTGTTGTGTATGATATAGGTGGGATTGGTAACATCACTTTTTAAGGTTGCCTCAAGCTTCCTGTTATAAGTCAGTTTTCAGTAGTTTGGCCATTTCTGAGAACATATCTATTGGAAAAAACATCTAGATTTGTCTATACTAAATAAATAAATAAAAAAAATCTTGATCTTTGATTTGAAATGCTCTAGTGCCTCCATGCTTTGGATCAGAGACTTGAAATTTGGCAGGGGGTGGCCTCTGTCAGGGATGTGTATTTTGCCACTTCTGTGAAAAATTGGCCAAAAATTGTCCAAGTTATAAGCCTTCAAAAAATTGCAGTTCACACTTGCGCAGAGATTTCTTTGATTTTAGCAGCTAACATCTCTGAAGCATGCACACTGAGCCTCTCCTAGATCCTAGTGCTGACCAGACTGGGCCTGTACTATTCCCGGGAGTGAGTGAGCACATTCCATATCCTCACAGCTCCTCTGTGACAGAATTGTCCATGTGCCGTCACCACAGAGCAATTGAGTGTGCTCCTGCTATATGGGATCAGAAATACTTTCCCTGTAATGGCTGTTCCCAGCCACTCTGGACCAAGTTAGGACTGGGCACTGGAACTGAGAGCAGGGAGCCTATCCATTCTGTGTTCTCAGTGACCCTCTGTTGACATGATGGAGAAGGAATTCATCTGATTTGAATGCAGAGTGGACAAAAGCTGGCCCAGGGGAGAGAATGTAATAGATTGGGACAGGGAATGATGAGACGGGGATTATCTGGGCAAGGAGACTGTGGGAGTGGGTGGGTTGCGACTAGTTGTACAAGGACAGTAGGAGTTGGAACTGTGTGGGAGGAGACTGGAAGTGGGAGTTAATGAGGGGGCTAGGAGCCAGTTGGCTGGGTAGAGGAGGGAAACAGATCAGAGGAGGAGCTGGGATGGTGTGAGGAAATATGGACTGACTTAACAAGGAGACCAGGGCTAGGAATTACTGGGTTGTGACTGGAGCTGGGAGCCACTGGGCAGAAAGAGACATTGGACAAGGAGCTGGGGGAGGAGAACCTGGTTCCAGGTGGGGACTCTGAGAGGCTAGAAGTCAGCAGGGAGATTAGGATTTGGACAGCAAAGCCTGGATGGGGAGACTGGGATGAGAACCCTGAGGAATGCAGACTAGGATTGGGTAGGCAAGGAGAATGAGACAAATAATCAGAGTTGAGGAAGAGACAAGATTTGGACAGGGACAGGTTACAGGGTATGAGACAGAAAAGGTTGAGATCGGGGTGGACAAGAAGAATTTGTGCTCACTAGAGCATGTCCACTAGAGTATGCTCCCTTCCAGAGCCCAGAATGGGACCCAAGATTCCAGGGTCTCTCCATTTCTCTTTCAGCAAATATCTGTGAAATCCACTGGGAAACTGTGTGCCTCAACCCCTTCTAGAGCTGGTCCACATAAAGGATGAAAACTTACTATTGCTATCAGTTACTGTGACAGGGGTCTGTGTTAGAGATCTAAAGGTTCCAACCATGCTAATGACCATGTGGGTGTCAGTGTGATGCCACGTGATGGGATTGCTTTTTTTTTTCTTTTCAGGGTTTTTTTTTTTTTTTTTAACCTAGGAAGTTACCAACAAAAAAACTGTTAAAAGAACACTATTAAGGATGCACAGTCAAACACTCAAAAGTTAGGAAGTGTGAGTATTAAGATTGTCTCTGTCTGTCTGTGCATTGCAACCGTAATTCACCCTCTTGTGCATATGCATTATGATAGTCTTAAATTAAAGGATCATATACTATTTTCCTGCCTCCTTCAGTGCGCAAGATGAACCTGCTCTCAGTGTGGAATCAAGGTTGCATAGTAAACACGACTATTGTCTGTAGGGCTCCTGCTTCATTTGTTGCAGAGGTTGGAAGATGTGTAGTGAATGAGGTAGGGAGAAGAGAAAAAAGGGTCTCATAGTTAAGACAATTGCATGCTGCCCTGGAGTATTGGATTCTATCCATGCCTCTGCTGCAGAGTTCCTGTATGATGCTAGGCAAGTCACTTAAAACAAACTGTTAACAGGTGGTTGCTATGTACATGTTTCTCACTTTCTGGGTGCCTGACCTGAGACCCTGGGGTCTGATTTGCAGAAGCGCTGAGTGCTCACAGCTACAACTGAAGTCAATGGGAGATGTGCTTTGAACACACACAATTCTGTATAATGCTAAGTACCCTGAAAAAATCAGGTTCCAGCTAGCTCAAACTGGACATCCAAATTTAGTGGACATCTTTGTACTTAACTTCGCTGTGCCTCAGCTCCCCATCTGTAAAATGGGGATAATATCAATCCCTTCATCTCACAGGACTGTTGTGTAAATAAATTGACTGTCTGTGAAGCATCCAAGTACTATAATGAGGAGTGCCACTGTAAAAACCCACAAGGAAATAAATAATTCTGTATTCAGAACAGAGTTTGAATAGTGTGCAGTAAATAAGGCCTAGGGCCATAGTGAAGAATGTGGAGGGGGAAAAAAGGTTGACTAGTGTGATGACGTATACAGATTCCACCATGGGCAGCAAGGGGTTAAGGAGTGGCTCTGGGCTCAGCCAACTCCATCCCTGCAAGAGATGCACAGACTGGAGGAGTTGTTAAAAGGAAGCAGAACATCTCACTTGGGGGTAGACTAGGGTAGAGATCAGACCTATAACTCGCAGCTCCTGAGGAAAGGGCTGAGGGAAGGTAGGATCTCTCCCAACAACAACTGTCTGAAGGCCCTTCCCCAAGGGATGGGAGGACTTGCTTCTGATATACCCTGAGGAGGCATTTTCCCCTTCTCATACTAACTGTTTGTTTGCATTAGTTCCCCTTGTTTTCTTTATGGATTATCCCAGAATGGGAGGAGAGGCTTGGAAGTGACCTGGCCAGAGGGCCAAGTCACAGGAGGAGGCAGCTGCTGCCGCCACTGAGAGAGAGAGCTGCCACACTATGCTAGCCGCGAGGGGGCGCCAAGCGGTGAGCTGACCTTCACATGTTGTTGCCACAGACTGAGAACTTTGGACAATAGAGGGGTACAGGAAGTGGCCCTGGGGGAGCAGCCTTAAGGCCTCATAGAGCCCAAGGCCAGAGCCTGGTAGAACGGGAGAGCCTGGGCTCCCCTTCCACTGCTGCATTTCAGAGGGCCTAACCCCCTGACCAGTAGGTGACTCCCCACAAGTGCCAACCATCACAAATAGCTATGAGGCAGGGGTCCTGTGGCAAAAATAGTATGAGATCATGTAATTAAAGATGGTCTCAATGCATACACCCAAAGCGGCCAAATTAAGATTGTACAGGCAGGGAGCCTTGATTCTGACTTTGCACCTTTCATATTCTTTAACACAGTTTTTTGTATGTAATATATTTACATAATGTATGTACTGTACAGAGAGACAAGGTGGGAGAAGTAATATCTTGTATTGGACCAAGTGCTATTTGTGAGGTTTTTTTATACTGGTTTTAAACCATGGTTAACCAGTTTCTCGGTTGGTTTGGGTCAAATTGTTCCATAGCTAAATTAATTTAAAAAGTAAAGCAGTCTTTTTCATTGGGTATCCTTAGTTCTTCATATAGCTGTTGCTTATTTCTAGCCTTGTTTTCCTGTCCACCTCCTGAATTTCATTGACTTGGGTAATTCAGGATTTGTACCGCAGGCTGAAGTGCCTTAATCATTTAAAATATGTACTCTTTGCAGGTATCCATATTTAATTTGACAATTTTTCTGGTATTCTTAAAGTACCAATTCCTGGTTCAGATGGTATTCTAATTTCCGACAGCTCTCAGTGAAGTTGAGGGAGTTGGATGAGGCCCATAGACGGGAAAGTTGTTGGGTTTTTTTAGCTTGTCTTGTTTTATTGCTCTGGTGTGGAGGGGGAAGATGGAATCAGAAAACTATTGACTTATTTCCCTTAATAGTCTCTCCAAGTTGTTAATGGTGTGTAAGTTAGAGGCGAGAACCTAAAATTAATAATGTAGAAATGTTAGGTTATAGGTTCATAATTAAAATCCTTTTAGAGCGGTAAGTAGTTTCTTCCAGTATGGAATAGAAGGGAAAATATTTCACTTTGGTAAATGTGTTCTGTAACTTCTTTTCCCCTCCTGCCCTCACCCCCAAACTTTTTCAGGTTCTCTCATGTCTAGTATAATTACTACAGTAGAACCTCAAAGATACAAACACTAGAGTTACAGACTTACCCGTCAAACAGACACCCCGGAAGTCATCAATCAGGCAGCAGAGGAGACAAAACAAACAAAAAAACCAAATCAGCAAATACTGTACTGCCTTGGGGCTGTAGCCCTGGGGCTCACGGCTTCAGCCATGGGGGGGTTGGGGCTGCAGCTGCAGGAAGGGGGTGTCAGGGTTCCGGGTGGGATGGGGGGGCTGGGAACTTCTGACCCTCAGGAGCACCAGGGCTTTAGACCGGGGGGAGCGCTGGGGCTTGGGGCTTCAGCCCCACTGCCCCATTCCCAGCTTCAGACCTGTGGGGGTCATCCGGGCTTTAGCTAAGAGGGGAGCACCAATTTCAACCCCAGCGCTCCCCTGTAGCAGAAGCCCTGAGCCCAGTAGTGGCGCCAGCTTTGCCGGCGCCCTAGGCGGCAGAAGGTCCCGCCCATGAAATCCCGCCCCCAACAGCGGCGGCGGAAGGTCCCGCCTCCAAATTTCTACGGGCGGCGGGGGCACCGGTGCCCCCAAAATAGCAGCGCCCTAGGCGACCGCCTAGGTCGCCTAATGGGAGCACCGGCCCTGCCTGAGCCCCAGCACCCATCGTTAGGCTGAAACCTGGAGTGGAGCCACGGGGCTGAAGCCCTCAGCCCCAGCGTTTCCCCCCTTCCGCCCACCCCCAATCTAAAGCCCTGAGCCCTGGTGCTCCCAGGGGGTAGAAGCCCTGAACCCCCTGCTGGAAGCCCTGGCAGCCCCTAGGGTCAGAAGCCCCGATTCCCCTCCCACCCGGAGTCCTTCCTCCCTCTCCCTCACTGTGGCTGAAATCCCTAATGTCTTGTTCAGAGTTATGGACCATTTCAGAGTTATGGACAACCTCCATTCCCAAGGTGTCCATTACTCTGAGGTTCTACTGTAACTTTGGAAGGATTCTAGTGCTGAGAATTTCTTACCAGATTTGGAGCCCAGTTCTAATTTAGGTAAAACTTCAATTGACTTTAATTACCAACCAAGTAGCCTACATCACAGACAATACACTTCATCTGTAACTCTGTCCCCTGTCTTCCCTAGGGATGCCAGCTTTCCATTACCCCTTTACCAAACCACACCATTCCAGCCTAACACTGTACTACCCCAAACATCCACAACTAATATTGTTGGGAGAAGATAGTTTGATATGGGGATATGTGCGTAAAGGGAAAGGCAGGCCTAACAATGCGATACATGGCCTGTGGTGTATGGTAGTTGTAGTAATGATAAAGAGTGTTTTTGTGGCAGGAGGAGAAGAAGGTATCTATTGTTACATATTCATTTCTTTCCTTTATGGATTTGGATCAGGTGTATGGTGTGTAGCAATGTTAACTGCTTCAAATCACAGCACATTTTTTGGGGTATTAATTGTGTTTGCTTTGATTCTTTTGGCAACAGTCCCAAGCTGTTGCTTCCTCAAAACTCCAATAAGAGTTTCCCACTAACTTTGTTTTTAAAAAACACCAAAAATAAACCTAAACAATACTCTCACACTATTGTTATAGTGAACACACATACTTTACCTCTTCTTTGGAATTGAGAAGTCCTTGGTGTTTGTCTGGATTGAATTTTGAGACTGTTTCTTGCCAGGGGGTTGAAAGATATTGATAGCATCATCCTTCTTCCTGCATTCATAGTCCTACAAATGGTAGCATGAGAGAGTACACATGCTTCAATAATTGTTTTAGAAAGATCACTAATGGTGTTTGTTCACCCCAATGGTTATCTGCTTGACCCCTGTATGTGCTGCTTTGGACTCATTCACTTGTGGTTACAATGCACAATGAATAGAATTTCTCCTGTCCTCAGTTCTTGTCAACCTTAAAGATCATTCGGACATCAGCTCTGTATTTTTGAGCAATTAATTATTACCCATTACTCTATTTTTATTATCTCAACTCTAGTTTGCAAGACTGATGGATGCTTCAAAACCTGTCAGTGCCTGATTTAGATCAGTCTAATACAGAATGATTGCAGCATATGTTGACATCCTTTAACTTAGTGAAGTTGGTAAGTTTGGAATCTGTAAAAGTGAGATGTTTCCTGCTTTTGAAGTTCAAAAATCAACCTTCAAAAGCCACCCTCCAACACTTTTTCAATAATGTTTTAATCTGCACAGTTTCTTAATGTTTTTGTTTAATTTCATAGAGAATTATAACATTACTAATAAAGACAGGTTTCAGAGTAGCAGCCATGTTAGTCTGCATCGGGAGTACTTGTCTCACAGCTTCTTGTCAAACTGTCTTAAATGGGCTAGCTTGATTATCACTACAAAAGTTTTTTTTTTCTCCTGCTGACAACAGTTTATCTTAATTAATTAGCCTCTTGGAGTTGGTTTGGCAACTCCCACCTTTTCATGTTCTCTGTGTGTGTGTGTGTGTGTATGTATATGTTCCATTCTATGCATCCGATGAAGTGGGCTGTAGCCCACGAAAGCTTATGCTCAAATACATTTTAGTCTCTAAGGTGCCACAAGTACTCCTGTTCTTATTAGTAATAAACTATTCTGTATAAAGCAGTGGACAGATACCTGTATTTGGGGGTCTAAATTCGTCCCTAACGCTTGACTTCAGAGGAGTTAGAACAAGGATGAATTTGCACTAGTATGTTAATACAGGCAAATGGCTGACTGGTTGGTATAGCTTTTCTCTGATCCCTTCTACAAACAGTTTAGTTTGCTTCCAAACTGACCCCCTTTTCAATGGGATTTGTTTTCAACAAATGTGTTGTCCCGCTTTTCTGAAATGGAAAAAACCATCCATGCTGCATACTTTATTGGAGCATTTGCAAGCAAAGGGTTACTCATGAACAATCCTTGCTGAATGCTAATAAAATTCAGAATATAAGAAATCTTGAGAGGAAAAAGACCATCTGGCCCAGCATGCCTACCCATTTCTTATCTATCTTAATGCCACCTTCCTGCTTCTATACCTGACCCTTTAATCCTCTCCTAAAGAAAGAAATCCAAATGTCTCAGGAGCTCTTTATGCTGCAATCACTTCTTCCTTTAACTTATTGTATATGTTTTGTTGGCCTGTAGGTGAGAGAATTCTGGTGAAATTCCCTGCACAGGTGACACTGGTGTAAAATATTGCAGCTTCTGTATAGTGCCTTTCTCCCGCACTCTCACCCAGCTGAGAGGAAGATGTGCCGGGAGAGGAGATTGGCTGAACTGCCAGGGAATTAGAACCCTTGGTGTCCTTTTTGGTGTCTGCTTGCTCCACACTTCCCACTTTCCCAGGTGTATGTGGAAAGCCTTTACAAGGCTAATGGGAGTGGCTAGGCATCACATCTTGGCTGTGACTGGCCTATTTGGGGGAGGCCAAGAGAGTCAACTGGTTCCTGTCACTCCTGTGTGTCTCCTTCTGAGGGACAAAAAGTGCCTGGGCCAGGGGTAAGCTTCCACAGAGTGCTCCCACCAATCTCAACCTTCTTTGTTTTTGTAGTTGCCTGGCCAGTTCTCCAGAGAGATGTCTACGCTGCAATAAAACACCTCTGGCTCACCCATGTTAGCTGACTCGGTCTCGTGGGGCTCCGGCTGAGGGGCTACAAAATTGCAGTGTAGATGTTCTGGTTTGGGCTGGAGCCCAAGCTCTGGGACCCTCCCCACTTCTGGGATCCCAGAGCTCATACTCCAGCAGCCTGAGCCCGAACATCTACACTGCAATTTTGTAGTCCTAGAAGCCCAAGTCAGCTAACCTGGGTCAGCCCCGGGTCATTTATCACAGTGTAGACGTACACCAGGTGTGCTGTGAGCCTAGCCAGATTGCCTTTTTGGGGTTAGGAGGGGATTTTCCTTCTAGACTTCAGTGACTGATGTCTGGTGGATTTTTATGTTCCTCACAGAAGCCTGGAGGGTCTGTCTTGTTAGTTGGGGGTAGGTTAACAATGCTGGAATTAAAAAATAAACCATAGTAAATTGTCACAGTCCGAGGGTAGTGGGGCGCACTCTTGGGATAAAATCAAGCACAGGACACATGAGGTTACTGGCATCAGTTCTGATTTTGGGGCAGCGGATGGCCTAAATCTCATGCAGATTGTTATCCCTATCTTCCCCCTCATCCTCGCATGAAGGGAGGGTATTTGGGATTCCACCCCTGAGGTTCTGAATCCCCAATTAAGGGGGGCAGCGCCTGTGGGTGCGAGGGTGGGTGCAAGGGCGTGCACGGAACCTCCTTGGCCACCCATGCACCTGGGGACCGCAGAAACCTGGCTGCCGCTTCCCGGGAGCCACTGTAAGTGTCGCCTGGACCCCATGCCCCATCCCGAAGCCCAACCCCTTGCCTCAGCCCAGAGCCCCCTCCTGCACCCCAAACCCCTCGTACCTGGTCCCACCCCAGAGCCTGCACCCCAACCCCCTGCCCCAGCTCGGAGACCTCTCCCACACCTTGAACCCCTCATTTCTGGCCCCAGCTCAGAGCCCTCTTCTGCACCCCCACCCCAGAGCCCATTGCCCCCCCATACGCCCCAGCCCCAAGCCCTCTCCCGCACCCCAAATCCCTCATCCCCGGCCCCACCCCAGAGCCCGCATCCCCAGCTGGAGCCCTCCCCCTCACCCCAACCCCTGCCCCAGCCTGGTGAAAGTGAGTGAGGGTGGGGGAGAGTGAGCGATGGAGCGAGTGGGGGTGGGGCCGTGGAAATGGGGTGGGCAGGAGCAGGGCCTCGGGGTAGGGGGTGGGGCAGAGGGCAGGGTAGGGGTGTTCAGCTTTGTGCAATTAGAAAGTTGGCAACCCTACCTACATCACAGCAAACAAGCTACTCTTGGCCAATTAATGAGTATAGTAGGATTCTATAAAAGGGTTGGAGATTAAGAGGAAATCTGAAGGATATGTGACTCTGTCCTTAAGCTTCTCTTCACAGAGAAGTTGCAGGTAGATATGCACATCTTCATTGCATTGATTTGTGTGATCTTTTTTGTTGCTGTAAAATGTTCTATTTAGTTTATAAAAGAAAAAAGGGAAGCACTTCACTGCTTTTTTCCTACTAGATTTCTTATCATATTCATATGTTCCTTTTACCTTAGCCTAGTATTTTGTATCCTACTGTGTTTGATTTGCTGCATCTGTGTTTTTGTGACTTGTGCTAAAACATGTATTTCTAATTAGGAACTGCCTGAAACTTTGCTAAGGTCTGTCATATGTTTTTACTCACATACAATCCGGTCTCCTTCAGCAGCACTACTTATCTACAAAACTACAAGTAGATATAATTAAAAATTGTCCACCGCATACTGCACTAATCTTGTTTTTTTCAGTGGGATAGCAGAGCTATGACATCCCACAGTCGCTTACCAATTTGTAATTTAAAAACCACTTATTAGCGAACAGAGCATCAGCCTATAACAGTACAGCTCTGAATGTTTTATTCACATGTAATTTGCCAGTTGTAATCGGTTACCAGAAAGGAAAGCAAGCTTAGAAACTTTTCTAAGTCCCACATTTTGACTGGCTAAAACCTTGTCCTTAGCCTTTAAGAGAACTAATGACCACCAAATGCTCCCAAATCCACTCCATGGACTGGTTAATCCAACATTTTATATTGTTTTTGTGTACATATGCCTTGATATTTTGTGAGGGTTAATATTAAAATAGTTTCTAGGGGAGACACATTGGTCATGGTTCTCATTTACATGTAGGCTTTTTACAGTGCTCTGGCAAGTAAATGTAATTTACAGACTGCCAGAGCCATGGAAACAGACCTCTGTGTAAATAAGCTTTGAGTCAATTTTCTTTTTCTCTATATTTGTACAAATAGGTTAAATCTTTTCTATGTGCCTTTTTAGCAGTTTATAGAGCGAAGGGAAAAACAAAATGCAAACTTTTTCACCGAATGAAATATTCACACCATTAAAGAGGATTTAATTTTCTTCTAAAGCAACTATTTTCTATGAAACTACTCTGAAAACTAGTTTTCTAATGCATGTTTAGGGCCTAAGGCAAATCTAGCTATTTTAATTTATCATCTGTCTGGTAATAACCAAGAAACTGCCTATTATTGCTCAAATTTCAACTACACTAGCAGCTTAAGTTAGGTGGTGGGGAAGGGTTGTACAATTGCAGCAAAAAATAGAACAGTTCTATAGCTTCAAGTGCTTTACAATGTATTGATTATCATTTTCGTACAGTATATCAAATAACAATTTGATGGAAAAGTGTTTTGCTATAGATAATAGAATGTCTCGCTATAAATTCTATTAATACCTGTAAGGAATATATTAATAATATTATATATTAACTTTGTCTCTGTCTCTATTTAATGTTGTACGTACTGTGACAGATTTCAGATGCATACAATCAATTACAATGAGTTTTTAGTACTCTGTTTTCATATCTGAAGGACATCAAGGTCATTTTCCATTCAGTGTGGTGATGTTTCAGATAAAGGCATGCCTTCAGTAGTATCAGATGATTTGTGAGATAATGTGCAATGGACTACCTAATAAAGGCACACTTGAGCATTGTTTTCTGTGAATAATCTGAGGGTCATCCAGGATATTTATTGCTTCATGGCCTGTAAAAAGCATCTGCTTTGGTGTCTGTATTTCTAAAACCTGCTTATATTTTGTGTATAGATGAGGATCTCTTCTGATAAATATATACAAATTCCATTCAAAAATGAAGTGTCAGTACATTATATGTGCTCAGATTTTCCTTTTCTCTCTGTCTCCTAGCTGTAGCAGATGGTTTGTTTGCGCTATGCCTATTCTGTCCATATTGGATTCTGTCTTTAAACTATGAACAGTTTAATTTAGGATTGATGTCGTGCCACTTGCTGTCACTATGCAAAATAAGAAACAGAATATAAGCATTTTCCCTAGCAACATATACTAATATTTATAGGCAGTGCAATGAGAGTCATCAGTTTCAACGCTTTTCTATGCTGAAGATGCAAGGAAAGTTCTCACTCTGGTGAGTGAGAAGATACAAGGTTATGGTTCTTTAAGATTTTGATCCTCTGCTCCTCATCTAGGGTGAAATTCTGGCTCTATTGAAGTCAGTGGCAAAACTTCCATAGACTTCAATGGGGCCAGGATTTCACCCTCGGTAGTTTGACCTTTATTGTAAATTGTCTGACTAGAGCAATTTAAATGGAAGACCTCTCCTTTTCCAGAATATATAGTGGTCTAATCTGTGCATGGCAACGCATTCTTTCCCTTTTCCCTCACTATGCCCCCCCCCCCCAAAAAATTAGCTCTGAGATTCTAGAACCAAGGGCAAAGGAGATTGTCTATGTAAAGTGCTCAATATTACTCATCTTTGTTGATAGGGATAATGCTGGCTTGGCACCAGCTAGGTGATCTATGCAATTGTCAATTGCAATTCTGGACACAGCTGCTGTTGCTCTGACTTCATGATAAGAGTAAATCTCTCATCAGCACTTAGCTTTCTGAATCATTAGAGACTGCTTTGCCACTTATGTGCATGTCAGTATTCAGTACTTCAATATAGCGAACGGTTTCGTCTTGAATGGAAACCCAACTTCAGGAAAAATTGTTTGTTATTGGCAATTATAACGTATTTTGTAGCACTTAAAAAAAAATCACAACTGACTTTCTGGAATGTGAGCATACATGTATTTCATAAGTACAGAGTATCTAGTCACTCTGTTCACTACCTGATGGAATGAAAGTGGACATTACACAAAACTACATGCAAACTATGTTCGGCACAGTAATACTCCACCTGAATATTTTTCTGTCCCTCTGTGTGCAGATCTCCCATTGACATCAATCAGTGATTTGTGGACAAGGGGAGAGCAGATGGGGAATACTGACATTTGGATTGGAGGACAGGATTGTGCCATGTTAGGAAATCCAAAACGATAGTACTAAATCAGAGAAGCTGGAGTGCTTTTATACACAAATTTTAAAAATCACTTGTCATTTTTACCCTTTTTTCTTTCTTTGCTTTGACTTACAGCAAGAGCTACTGTCATCATTAAAGATGTGGGTTTTTAATGCCTTTGCTAATTCTGAGTTGTGCGTTTGCTGGTAGCAGTGGACTTCTTGGCGAGACTGTGTGCATTCTAAGAGATGAAACAGTGCTTCATTTGTGATAGATCCACTGGCTCAAACAAAAGTTCCTAGTTGTTTCCTTCATCTGAGTCTCTTTCATACTTTAGCATATTCCCCCCCTACTTTATCCCAGGAGCTAATAGTAAAATTTGAAGGGGGCATTTTTTATGCTAGTCTTTTTGGCTTTTTTTTTTCTCCAATTGCTGAAAATATAATTGATTGATATACTCAATGGACATTGTCTATTCTGGAATGACTTGTATACTGTTTCCAGGAGGAGGTGGTAATAATTCTTTCACTGTATAAAGCATTCAATATCCCTACAAATGAATACCCAAAATACAAATTATTTTATAATTTGATATTTGATCTCTCCCACTTCAAAGAATAAATACCTCCAGCAAATATAACAATAAAATGAAACCCAAATCGTCCTTTTTTCTACTTTAGATTGTCTGGCACCCAGGTTTTGATTCTCAGAGTTTGGCTGCATGAAAAAAATGCACTGGTTTTACTTAAGGTGTGGTTTTTAAACTGAATTAGTTAAATCTGTGTAGACAATAAATTTCTGTTTAAACCAGGATTATTACAGTTTAGTTTAGTTTGATTCCTGACCACCTTAAATTAAACCAAATTAAGCCACTCTTAAAACAAGTGTCCACATACCTTTTTATTCCTGGTTTAAACACATTGTTTTAAAAACTGATTTAAGTTAAACCTATGCAACTTTTCATGTAGACAAGGGCTAAGTGATTAGTTCAATTACAGTGTCTTGACCTGATATACTTTGATAATAAAAAGAAATACATTAAGGCTAAATTAAAATCCATATTCAAGATTTGCCTTTTTCTTTTTTATTTAATTATTTGTTTTGTTTCTGTGTTAGCTAAGTATTGCTAAAGTTTGCTCCACTGTGACAATTGTTCCAACTGGATGTGACTTAATACTCAGCTGCTAATAAACTAGTCTGAAATACTTCTATAGCAACACAGAGAGGAACAGCTCACTGGCAGATTGCCAGTCATAAAATAATAAAAATATCCAGTAATCTATAATGAAATATATTTTTATAAGAGCAATAAATTTGAGAGCCTTGCAAAATCACTATTAAAATTCACAAACCCATGGTCAAAATCTGGTCATCCATCCTTTTGATGGATAAGTAAAAGAATTAATATTTTCATTTATTATCATGGTCATAAACAACAATTACTGTGGATGAATAGAATTTTCCCAGGCATATTATATGACTAGATGGTCCTTGTAATGTTCAAAAGCTAATAGGGTTACAAAGAATGCTATATTTACTGCCAAGCATGTCTTTATCTATATTGCAAAAAATGATAATACTTGCCAATCTAATCTGGTATAAATATTAACAAGTTTTTGTACAAGTTGCCCCTCTTATGGTTCCAGAATTTATAGCTGGGGGGGGGGGCGGAAGAGGGTTTATTATGATAATATTGAACATTGAAGGTGATAAATGCTTTGTGAGTATAAAGTGTAAAAGCAGTGAGAGCTTCCTAACTATAGTTAAGATTTCTGGGGGTTTTGTTTTCCTTTTCAGAAACTTGTTTTTTATATAATGCAAGTGTTGACTCATTTTCACATTTTATATTTTTTACGTGAAGTTAATTTCCAGAGCATTTGGGGATTTGAGTTATTTAATTTTAAAAATTAATAATTTCTAAAACACTTTAATTCAGATTTTCAGTTCAAAGAAAATTCTCTCATAGAACACTGGAAAGGCCATAAACTCCTCAGTGCATTATTCAGCTCCCATCATATCTAGCTCTTTTGTTCTAAACATTACATACCAGCAGATGATAGGCTGACAATCTTTATATATTCCATAGGGCCTCATCAGATGAGTTGCATCAGCGCTGTGTTAACATTTTAGTTTTCAGAGTTGGAGCAATATTTATATTTTGGAAGCACCCAAAGGCACCAATTGAGGTTGAGGGCCCATTGTGATAGGCAAGAAAGGAGGAAGTTACAATGGTCAAGGTATGAAATAATGAGATCTTGGACAAGAGTTTTTTGGTTTTGCAGACAGAGGGGAAAGGCCTGATCTTAGAGATGCTGTGTTAGAAGAAGTGACAAGTTTTAAACATGGTGGTTTAAAGTTGATGCCCGAGTTACTGTCCTGAGTGAACGAGAGGATGGTGGTGGCATTCACTGTGATGAATGGGGAAGAGGATGGAAGGGTGTAGAGTGGAAGCTGAAGAGGTCAGTTATGTTCATGTTGAATTTGAGATGATGACTGCACCTCCACAAAGAGAAGTCAGAAGAACCTGCTGAGATTCTAGATTGGATGAAGGTGGAGAGTGCCTCAGTAGCAAAGTAGATTTGTAAACCATCCACTTGAAGATGGCAGTTTAAAGCCATGCTTGCAAATAAGAGCATCTGTGATTTAATTTTCATCTCATTCAGTCTAAGAGCTGGCCTCTTTACAGTGCTAGATTAAGGCATTTACCTACAACTACCACCTTCTCCTGCTGCTGCTGTTTTGTGTGGAGCAAGGCAGATACCGAACTCATTGCTGCAAGAAACACCTGAGGTGCCTAAGCCATCTGATTGCGGGCAGCAGGCTCCCGTTTGTGGATTACTAAGAAGACTTAAGCACTTATCTCCAAGAAGGGGGCAGGGCTTAGCTCATCTCCGTCTTGTTGGCATCTCCTGTTAGCTACCTAAGGCAACTCCCCACCTGCCGTGTTGGCTTCTGTGAGTCATATTTGTAGGTGCCTCTCTCTTCCCATTCATTTTATAAGGAGCCTAGGTGCCTAACTCTGCTTTGTCAATCACACACTGTTATTCCTGTGATTATCTAGGAGCCTAAAATTTAGGCGCCATGATGCTCAGCATTGCAACGCCTAAGTCCCTTTGTGGGTCCCTCCCCTAATCCTGTGCCCATTAAAATCAATGGCAAAACTCTCACTGACTTCAATGGTATAGAACTGAGCCCTAAAACAGGGTTTAAATTCTCTTCTGGGACTATGACATACTTAATAGTGCTGAGTTGGAAAAATACTCTGTTTTGTTTGGGGTTTTTTTTTTTTTTTTTTTTTTTGCATGTGTAGAACCATTACTACAAGATACATTGCATATATAAGTGATTTAATACAATGATGCGATATCAGAAGACAAAATTGTAACAAGACAACCGCAATATGCAACAAAAAAGGAGTCACACAATCTCAGCAGCCTGAAATGGCTTGGTGAGCCAGCCTTGGAAATGAGCACAGCTCGTAATTGGCATTGTAGACTATTATTAGTGATACAAGACAGTTCTTTTCTTTGGTGACTTACTATACACATTATAGGCAAGATGTGGTGAACTGCAGAACTTGGCAATAATTCTGTGACCCCACACTTCCAGAAGGTGAGCTGTCTTCTCCCCCCCCCCTTTCCCCTCTCCCCCCTTCCTGCCTTCCCTGTAGTCAGTTCAGTTTGGCTGTTTGCAACTGGGATTGACAATATTTAAAGCCAGAAAGCATCTCTTTTGGAAGTGCCTTTTGTGCTACACAGGTTACAGCAAGATAAATCACTCTGGAATGTGATATGACACTACAGTATGAGAGGTGTTGAAATCCAATTGAATGTAATTTGCCCCCAAAAAAGTGGGTGTGGGGGGGATGGGAAGGAAAGAAAAAATGCTTTCTTTCAGGTAGGAGTCTCCATGAGTATAGGTTGTGCACGAGAATGAAGTCTTATTCCAGATAACTAATGTGTATAATATTAAAAGGGGTAACTTTTTTGTTGTTGTTGTGCTAGGTAAAAAGGATTTCCTGGGCTTATATTTGCCTAATAATTTCTCTTTAGTTTATATGTGTTTAAATTACATTACAGTGCGCTGACCTCTGCAGTTTTTTCTTCCAAGTAATTTTTTTCTGTTAATTTTTTCATCAGTAATTTTAATGTCACGACTTTGAAAAATTATTCAAAGATTTTGATTTGATGCCTTTACATACAAGTATTTTGGTTTGGCCCTATGCAATCTCTAATAAGCACATTCCATAGATTCTGTGGATTTTTTCTATCTAAATTAAGTGGCTAAATATACTGTTCTTTTAAGGAAATATACTACTCTTTTAGGGACTGCTGGGTAAGTTAAGAGCACACCTCTTTTTGTAGTGTGGGCATGCTCTTAGTTGTGTAAGCACATGATGAGGCATGAAGTTATATTCTGTTTCCATTTATTTTTGGTATCTTGTATGGTATAACTACAAAGGCCACATATCTCTTCTGTAATAGACACTTGAATATCTAGTATGTATAACTGCAGTTCTTGAAGTATGTTACTGCTGTGTTAAAGGACATATTTTGTATGTTATTTAATGAGCCCCGTAACATATCAGATATTCCAGAACTGAAGCCTCTGACAGCTCCTGAAATTCTTTACTTTCATGGTACGGTACCTGTTTCAAAATGCACCATTGCGTACACCCTGAAATAGCGTGCAGCTGGAACTCATCACTGTTAGTTTGCAGGACCAAACTCAAGAACACATGAAACTACAAAACGAAGTCCCTTCTTTTATTTTCAGGGGCCTTCAAAAGCCAAGTCAGTTTCCATAGTTTGTCCATCAACTTGAAACACTTTTAATAACTTTAGGAACAGTGATGAAGGGAAGGAAGGAGAAAAATGAAGACTGAAAGGGGGAAATGATGGGAAAAGAGAGGGCCAAAAAATGAGTATTGTTTTGTTTTTGATCTTTGTTGTTCGACCACCTATTTTGTTCAGTGTAGCTTTTTGTTTTTTGAAAATGTAATGAAAATTTCTGTTTAATAATATGAAGGTGCTTCCTTTTTAAGTTGATCATAACCATGTCTTGGGCTTATAAATGGAGTGAAGGCCAAAGAGTTTAGTCAGTCCAGGATACAGTTGCTACTACCTTGTAAACTTAGAAGTATTGTTCAGTGATCATTTTTTAACAACATAGGACCCTCTCCTCTTCCATGAGTGAAAACCTGTGGATCCCACCTCCCCAGTATGCACCCTGACCCTAGGGAAACCCCTTTGTAGAATCCACCAGGTTCCACCTTGGATGGGGAAGGAACAGGAGAAGATAAGGCTGGGAATTCCCCTTCCCAGTGTTGACCCAAGTCACTGTTGTTATGAACTATTCTGCTAGGCCCCATATGCACAGATTTTATGCACTCTCCATGAGGTGGCGTTTGGGGACACCTGCAATTGGGGAAGCCAATGAAAATACAGTTCCTGCAGGAGACTTACCCCAGTGGAGCAGCAGGGGAACTTCTAGCATATCATCTGGCATCCGCCAGTCTGGGGACTGAATCCACTGCCACTCTTGTGAAGGGGCAAACTCATCCTCCATCTCCCCCTTTCTCCCTTTCCCAATGAAAGAATTAAGAGGAAATTCTGAGTGCATATTCTATGGCGATCTCACTTCCCTAGATGGGTTATTTTGCAAAGGTGTTACTGTTCAGGGGCCTGTGTGACTGAGAGGTGTGGGGGGGTTTCCCTGAAGGAGCTACTACCGCTAGAAACTTTCAGCTGAACTACCGCTGCTACCACCTGCAGTATCTCCTCCACTTTCAGGGAATGCTGCAGCAGCAATAACTACCTCTTTATTCTGCTGGTTCCTCTAGCCAACCATGGGAACAGTAGCAACATTTGTTCCTCTGTGCAGAGGACTCAGGAACTGGTATTCATGGAATCTGCAGGCTGGGCATGGCCTAGTAGAGGAGGAAGGTTTCTTCCCTCTCCAAGGTTAGGAGCTAGTGGGTAGGGCTGCTGTGGTGGAAGAAGGGGTCACTGGCATCATGGAGCCCTAGGGAGTTATAGGGAGGAGGGAGTCTCCTAACAGACTAACTGGAGGTGAGCAGAGGGCAGGGGAGCTACTGGGGCACGGGGAGATGATGTGGGATGGTTGGTGTGAATGGAAGAGGAGAAATGGGCATATTTAAGCACTCAGGGAGGAAGTCTGGGTTAGAGTTTCTAGAGTTAGAATTTGTCTCAAACGGGACGCTGTGAAATTCAGCAATATTATTATTTATTTTTATTACTGTAATATCCTAGTCATGAACCAGGACCACATTGTGCTATGCTCTGTACAAACAAAGAACAGAGAGACAATCCCTGCCCCAAAGTTTTTACAGTCCAAGCACGGGCACTGACTTTCATTTTTCTGCGAGTTGCTCTGCCTCAGGGCCCCACCCTCGCTCCACCTCTTCCTGCTCCCGCTTTGCCCCTCCCCCCAGGTATGCTCTGCCTCTTCCCAACCTCGCTCCACTCCCTCCCCTGAGCACCTGTCTCCTGCCTCCAAACAGCGGATCGGCAGGCAGCTGGTGGGTGCTAAGCACCCGCTGTTTTTTTTCCATGGGTGCTCCAGTCCCAGAGCACCCACGAAGTCGGTGCCTATGAATCCAAGTAGAAGACAAGAGGCAACAGATGAATGCAGAAAGACCCGGGGAATACAGCAAAGAAGAGTGTTGAGGAGGGATTTGAAGGTGGATAATGATATAGGTCTGCAAATGTTTACAGGGAGTACCTCCCAAATGTGTGTAGCAGCATGGGCCAGCCTAGCATTGTTCCTAGATACCACAGAATTCAGCATTTTCGCCATGGAATTCACCATTTTGCTGCAGCCAGACAGCCAAAATTTTGTGTTTTCTCTCTCTGCTTTTCTGGAGCTGCATCTTACATGGGAGCTTCCCCAGGCCTTTAGCTTTCCCCATTGGTGGGGAGTTATTTGGATTATAGCGCAGTGGTCCCTGTGCTTGTCCATGGAGCCAGGCAGCAGGAGGTCAGGGTGCCTGAGCTGTTGCCAATCTTGCAATTGGATTTGGGAGAGCCAGAAGAGCAAACTGGTTATTCATGCTGCCTGGACAAGAGCTGAAAAGTGGCTGAATCTGGCGACAAGCTTCCCTGTTCCTTGGTACATATGAGGGGAAGGAAATTCTAAGCTAGACCATCTGGACAGCATCATGGAAGTCAAGGCCTATGGAGCCCAGCCACCTGGAGAGCACATTGGAAAAGCTATTGGTTGACGATAATCAAGGAGTTTTGTATCAATGAATGTTTTCAACTATGCCCCATTGTTGTAATGTATGGGAGTGAAAGCATCAGAATGAATTGTATTTTCTGGAGATAGACCCAGTTAACATTATTGCAGAATGTAGGTTTTGGTCCTATTTTGCCCAGAGCACAGGGGATGCTTGCAAAGACCTTGTCTTTCCTAGGGTTTTTTTGCCCAAATTCACTACTGTTGTTGCTACCATTGCACCTCCACTAGGCAATAGCAAAGTGGCAGCTCTACTTTAGACAAACCTCCAGGCAGCTGCTGGCATTCTACGCACTGTTGTCTAGTGCTGCTTCCAGCAAGGTCTACGGCACACTGTGTGCAAAATGCTGGTGAACTCCACTGCCTTATTGACACTAGTGCAACCACCTGTGAAGATGACGTGACAGCACTGCCCCTCTCCTTGTGCCCAAGGCCTCGCCCCTCCCCATCTGCCTCCTCTTCTTCCCCCTGCTCCCCTGCAGGAGCCCAGAGCACCCCCGCCACGGCCCCCAGCCCGAATGGCTAGGGGGTGAGGCCCCAGCCCCAGTGCTCTGGGCGGCGCGTCCAGAGCCAGTTCTCCGGGCAGCGTGGCCAGCTCCAGTGCGCTGGGTGGCAGCACTCCCATGGGTGGCCGGGCAGTGGGGGCAGCCAGGCGGTGTGGCCCCAGCACCGGCTGCCCTGACTCCCTGCAGGAGGCAGGCCAGCTAGCCCCAGCCAAGGAAAAGCGGTCTAGGAAGGGAACCACAGGAGGAAGGGCCTGACCTGGGGGCGAAGTGTGGGCTGTTTGGGAAGGTACAGCTTATCCTTGCCTGCGATACCCACTGCCCATGGGCGACAGCAACAATGGAGAATTTTGGGGAAAAGACTTGGCCTTAAAACATACACAAGAGCATGCATTTATTTAGAATTGCAACGTCTAGACCCTTGGGATTTTGCCATTTAAGACCTGATAGAAACACGTTTAAACCAGCCTGGTTATAAAACTGTTCCCTTTTAAAATTATGAATTGCTCAGTATTTTGTTAACAATGCATAAGATAAAATACTTATTTGTAAGTCTGCTTCATTGCTCTATTGAGACATAAAGAAAGACATAGCAGGTAAAGCTTGATAAAGAAGAATACAAATAAGGGTGAAAAATTCATTTTCCTGCAAAAGTTTAGCAGATTTCATAATAGACTTCTCTTCAGATCAAGCACTATTCATATTATGAATAGTCTTTTCAAGCAAATTCAGCTCTTTGGCATGAGCATTGAAGTAGAGTTGCCATGGCTTTCAGCATCTGCTCCTTTATACTTGGAATAATTTTAGTTTGAATTTTGGCGATCATGAAGGTTTTTAACTATAGAGTAGGAAAATTAGACACTGTTTTCTTGCAAGGTTTGAATCCAGCTATGAAACTTTGCTCAAAGAAAAAAATGCACACACAAAAACCACACCACCATAACAAATGGTGCCATTTTTATTAACCTGTTTCATTAAGAATCGGCCTCTGCAACTTTGTTACTTGTGGAAATGCTTCTGTGTTAAAGTGCCTTACAATTTGCTGTGTGAATAAGGTACATAATTCCTTTCAAGTACAGATTCACTAACGTGTAGAAGTTACACCCTGCAGAGTGCTATTCTATTCTAAATGATGAATTTATTACTTATTATGCAGATTATATTACATAGCTTCAGTTTAAATAACACAAGTCTGCACATACAGTGAGTAAAATCTCATGATAAATATTTTCCAATCAAGTTCTTCTTTCCTTTATTTTTTAAAATTAGGGTTTCCTGTGTTTCAACAGTGTAGCGCTGTAAGGGGATTGTTCAAGGGCTAATCCTGAGAGATTTACATGTCTCTATAAAGCCAAATCACAGCAGAAACAATGTGTTTCCTGGCTATAATGAACCATGGACTAGACTAGTGGTTCTCTAACTGTGGGTCAGGACCCGAAAGAAGGTCACGATCCTGTTTTAATGGGGTCGCCAGGGCTGGCTTAGACTTGCTGGGGCCTGCGACTTCAGCCCTGGGCAGTGAGGCTCAAGTTGGGCTTCAGCTTTGGTCCCCCTGCCTGAGGCAGTAGGGCTCAGGCTTTGGCTTTGGCCCCCACACTGGCAAATGGGGCCACATGGCAGGAGGTTACAAAGTCTGAAGATTTCTTCCCTCAGCCCTGCTGGACTTCAGTGCATTTAAAGCTGGGCTTTGCTCCATTGTATAAGATTTAGCCCATAGATAGCAACAAATGTGACATTCTTGTACTTTGAACAATTTTTTAACAACACATTTATAAGATATCTCTGGATTATAGTGGTAGAAAAATAGTGATTTTGATTATTAAACAAAAAACAAAATAAATCGGGAAATATTAATGCTGCCTATTCTATATTAAGATTTTTATCTGTGATATTAATGCAATTATTAGGAAGCCTATAAATATGCCATTTTAGAAGTCATTTGTGTGCACTGATTGTACATGGAGCCATTCTTACTGGCAGTAGCCCAAGAATACACCCCTTCGTGCCCAGAGTTTAGGGGAAAATGGAGTATTTTTCAAGAATGTTAGCAGTTGTATGAAACCAACTCCAACTCTAGAGCATGCAAAAATACTTCATAATAATCTATCTGTTCATGTGTTTTGAAAACATTCCAACAACTGAAATTGTACCCATCAGTAGGTAACATGTATGCTGAAGGAATTCAAAGAGGGGTAGCATTGTACGTTTAAAAAAAAAAAATTACAAAACCTGTGAGATGAAATTTGAGAGAGATTGTATGGCCTAGAAGACCTAACATAGGGTTTATATTTTCCAGTTCTGCCATTAGCTTGTGGGCCTTTGGTAAGTCACCTAACCTCTCTGAACTTCCATTTTCCATCCATAAAATGAGGCTAAGAATACTGACCTATGGCTTTGTGGTGGTGTGAGGATTAATTAGTTAATTCTTACACAGTCTTTATATTTTCAAAGTGATAGATGGTACAAGTGATAAATATTCAGTAGAAACAGAAGGTAGTTTCTGTTGCTACAGAGCCTGGAAGACGCATAGTGTAGTAGCTGTATAGATATCTCAGCCTGAATAAACCAGTCCTCTCTTCTGGCTAAAGTGCTTTTACAAATTCTCTAGTTGCAAAATTGGGGCTCGATTAATAAAACATTTGAAATTATTTGACTTGTGTCCTCAAACTGAGTGTGAACAATTCAAGAGCCTTCCCCCTGGCACTCCCAAGTGCACATTCTGTACTAATGTTTTCCAGGAATTTAGCTGCATGTTGTATTGAGGTGAAAACCACATAATCCTCATCCTGGACTGTACTACGTAATTTTTAGTGTGAATTATTTTATTTTTTATAAAAGCTTTATACTCCACCAACCTCTTGTTTTTGGTTTGGGTTGCTATAATACCTCAGTGATAGGAACCTTAGAAAAATCTAAGGTACACACATGGTGCCTATGGTCAGCACACACAGCTCCATACCATCATGCGACTTAGCATTGCAGCTCATGGCAGACACTCTGCATTGGAGTGAATTTCACCTTAACATCCGCCACTTCAATGTGCATTTGCCTTTTCTATTATCATAAGTATCTTCATCTTCCCTACAGTGACTCATGCTTATGCTTCCTGAGTCAGTGTTGTAATATTTAAACTAACCCACCCCACCTCCACACACGTATATGTATACCAGTTCCAAGTGGGAGTAGCCTTACTTTAAAAATAATAAGCGCATGATATTTTGGCCTCTGGATTCATGAGGGCAGAGAACTTATTGAAATCTCTGTACTAGTGAGGCTTTTCTTTTGAAGATTTATGTCCTCATTATCAGCTTGTCCAAAGTCACTTTTGATGCTCTCTACAAATTTGAAATGTAATTAGTTGAATGATGGGTCTTCACTAAAATAATAAATGTAGATAGGGAACCATACCACCTGGAGTCTCTCAGTGCTGTCTCTTCATTACCTACAGCAGCATTCATGATCTATGTTTATGCTGTGTCTTACAGAGAATGAAATCTGGAAGCTCATAGAGGAACATAGAGGACATTTAGAAATGCAATTAGATTAGAAGTATTGGCATCCATATGTCTGAGTTTTGGAATATTGTCTCTAAAAATATATTATTCGCTGGATGCAGAAACTTAAAATAGCAGCTGATATAGGAAGATCAGATAATTTTAGGCTGAGTGGACAACTCTACAGGAAATTTATTCCATATGCACTGATGAGTGATACAGAAATACTTAGAATTTTTTTTTTTTTTAAAGTGAGAAGGTCCTCCTGTACAGCATATCCCAGCATTCTCGTCTGAGGTCTGTTCACCTGTTTACAGAAAAGCTGTCTTTTGTGTGTTCTTGTCAAATATTGTGCTTTAATTCAGTAATGATTAATCAAAATGGAGATGGCTGCTCTGAGCAGCTCATGGAATCCAAAAAAATAATTCTGCCCAGGCTATTAACTTTACAGCTGTACCTTCTATAATCAAATTATAGGCAGTTGACAGGAATTTAATTGGTTGCCCTAGAAAGGCCCTAATTTTTTGGCCATCTTCAGTAATCTAGTCGCCTCCGCATATTCACTGCTTGTGGGATCAAGGCGCTTGCTCTGCTGCCTTCCGGAATCTTCTGGAAAACATCCATTGGGGCCACCTGCCCTCCCATCATGGAATATTCTGAGGGTATAAAAGGGGGAGGGGCCCCATCTGCCCCTTAGTTTCTTCTGACCACTGAAGGCACAGCTAGGTCAGATCACGCAGTGTCCTGATGCTTTTCTTGTTCGGTTCCCCCCTCCCTTTTTCTGACCTGTGGGGGCAAATTTTGTTTGTCAGTTAGTGATTTTTGTTTGCTTTAAAGAAAAAAGAAGAGACGTTCCCCTTCTGGCAGGGGGTTTGTCTGGTCTAGCAAGAGCAGGAGGGTTGCCTCCCATGCTCCTGCTGAGGGGACTTCATAAGGGGATGTTTCTCAGGTGTGGTCAACTAAGCAGGCACTGCGTCCAGCATTGACTTTGAAGGATCTGGGGCTCTGACACCAGAAGACTGAGTCCTTCATGGTCCAAAGGTTATCCATGTAAATCACACACTGTTTCACAATTATCATGACCTAACAGGGTCATCCAGGACAAAAGCAACTTCTGTGGTGTGCCCTCGAGGCATCTTCATCACACTATATTGCATGAATTTGCTACTGTGGCTATGTGTGTGTTTTTTAGCTTTTTGCCCCCCCCCCTTTTTTTTTTTTTTAAATTTTTCATTAATACTTGTTTTGGAAGAGCAAGGTCAGTTGCCTCTATTCACTCTCTTGAACGGTGTCCAGACCTGACGCTTGTTTTGGCAGTTCTGATCTCCTTGTGTAAGCCAGTGGTCTGTAACCAGAGTTCTTCAGGATGGACCTGTGCATAGTCACAGTCCCAATCCTCCTTCCCCATTTCAAATCTTAGGTTAGGAAGTCTTGAATTAGTGAAAGGCACTGAGAAGCAGTTGAGGCCACTCCTTTTTATAACCTCAGAACCCTCCAGAATGGAAGGGGCAGGGAGGGACAAGTGACCAAAATGGACACTGCTTTCCCAAAGGTTCTGGAACCTTGCAGCATGGGTGCCATGATCCCACAAAAGGAAATATGCAGAGGCCACTCAAAGATTACTGGTGAGTAACCTTAATTATTTTATCCTGGTATATTTGACTAATATATTCATTTTGATAAATAGGTTCCTTATAATTTACACTGATATTCTAATTCTAGATTTTGTTTTACTTCATATCCTACGTAACTGATCTATGGGGTCTCTCTTCTTTTGTCTTGTCATTTTACTAGTTAATAAGCTCTAAACTTAAATTTATAAAAACCCAAACAAGGCAAATTCAAAACTCTATTTAAATAAAATTAAGGATATAGCAGAAGCCAGGGAATTCAAAGGATTATTTTCATCCTTAATTTACATTGTTCAGCATTTTATTTCCTGCAACAGCATGACTTAAAGTATGCAGTGCTAACCAGAAATTAAAAAGTTCAAGGATGAGATTTTCAAATCAAGGCAAGAGATTTAGCCACAGATCTTCCATTAAAATTAATGAGAGAAATATGGCTAAATCCTCTGTATGGCTTAGAAAATTGCAACTAGACTTTGTAAAATATGCACCAAATCACTTTGTACATCATGTTTAATGTGTGGATATTTTCTCATATGGAAATAGCTGCGTGGATCCATCCACGAATGTGGACTACAAACTGCAGAGCACATGCAACAAGACTTTTACTCACTTTGCAAGGCAAATAAATATCCCCATACATTTTTAACAATATGTGCACCAAGAAAAGGAATTAAGAGGTCTAAAGTATACTGCAAAATTCTCATATTTTAAAACCCCCCCATCTGTTTACACTTTTGAATTGTATATCTTCAAGTTAGCTTTGGCTGATATTAATGTTATTAAACATAACATTTTGAGTTCTGTTTACTTCAGTGGAAATACTCACATACTTAAATATGTTCTTTGCTGGCATATCGAAGAAATAAGGAAGGTTATTTCTTATTAAGGAATTTTCATTTTTAGATGACACATAATTATGTAGATGTGTAAAATCTGTAGCTCCTAGAATGGATAAGAAAAATAACAAGGTATAAAATAGACACATGACTTGCTTTAGCTTTTGTAAATTTAAACCATTATATAAAGATCTGGTAGTTACATGCTTATAAAGAAGTGTGAGGAGACTACATCTTCAATTTATTCATTTTCCACAGCATATATTTTTCTTTGAAATGAGCCTGTGCTTAGTTTATGTAATTTATCATTATTTGTAAAGAACAGTTCCCTTGCATTTGCTTTGTTTGTTTTTTTTTGTTTGAAATTCAAACTCGTCTCTCACCAACAATTGAATTGCACTTTACTATATAATGGCTGTAAAACTCTAAACCCTACTGCATAATTCTAAATCTTATTTCTCTGAAAGAGAGAGAGAGAGAATGAGAATTCTTAAGTATATAGTTGCCCTTTATCTCCTATAGAGAATTATTAATCTAATCCATCGCAAAGATACTTTTGCAGCTCTAAAATGAGCTATTAGAGGTGTTCCTGTCTTCATTTATAAACACGCATTACTGATAAATTAATGGGTCAACCTTGCAATTATCTAAATTTGCACAGAGATAATGGAAGCTGTCTGAACAATGCCCTGTTGAAAATTACAAATGTACAGTGTGAGATTTTTCTCAGTTTCCCCAATCCATTTTTGTGCAGTGATTTTAAACTGTTCAAATACATGCTTTCATAAATGTTCTCACTCACTGTGTGCATATGTCTGACTGTCATTGTGTGTCTTACATGAACTCAAAAATGCCTCAATCATTTTTATGACTTCTACAATCACTTTTATGAAAACTATAACAATATTCCATGAACTCCCTTAACCCACTCTTTGTAATATCTTTCTGAATCACAGCAGTTATAAGTGGTTCATATTTAATGGTTAGATTTACTACAAGGTTGTTCAGTATGCGTCAGACTGCTACACTAAATTGAAAAGAAAAAGGAAATATTCATATACCATATCTTCCAAATGAGAATAGATTTGGTTTAATACTAATATAGTTTGTGAAGGGAAGGGGGATGGCACCCCAGGAAATTAACTCTGCTTATCCATAAGCCCTTGTAAGTATAGAATAACAAATGGAGGTCCTAATGCTCTTTTGTTAACGAATCTAGTATATATTTGGTCTTGACTACCTATCTGCCTGTCTTCCTTTATGCTCGCTTTCTATATACAGTCTCGTGACTAGAGCTGGCCCAATAACTGATTTTTCGGTTTGGTGGTAGTTTTGAAAAATCTAAAGAGAAATTTTGGTTCAGGTTGAACTGAATCTGAAGGTTTTTGGAATTTTTGGTGAGTTGAAAGTCAGCTTCTGGTCTGTTCCAGAGCAGGAATTCAAACCCAGGTTTCTCACATCGCTGGTGAGTACTCTAACCACTGGGGTAAAGGATAAAAGGGGTGGGGTGGAATGGCAGCCCCAGCACCCTTACCTCCTCCCGTGGCCATTTTGTGAATGGCCAAAACTACTCATGTCAAATTCACAAATAGTTCAGATCAACCCAAACTGAATTTTTTTTTATGAATAAACTATTAATATGAAAAATGTCAACCAGCTCTACTCATGGCACTAATACTTATCATGTGATTGATAATCTTGTGTCTATACTTTGTGTTGAAGATGTTGTGAAACTTAGAAGAGTATTTCAACAGCACTGACAGCCCAAATCCAGGATGCATGACAACAGCACTTCAGCACATTTATGCCAGATAAAAGTCAAATGCTCTCCTTTGTGTATGCAAGGCTCCCATTTTGCTAATCTGAGAAAAAAATGTGGCCTTGACTTCATAGGACTTTGGATCAGATCCTGTATGTCTACAGGATCAGTCCTGAGGAATTCAGGCAAGTTAGGTTCACTTTCTGGAGGCTAGGTTGCCAGAAGGAAGGGAAGGGGGGAGAGACACTAATCTTACCTTGAGTAAAATAACATAACCCATTTGTAACTTGGAGAGTTAGAAAAAGACTTACATCATACTATAACACCTTTCACTGAAAGTTCTTTACAAACGCACATTAAGCTTCAAATCACACCATGAGTTAGATAAGTATTTTATCCATTTTACAGCTGTGTAAACAGAAGAACAGAAAGATTCATGACCCGATTTTTCAGCTGTGCAGTCAGATATCCATGTGTCTTTGAGAGGTGTGTGCGCTTGAGTCTGAAAATCAAGCTATAAATATCTGATTCAAGATCACAAAGTAAATCAGCAGTGGGAATAAAATCCAGAAATTCTGCCTTTAATCTTTGTTCTAATCTTTAGGCAAAAATTAATAATTGCCACAAATAAAAATGTTGATGCACAGTAAAATACAATGGTTGTTTGTATAGCACAAAGCTCACTGGTGGTGGTCAGCATAACAAAGAGGAAATGTGGATTCAGCCCTCAAGCACCTTATATGAGAGACAGAATAATACACACACACATTGTACCAGTTGACCAGAGGGTGGAAGTATCACAGAAGGTGCAGTATGAGGGGGTTTTATTTTCTACATTAAAATAGTTTGTTGAATTGGGCTACTGTATTTTAAATAAAGGGACTGGTAGGGGAGGGAGAAGGCCTGGTAGACTAGGCCAGGAAAAGGATTTTGACATGGGAGCTGCATGAAGATGGTATAGTTATATGGGGACCTTTGTATCTCTCTGTAGCAAATTATCATGGGCAGTTGAGCAACATCTCACCTTTAATGGTACTAGTTTTTTACTTCTCTAATTCTTAAACAATGACTATGCTTTTCCTCCAGTGCTAAAAATATCTTGTTTTTTATCTTCACTTTGTGCATGTTTTCTTATTCATCAGCTCTCCTTCACTGAATGTCTGTCTGCTAGAGGGCTCACTTTGTCACAACTTTCTTTCAAAAGTGTGTGCCTTAGTACTTTATTTTGTATAGTATTGGGCTTTATCTGAAACTTTCCTTTGGAAAAATAAGTGTTCATCCAGTTCCAGGTTCTAAAAGAGAATTTTAATGCCAATTAAATTTCAGGTCATCAGATTCCTTAGTGGTGGTGCAAGAGTTTTGGTTACTGTTGTTACAGCAAAATTGACCAGTGTTTTACAATAACACGATTCAGACTAGCCTGGCAGTGCTTCTAGGAATAAGTCAGTGTTTAAAACAAAATCAAAACAAAAAACCTACATCTTGTGTTTTGCCTTTTTTGCTGAGGGTTAGCTGTTCACTTTAACATTCAAATATATTTGCCCATCTAATTTAATTTCCTAGTATTACTAACTATAATTCAGTATTATGTAGACTCAACTGACCAATATTTGGAGGGTCAAGCAATAATTTAAACATTGAACTACATAGGCTTTCCAACACGAGCAAAATACATTAAATAACCAACAACTTTATTGTGCTGCTGCCTCAATCCTTAGTTTTAAAGTGTACACATTCATATAAAACATAGAATATTGTGTAGTACCATGAGGGAGATTTTTTTAATCTGTTTTTAAGAAAATCAGTTTAATCTGTGACTACAAGCATTAATATGAATCAATCGTAATTGTATTGTTGCATGGTGTCATTTCAGAGCAGCATTAAGGTTATTTGGGTGCCTGAACTGTGCATATCTATATTTTTGGATTTTTATAATGTTCACAATCCCAGGAAATTTAGAATTATGGTTAATGTTTGTTTTCAGGCTAATTAAACATGCCTGAAAATGTTTACCCTAAATATGCTCTCAACTTGCAACTCCAGAAGTAAACTTTCCTTCAACATAGATTGGATGTGGAGTCCCAGTAAGGCCATGAGCTCATTTCTCACACAAGCATAACTGCAGTTACCTTTACATGATTGCCTCTTCTGCCCACGCCGGGTACCCTTCAGTGCCTATGTTAAGAGTGAAGTTGAAGGAAATGGCTAGCATCTCACTAGTAGAGCATAGTATGGTTTCAGTGTGGATCATTATCAGATTAAGCACACTTTCTTTTGAGTTTACTAATGTCTGAAAATCCCACAGGCGGAGTGAAATAAAAATATTTATTAAAATATGCTAACATCAGAGTCTAAGGATGTACAGAGGGACCACTGTTTACAAAAGCTATCACTCTTACAATATAGATGCAGGAGAATACTAAAAAACCCAAATATTTAAATGTAAACTGAAAACATCTCTTAGTCTTTAGTAAAACAATAATTGCCTAGTCCAGGATGCTTGCTAAGGATGCTATCTCATGACCTTGCTCCATTAGCTGCAACAAATCAGCAAATGTTCCAAGGCTACACTTCCTCACAGCTGGTTAAGTAAAGGCAACTTTTGTAATAGTTTAGCAGCACTTTGGATTTGTGTTATGATTTCTTTGGACTTGTCTAAACAGAAGTTGTACCACTTTTTAACTATATAGAGATAGTTAAAGTGGTAAAACCCCCACAGTGTGGATGGAGTAATATCTGTATAAAGATCCTTATGATGATGTAGCTTGTTCCTATACAGGAAGAGGCATAAGTTATTCCTGTATAAGGCATTTTTATATTGAGATTACTGCATCTGCACAAGTGTTATACTGGTTGTAGAATATTCTTATTTAGAGACGCTCCCTGACCAGGGACAGTATTATGAACATAGGGCACATCTCCAAATTCCTGGAGGCGGGGATTGGGAACACCGCATGGCTGACTGTGTGCAACAGCGCCCAAGCTCTCCAGTTTATTTTAATAAAGTTTTATTCCTTTCTCATTCACTGGTTTTGTTATTTAATGAACCCCAAGATCATTACACTGGTTTAATTATTTTGGATCACACCCCTAACTGCCATAGTTATACAAAATCTGTATGTAGGCCAGGCCTTTAAGAAAATATCAGTGTTAACACAGGATACAGTGGATGAAATCCTGGCCCCACTGAAGTCAATGGGAGTTTTGCCACTGACTTCAGTGGGGCCAGGATTTCTCTCAGTATGTACCTCTTAAAGGATAATGAAAAATTTGGAACAATATGTAGGTAATTTTGATACACCAGATGGCTGTGTTTAAACCTCTGATGGTACAAAAGGAATTCGTTTAGCTTTCTGGCATAAGGCCTGCTTTTTATCCTGTGGATTAGTGCTTGATTTTAAATTGTGCATTATTATAATGAAATAGAAAAGGTACTAATATAGCAACATAATGTTAAATTGTTATCCTGTCAATTTTCATTGTTTTGTAAAACATGAGAGTAGTTGCCAATCAGTTTTTTTCAGTACCAGCAATCTAATTATGAAAGTTGAATATTCTTTGTAGTTAATAAAATTCAAGTTAGGAATTTTTTTAGCAAGACACCTGATTTATCACTTCAGATATGTAAAATGTATCAGTCTTTTTGTATCAGTCTTTAGTAGTTGGAGTTTTGTTGTTGCTCCTAAACTCTGTTTTAGGTTAGGAAGCAAAAATGTTGGCTTTGTATAATTCAGTACATATATTTTGCATACAAAGTAATGCTAATTGTTTAGTAATAGACTGTGCTGAAACAATACATAGAAGGCTTAATTTCATCATTGAAATTACCTTGTGCATTGCAAACACTTCAATATCCTACAACAAACACAACAGCTTTTAATGTATTGCTTCTTTCTAATTTTTACTGCCTTGGATGTGCTAAAATCCAGTCTAGTAAAATGAGCAAGGGTCATTGGGTTTATGAAATGTAGTCATCTTGTAAAAAAAGATATTTGTTTCAGGTTCCGTGCCAAGTACAGGAAATTTAATCTTAAAGGAAAAGAGTCTGTGGGGTAGTCACTGGATTCCCCACCCCTACAAGCTCTATATTTCTAATTTTAAAAACTGTTGTGTTAGTACCACATCACTGATTTTGATTTACTAACTACACTTCCAGGAGCACTGAAGAGCAGAACCTTTTCTTATATTGATATTTATGAGATACTGAGAGCACTGTTATGCAAGGAGTCAGAGGTTCTGCTGGAAGACTTATTGCAATAGAAAACTGGAAGGGAAAGCTGTCCATTTGTAAAAATAATAGTTTTCTATTAATACATCACAAAAGGGATCACTCCCAGTGCAGCTCTATTTGTTACCTCACATCTTACCAACTATTATTTTGTTAAAAGAATGTAAAATTTATTTAAATAATTTTAGTGCCAGGACTGATCAGTGGGATAACAATATATAATGCTCCTTGAATTCCGTGCTGCATGTACAAGTCATCTAGAAGCTGAGGCCATAATGATATACTCTATTTAATTGGGGCATGCTAATAAGAAAACCTGTTTAACTGATATGTCTTCCAGAGAAACTGATTAGTCTGAGATTGAAAGGAAATGACTGCTGCTTAAACGAGACGTTATGAACAAAAAAATTCTTAATGAGGATGCATTTGGTTTAGGCCAATGTATTAAATGATGCAAACCAGGTGTTAAATAGGTGTGAAATGTTAAGATCCTTTCTATTAAATACAGAAAATATCAAATTAAATTAAGGGGCAGAATCTCAGCTCATGGAAATTTGACTTAAATCCCTTAATTTCACTGAGGCACTGTCCCCAAAAAGTCAGGAAATAAAAATGAAATGCTGTCATGGATCCACAGGATCTGTTCTATGCCCCTGTTTTTAGACAGTCTCTTGGAGGAACTCCTTTAGTGTGCCAGATCCCCAATGGAATTCACTCTTCCTTCGGGGTAGGCCACACTAACTCGCCGCCTCCTCAACTGAGCCACAGCTGAGCTCTCCAGCACTCCTGCTTCAGGTTGTGAGCTCTGCCCAGTGAGTCCAACTGAGAGAGACTCCTGGTAGTGACTTGTACACTCTTCGGGGACTAGTGTACCTAAGCAAGTATTTTCAGTGACCTCCAAGCTGTGTTTCAAAACAGAGTAGGTTTTATTAGTCACCTAGAACACAGCATTGGAAGTCCTTAGGTGAGCATAGCGAAATAAAGGTTAAAGCATAGTCCAGTCTGGCCAAATCAGAGAAAGTCACTAGCCAAGCCGCAGGGAACTTCATTTCAGTCTCTCTCTCTCTCTTTCCTTAGCCAGTCCCCTTAGAAAGCAGCCAGGTTCCTCCAGAAGCCCACACTTTATTCCCTGACTGTCCTCTTTCAGTCCTTTGTACTCAAGCTGGGGTCTCTGCTCAGCTTCCCTGTTGAGAAGTGGTGGGAAAACCTCCTTTCTCTTGGTCCTTGTTTCCTAGGTTTCCATGTTTTGGTCACTGGGGCTTTCCATTGTCCCTTTGAGATTCTCTATTGGCATGGGTCACTTTCAGCAGGTTCCAGCTATTTATTCATTGCAGCCCAGAAAGCCAGGCAACACCCACACCTCATGTGCTGCACTGCCCCCAAGAGCAGACTTGTCACTTTTCTTGTTTGAAAAAGCCACTTAGCTGCTTTTGGAAGTTTTACCCTAAGTCACTTAGGAACCTAAGCCATAATTAATATAATGGTAGTGAGTGTAATTAATTACTGATATTAATTTCTGAGTTTAGATTGACCCAGCTTGTAAATTACTTAACTGTCAAATTGGTGTGTCCTTCTTAATTCTGAAAACGTCTGAATTTATCACTCCTTTTTAGCAGAAATATAGGTTTAAAAATATTCTCTCATCTGTCTGCTTGTGGACCTTGCCAAATCATCAAGAACTATATCATTGTACATTTTCTATTTCAGCAGAACAGATATTAGATACAGAGGAAGGCATTTGCCAATAAATTTGTTAGCAGCTACCACCAGGTTAATATTAAATATCCTCATTTTCAGGGTGCCTCGTTCCCCTTCTCTACCTGCCAAAGGCCTTTCACTCCTGAGTCTTTGATCTTTCTCTCAAGTGAGGCCGTACAGAGGGCTACCTGCTCAGATGGTCTTAAACTAACCACAGTCATCAGTGTACCACACTTCTCTGAATGTAGTTCCTCAATCCCATGGATCTTGCCTTAATCAGTCTCTGACTTTAGGTCCACTTCTGCTTCAGTGGGAATTTTGCAATTCACTTCAATGGCAGTAGGATCAGGCCCTTATATAGAAATTTCATTCTGTAGAAGTGAAATCTAGCTAACTTAAATATACCACAGAATGAACTTTCTTCTAACTGTTTTGCTAGACCTTTGCTTGAATCCGACATTTCCAGTCTGACTATATCTCTTGGATGTGTTTATAAGAAGCATTTGTCTTAACTTACATTTGTTGCCTTCCTCAAATCAGTCATATTCTTCTGGGTAATTATGCCAAATCTTGCTGCATGTCGCAGACCAAGTATTCAATTTTCTGGAATGCAGTAAATTTTCCAGAAGGAATGATATGTTTAAATGTAAAATGAGTCTGGTTGTCTCCTGTTGGCATAGCTATTATCAGAGGCCATGTCACTCTGTTGTAGACTTAAACCCATGGACTTTAAGGCCAAAAGGGACCATTGTGGTCATCTAGCCTGACCTCATGCACATTGCAGGCCGTGAAACCTCACCCACCCGCCCCTGTAATAGACCCCAATCTCTGGCTGAGGGCCTCAAATCATGATTGCAAGACTTCAGGTTACAGAGAATCCACCATTTACTCTAGTTGACACCTTCAAGTGACCCATGCCGTAGAGGAAGGCAAAAGACTCCCAGGCTCTCTGCCAATCTGACCTGGGGGAATCAGTTGGACCATGGGCATGTCGGCAAGACCCACAAGTCATACACCTGGTAAAAAATATATATATATCTGTAGTAACTCGGAGCCCTCCCCATCTAGTGTCCCATCTCTGACCATTGGGGATATTTGCTACTAGCAGTAGCAAATGAGTCACATGCCATTGTAGGCAGTCTCGTCATACCATCTCCTCCACAAATTTATCAAGCTCAGTCTTGAAGCCTGTTGGGTTTTTTGCCCCCACTGCTTCCCTGGGAAAGCTGTTCCAGAACTTCACTACTCTGATGGTCAGAAACTGTTGCCTAATTTCAAGCCTAAACTTGTTGATGGCCAGTGTTTATTCATTTGTTCTTGTGTCAATATTGGCGCTTAACTTACATACCAGGGACAGAGAGGCATTATTTATCTCTCTGATGTACTTGTAGAGAGGAATCTATCTCACCTCAGCCTTCATTTGGTTAAGCTAAACAAGCCAAGCTCCTTGAGTCTCCTCTTGTATGGTAAGTTTTCCATTCCTCTGATCATCCTAGTAGCTCTTCTCTGTATCTGTCCCAGTTTGAATTCATCTTTCTTAAACGTGGGAGACCAGAACTGCACATAGTATTCCAGATGAGGTCTCACCAGTGCCTTGTATAATGGCAATAACACTTTCCTATTTTAATGGAGATACTTTGCCTGATGCATATGGAACTATATTAAATGGCTTACTGAAATCCAGGTAGATTAGATCTACTGCATTTCATTTGTCTAAAAATCAGTGTTATTCTCAAAGAAAGAGATTGTGCCAAACCAACTTGATCTATCTTTTTGTAAAACCATGTTGTATTTTATCCCAATTACCATTTACCTCTGTTCTTAACCATTTCCTTTTCCAAAATTTGTTCCAAGACCTTGCATACAATTGAGGTCACACTCAATTCATGTTAAGATATAGCATTTTTGCCTTCCTCTGAAATACTGGCTTCCTCTTCTCCAGCATTCTACTTAGTTTTAGTCTAATGAGGCATGGAACTCATCCTTGTGACTTCCAGGAATAAGAGAAAGGGCTCTCTGTATCTAAGATGGCACTAAAGATTTCTTTAGCCAAGCAAACAAAGCTTGATTTGTGTCTGTCCAGGCTAAGCAAGCACAAGTCAGCAGTTCAGTGGAAGTGAGGCTGACTTCTCACAATGCATGTGTTGATATTGCCCAGCAGTGTTGCCCAGCTCTGTCGCATTGCAGAATGTTGTGTGGCTCAATGTGGCCTGCTGAGATCCAGCTACTACAGTAATGTAATTAAATACTGGATGATATAGTCTTTGTTTTTCAATCAGGAACTGATGCATTACTTATTCATTGTGTGAAATATGCAGGGCCGGCTCCAGGCACCAGCTGACCAAGCAGGTGCCNAATGTTGTGTGGCTCAATGTGGCCTGCTGAGATCCAGCTACTACAGTAATGTAATTAAATACTGGATGATATAGTCTTTGTTTTTCAATCAGGAACTGATGCATTACTTATTCATTGTGTGAAATATGAATAGGTTTTTGATGTTAATGTTTTCCCTCAGTAAAATGAACCAACATTTTTTGATTCACAGGGAAGGAAGGACTGGCCTTTGTAATTTAAAGTATTTCATTAATAGCTGAATGCTTCTCCTTAAATGCACAATAAACTTATAGTATTTCTAAAATGGAGGTCAGGTTGGATTAGTTATGAGAAGCAAGAGCACACACAAGTTGGATGGGGTGGGCCGGGTTCATTGTGGTGGAGTGAGGGCTGATTTCCATGTAATGCTTCCCTTCCACACGGCTTCTGTTTACATAGTTCAATGAATATCAAGGGTCAGATTGTGTCTGTGTACAAAGCTGGGAGGGCTCAAGGAACCTAACACCCCCGTGCTCCCTTCTGCAATGGCTAGACTGCTCCCACCTAGAACTGGCTCAAATGAGCTCAGGTAGGGGGTTGAGGAGAAGATTGGGCAATGGCAGAGATTGTGCAGTGTGCCCACTTCCCTTGTATGCCAAGGGCATAGTCCTTCCCAGAGGACCCCCTTTTCCAGTGTGGTTCCATGCTTACCTCTTAATGGCACAATCTGGCAATGGGTAATAGTGAATGCTGCATTTTCAGCTTCTGAAAGTGTATTTTTTCAGGTGGAGTGGAAGGATTATTATTCATTTGCATTTGCTGAATTTCTTTAGAATTGAAAAGTATTTACTTTCCATGTTATATTGAAACTGTATTGCCGATATAACCCTTCAGGCACACCACACCATGTGAGAGTTATTATCGACACACACCATTTTTTTTTCTTTCCTCCAGTCAGTAATGGAACAGTGCTAGGGAATAGGAAAGCATTTTCTAGTCATAGTGGTGATGCATTGTTCCCATGCATGTTATAAAGTTGGAAGAAATTATGGTAAAATGAGTTTATCAATGGCAGTTTCTCCTTCACTGGTACTCCATGTCCTGATGCCTTGATCTCCAGTTTGTGCTTAACTGCTATTTTTGACTTCCTTTAACTTTTAGTAGGAATGGTCATATAGTCCCCCTGAAACTCAGACTGTGGTAGCATTTAGAATGGAAACCTATTGAATCTCACAACAAGCTATACACAAAGCATGTTAATCAGCCTGTTCAGTGGGGACTTTAAATCTGATTCAACCCCAAGGCCAATTCTGACCAGCTACAGAACCCATGGCTGCAGGGGGCCCTAAGTTGAGAGAGAGATTTCTGTGCAAAGTTACTCTGCTCCGCCTCACTCCTTCACATACCATGTTAAGAGTGAGTGTGAGTAGAGCACCCTTTTCTCCTGCAAGGACAGAACTGCTGTCAGGGGAGGACAGATGGGAAATTGTCCTAGCCTGGAGCGCCTACTGACCTGCCTGAGCATTTATATTAAAACTAGCTGTTCTATGCAGAAGGTATGCTGGAATCACCTGTCTCTCTTTCTCCTCTGCACAAAAACTGGATGGAAAGAGGAGCGAAAACCTCAGGGGAAAGGCCTTGACAAAGAGAAAGGGGAAAGGTGACTTAATCATGGTCTGTGAGATTCTACATGGGAAGAAGATTTCTCATAGTAGAGGGTTCTTTTATCTTGCAGACAAAGGCATAACAAGATCCAGTGGCTGGAAGCTGAAGCTGGACAAACTCAAACCAGAAATGCAGTGCAAATTTTTAGTAGCGAGGGTCATTTACCATTGGAGCAACTTACTTGGGGATGTGGTGCATTCTCTAGCCCTCAAAATCTTTGAATGGAGATTGGGTGTCTTTCTAAAAAATCTGCTATAGTTCAGACAGAAGAATTGGGCTCAATGCAGGAATTCTTGGGTGAAATTCTGTGCAAGAGGTTAGACTAGATGATCATAATGGTCCCTTCTGGCCTTAACATCTATGCCTCAACAGCTTGCACTAAGTGATACTTCCCTTTCAGCCATCTGGAGAACAACAGTGTTTCCCTCTTTTCCTGGAAGCTAGGAGGAAACAAAGAAGCCCTGGCCCTGAATGAAGGCTACAAAGTAATCTATATTTCTGAGCAGCTATTTTGCCCACTGGAAAGGGACATTGAATTGCTGCTAAACTCACTAGTTCAACTTCTGTATTCATCACAATCCTAGAAATCAACTGAAAATAACCTGTAACGGAGGGCAAATTTAGTCTACTACATTTTATATTTAGTGGCTTATTTTATACTCTCCCCCCCCCCCCCCCCCCCCCCCCCCCAGGCTGTCTAACCAGAAAATGTGTTTTCTAAGTGAGCAGTTTTAGGCTCCTATCCTGAACAAACAGCAAGCTCTAACTGCAGGAGCTTTTCCCAATGACAGTCATTCATATCGCTACTTCCTTTAAGAAATAAATATAGGAATCTATTCAGAAACAGTAGGAACAGAAATAGAGCTTAATAAAGTGATAACCAATACCACTGTCCGGTTGGATCCCTGCCATCCCAAGTGTAAAGCCAAAACAAGTCTCATGCTACTGCATAAGCAATGTGCTGCCAATATTTTAATTAGAGATGCATGTAATGTGTTTGACACCATGCAGCATTTTTGTTTGCTTGCCATGGGCATGTGCCATGGGCAGCAGCTCTGCACTTCTCAGAGAGACCAGTGCAATGAACAGACTTACTGGTGATATGCAACAACTTCTAACAAGAACTGCATCACAACTAACAATATCCAAGAGCTCACTATCTATATGGTTACTAAACTAAACTTGGTGCTATTATAAATAATCTTATGGATAATGACTCCCAATAATATTAAAGCATCCACAAAATATTTCTCTTTTAGCCTGTTAATCCTGTATATCTGGTATGTGTGCACTTGCAGAAAAGAGGGGTGAGAAGCAGAGGAATCCACTGGATTGTTTTCATTTCAATGGGAAAACAATTTCTCATAACCACATAATCAAAAAAAGACACCACCACCTGACAAACAAATCGAAGAAATATGTTATGTAGTACAGATTGCTTGAAATGTTTATAGATGGTGCCTAAAAATATACTTCCCATTGTTCAACTTGGGTAATTTGGAGAGGAATGTGTGTGTTTTTTGCAGAGGATTCTAGGAGTGTCCTACCTGCGGAACATTTTTGGAAAATATGTGATATTTTGCAATCTGGTACCTTCCAAGGTAAAAAATATTATTTTCATAGTATGAGCCTTGGAGAGCAATCATCCCCAGCAGGGTGATTTAGCAGCATCCAGAGAGGGTGAGAATGCCTTATGTCTGCGAAACCACCTCTACATTCCCTTCACTCTGAAGGCAAAATTATAACAAGTTGTCCTTTCCAGCACCACTGCTGCAAAGGTTCCAAGCTCCTATCAGAAAAGGGAAAAGAACAGCCTCCTGATGAAGTCTACTAGGACCATGCTGTGCATACCTATTTTTCCTAGTAAGTGGTGGGTGCTGTAGAAAGCAATAAAATAGATTCCCTATCAGTATTGGAATTTGTATTGCTACTGTTTTTAGAAAATCATTTAGATGTCAGGACTCGTAATTTAGGATGCTACTCACAAAGCCTTAGCTTTGGAGGAACAGGTTTATTCCACATTTGAAAACCCATCAAAAGTTTTGTCTTCTCACCAGTTTGTTCAAAATTAAAGGAAGTTTATTTGAGTATGGAGAGATCACAGTTTGTTAAAGTGAGTAGCGATGGCCTTTAATCTGATTACTGTGGCAGAATGTTATTTTTCTTCCCTCTGGGTAACAAGTAAGGGCGAAATAGTCTTGTTTGGTTGTCCTGATGGTGCAATGCCAGCACAGCAGTTCATTGGCTTGACAGGATCTGCAATTGTAGTTCATCAGGATCTAGTGGTCACAGTGTGTAGGCTGCTCAGTGTGCGTCTTTAGTCTCCAGCAAGGAAGCAGCTTCCCGTATTAGAACACTCCCACCTAGCAGCAAATCCCAAAACACCCGTGTCAATATTAGGAGGCAGGGAGGACACTGTTCTTTTGATTTTCCTTACAGCCAGAGCTAGCAAACTTCTGTGGTGGCTACTGAAACTGGGGGGTAATACCTTCCATTTTCTTTTATTTCAGTGTATTGAAGGATTGGGGGTTTGATACAGTAACCATGAGAACAGCCAGGGTACTGGTAAGGCAAAAGTCTAATCTCCAGGCATTATTGTTTAAAATCATATTTAAAACAAACTGTGGACCTCTTTTTATTTGCCTTTGCCTTCACTGAGTCTCTAGGGTCCACATTTTCAAGCTTTTGTCCATACCCATGAGGACTAGAAACTTACTTAAACATTAAAGTTGAGATTCTTGCATAATCATGTAATTCCAGGAACTGGAGATTTAAGAAACACACCAAATGTTGCAGGATTTGCAACTTTGGATTCTGAGCATCAGAGCTAGTTAGAGAGTAAATCTGTGTGTGAAATTCATAATTTAAAGGGAAAGAGAATTATTTGACACTAAACCAAAAGTCTCGGGGGGATGGGATACGAGTTGTGAATCAAGCTTAGCTCTCTGTTTTGTTAGCCAGGAGTGCTGCAGAGGCAGCATGCTCAGTTCCCAGAGATGGGTGAAAGAGTGTGTTTTGCATTGTTCTTGAGTGGTTCCTTCCAGCTGATGTGTGGAGTGGAGGAGATGATGGGTTCCAGAGAGGGGGGATTAGTCTTGTTCTCCTTGGCAGAATAGTGGAGTTGTCCTAGATAAGACTTTTGAAGATGGAGTGGAGAAAAGAGGAAAACCCCTGTAGAGTGAGGAAGCAAAAATCAGCCTGTGTCCAATAGTAAACAGTGTTTATAAAGGTAAGTCTTTAGTGAAGAGTATTGTCTTTAGTACTGGAGTTAGTAAAACATACACCTGCATGGGACTACATGCTTTGAAATCTCACTGTCAGTTTCTTTTGGATGTTCTTCTGAATTTCTTTTGCTTTTTATAAAGGCATAATCTTTCAAAGTGTTTTTCTTTCTCCAAACGAATGTGGGTGTTTGTGAATACCTAATGCAATTAATTACTCATAATAGATGACATTTCTTTTTTTTATGGTGCTGAAATAGAAGTCAATTATCACTCCAAAACCGTTCAAATTTCCAGCCTTCAAACAAATCCAAAATAATACAAGTTTGGTACATGATGACTATACAGAAGGCAGACTCGTCTCCCTGTGTTCATGAAGGCTCTTACATATTATTGGAGAAAATAAGATTCTCTCAACCAGGAACGGCTCTAGGCACCAGCAAAGCAAGCACCTGCTTGGGGCGGCACATTTCCAAGGGCAGCATTCCGGCCATCCTTTTTCTTCGGGGCACTTGCGCTCTTGGAGCTGCGCCACTTAGACGGGGTGAGGGCGCCGCGCCCCCGTCTGCAGCAGGAAGGGGAAGCCCCAGCCCCGGGATGCTGAGCTGCCAGGACCCAGCCGCTACCTGGGGAGGAGAGGGCGAGTCCTGCGGGGGAGCTGGGGCTGCGCCACCTCATCTGCGCACTGGCTGCTGCCCTGCCTTGTGCCACCCCTTATATCGGGGCTTCTCTGCGCGGCCGGGCAGGGGAGGGAGTAAAGCCCCTGCGGGCGCTGGGAGAAGGTGACATCACTCCCTCCGCTTCCAGTGCCGCCTGATCTTGGGGCAGCAAAAAACCTAGAGCCGGCCCTGCTCTCAACAGAGCATTACCTGGGATTATGGACTGGTTTGATAGGCTCCAGAAGAAGCTAAGAGCCTTGTTTTGCCCAACTGTCCCAGAATAACCCAGTAAAAACTGCTTATTTAAAAATGGTTTTTTTTCTTCCTATTACTGAGAGTCAAAACTTGCTTATTATAGTTGCATAAAACGTTCTTCAGGGTCTCATATTTTGTGCATGCAGGTAACTCCCACATGGAGGGAAGAATAGATATTACTCTTTGGTTTAATTTTTGTGGGCTGTATATTTAAAATTCTGGGCTAGATCCTCAGGTGTACCAGAGCAGTGCTTGGTGCACTTGTGTGGAGGAATAATAGGTGGGTTTTCTTCCACTTTTCCTCCACAGAACCCTTGTGATGTTGGATGCTGTCAGTCTTGGAAACTCTCAAGTTGCCATTTCTCTGGTGATTTTGGCTGGCACACATCATTCTGGAATACTAATGAATCATCCCATTTTTAGCCCACGTTGGAATGGTGGATCCTTAGCTGCTGCCTTGGAGCAGCATTAAGTTGCCTTTCCACCAGTGGAGCAATACCAATAAGACTTAAACAATAAATGAATCATAGAATATCAGGGTTGGATGGGACCTCAGGAGGTCATCTAGTCCAACCCCCTGCTCAAAGCAGGACCAATCCCCAGACAGATTTTTGCCCCGGGCCCTTAAATTACCCCCTCAAGGATTGAACTCTCAATCCTGGGTTTAGCAGGCCAATGCTCAAACCACTGAGCTATCCCTCCCCCCAATAAGGAGGGGTTGGGGATCTGTCCCTTTGTCTCTGTTTTTCTTTGACAGACAGTTTATAAATACTTTTATTCCCCATTTATTTGGTCTTTTTTGGTTTGATATGATTAGGTTCTGCTGTGCAATGACTTCACACAGGCAAAACACAGTGTTTCAATGTTGTCTGGCTAATGGTGCAAGTGTAAAGGAACAGTGGTTAACTATAGCTATAAGGGTTATTTTTGTTTTGTTTCGTTTTTGCTGTTTATGAAGTTATTTCTGACTGGGGTATTTCTTTTATGGCACGCATAAGGGACTGTGCATCTTCACTCTTCAACACTATCATAACACTGGGGTTTCTGGTATGCCCCTTGCCAGTATCATACGAATTTATGTTGTTAAAATGGCACATGTTGATATATGGTTACCACAAACATGTTTTTTAGAAAGTATATGTCACTGGATTTTCTCAGAAGGTTGCTTAAGTTCTGTCCTTTGCAACAGAATTTCTGTCCATATTTTCCAGTCTTCCTTTGCAGGTTTCACATGGCCTAGCACACAAGGGATAGGCTATTACTACTTTGTGGCAGCAGTAGTTTGGATTTCAGTGTATTTAGTGTGCTATTTTCCAGCTGTCATTGATAGTTGCCATATTTGGTAATTTGGATACATATCAGAAATAGGCTCAGTCCCAGCTATAAGGGTGAATGGAGAGGATGGGTGGGAATTCTGCCATTGACTTTAATGGGGCCAGGATTTCAACCTAAGTATTTCATTAATTGCTGTTTAAGGTTGGGTGCTCACAACTCTTATGATTCCTTTACAGGTAAACAGTAGGTAAAATTAAGATGAAATCTAATATTTGCCTGCTATCCATGGCAATCCACAGACGCAGAACATCTCTAACCACCACAAGGTCACTTTGTTCTCTTTCTAAAACAGAGGCTTCTGTTGCTAATGTACTAGCACCCACTCAGCTAGGAACATATTCTTTTTTTATATACTGTGTATGTTACTTGGGAAAATGCTTGGTCTGTGTCGATTTCAACACTCACTGTCAACTATAAACTCTTTCAAGCCAGGGCCTGTTCTAGAGAGATGGAACTGAATCAAACCCCTGCATCCAAATCTGGATCTGAGACTGATCTTTGTATCTCTTTAGTGAGCAGAATTGAAATCCTCAGATCTGAGCTGAACCCTTCTCAAAGTTCAGGGTGTTCAGATTCAGGCCATAATAGACATAACTTTCAGCCACAATCTTGCTGTGTTTGGTTTCAGAACCCATCTCTAATCATAAATAGTTGAAATACTTGAGTCATTCCAGCAGCACGCCTAGGATCCTGTGCATTTCTAATACAAAATTAAGACATTAATTTTTGTTTGCAAAGGATCGTTCTCTTTGCCACACCTTGATTCAGTCTATCTTACTTAGGGACCTTATACAAGCCACTTGGAATGTAAAAGTTATTCTATTCCATATAGGTTTTTATACCACAATTGTAGTGTCAGAATCTGTAGACTTCTATAATTTGTGTTGCCCAGAAAACCCTGGATTCTTTTTGCTGGATTAAGTCCCAACTAGATGAGAGAGGCAGGTTTTTCTGTTCTGGGGGAAACTATTATACCTGTCATAGGAAAATACTACTAGAGATTTTATAAGAAAGTAATTTTAACTAAAGACAACACTGATATAAAATCCCTTTTATCCAAGGTATTTAATAGCCAAATAAAATATTTTATATGTTCAATAGAATGTAATAAGCTGTCTATCAGAATAGATACAGCCACTTCACTTTGCACCTGCTGGGTGCAGGGGGGGCTGCTAGTGCTACTGAACAATGGGACTCTAGCCCAGGAATCCCCACTGTTGAAACACACTAAAGGTGAAAAAGAGAAAGCTGTTAACATCCTGAAGCTGTCATCACAATATAGCACACATCAGAGTCAAATAGTGATAAACATATACGAGCTGGCAGATTGTTGGTAGGTGGTGTATGTTATTTTTAGAAGTAGTTTTTTAACATTTTTAGGGCATGTAACATTTATTATTGTTCCTATTTTATTATATATTTTGGTGGGGTTTTAAAGAGGCTTTTAAAAGTACAAGGAAAGCTGGCCAAATAAATGATTTGCCAACCCCCATCCACAAATTAAACAACTGCATCTCTGAGACTCTAAAATCTGGGTTTCTTTCGCTAGCATCCAGACCAGCAGTCATTAAACATTGTTTTTCAGTGAGCTGCAAAACACACTTTCACTTTGAGAAATTCCTGACCTCCAATCATCCATTTTCTCTTTGGTGACCTCTCTTATCAGTCCTGATGATCTACTTTGCACATCCAAGTATGAGAATGCAAGTCTAGTGTGTTGATAATATTGCTTTAAATCAAGTGGTAATGGTTGAGAACCACTGGCCTCAGCTGCTATGATGAAATCCTTGCCTCACTGATCAATGACAAACTCCTGTTAACCTACAGTGGGATCAAGGATTTCACTCCAGGAAAAAAAGGTGCGATTCCTGCTCTGAAAAACTGACAATCTCTGTAGTCAACACAAATCAGACATGCAACAGTCAGAGGACAACACCCAAATGAAGGTTCTTAAATTTGCTGTTCTGTTTTTATGTACCGTAATGAAGCCATTTATAAATACACCTCTACCCCCAGATAACACAGTCCTCGGGAGCCAAAAAATCTCACCACATTATAGGTGAAACCGCGTTCTATCCAGAGGCGAAAGTAAGCTGGTACAGTCAGGTACAGAGTACCGGCAAGAGCTGGTACACCATGGCGGACTGGACCGGTTTCCCCGGCAGTGATTTAAAGGGCCCGGTGCTCCAGTCGCTGCGGGGAGCCCCAGGCCCTTTAAATCACCACCGGAGCTCTGACAGTGGGGCTTGGGCGGTGCTTTAAAGGGCCCAGGGCTCCCGCTGCTTTACCACGTTATATCCGAATTCGTGTTATATCAGGTTGCGTTATATCGGGGAAGAGGTGTATTACTATTTCCTTTTTATCTATGTGCTCTTGGGGTAATATTGCTGCTTACTGCCTCTTTCATCAAAGGACTTGTCACATCTTCTCTATCCTGGAAAGAAGACCCAAATTCTTAAAGTAACAGTACATTTATAAAAAGGAAATTCTCTGAGATAGGACTCTGTGCCTTTAGAAATAAATTTCACTGTTGAAAGGACCAGACTTCCTGCAGCAAATAATTAAGTGACAATACACTGAAAAAGACAAGGAGGGTGAGATAATATCTTTTATTGGACCAACTTCTGTTGGTGAAAGAGTTCACAGAGCTCTTCTTCAGGCCTGGGGCAGGACTGAAAGGCAACTAGGGTGACAGTTTGCACTTCAGTATGCCATTGGCATTTAGTGTAAAAAGGACAAAGGTTTGGTAATTGAATTCTACCTTAGTAATAAATGTCTCGACCAGTACAAAATGCCTAGAATATCACAGTACAGACAGCAGAAAGATTATTAACATGCTGATGGGTTAGCCCTCAGACCTGCAGCCATCAAACCAGGCTGACAACTTTGGAACAAGATACAGTAAGAAGATGGACTCCAAGTGGTTAAAATATCTTACCTGTTAATATAACTAGGTATGAACAATTCTTTGAGAAATACATTGCATATTCCCTCTTGTGGTATATATATTTTTTGTCCCTGAGCTTCAGCAACCATTTAGAAATCAGTGTCTTTTGGGGGCCAAAGGAGGGCCATTTTGCAGCACAGACAGTTAAGAGCCATGAACTTATCACCCAATGCTCCACACTCTGCATTAGGTTCCTATTGAATACAGCGTCCAGTTCAAAAACTACACACACCCCCACACACCCACCCCCCACACACACACCCACACACCCACCCCTTCCTGGGCCTAGCTGTCCCTGTACAACAATAGATACATTCCATTAGAACAATGAAACTATCAACCAGTAAAGTACTCAGTAGGAGGTCGTCATGTATTGCTACTGCAGGATGAAGTGACCTTGTGGGGTCAAGGATCAGGCCCACTAGTTTCAATACATCTTTATAGACCAATGGATGATGTGGTATTTCATTTTTAAGGCTTATACAATAACAAGACAGAGAAGATAAACTAGGAGAGACTTCCCTCTGAGTTTCCCAGATTTTGAGTTTGTTAGAGGTTTGTTACTGTGCTTACTTATAAGAGACTGGAAGTAGAGCTACCTGGCACACTGGGGTGTTCATGAGTTTCCCTTGCAGATCTTCATTCACTGCATGTATTTCAGACCAGCTGCAGTCTCCTTTCATGCTCTGACAGGAGCTGCCACTTCTAAAATGCTGTACTTGCATAGGTGTCAGCATGGCATTGCCCTGTCAGCATTGTCCAAGGTTATGTCCTCATCATAGAGAGTTCTATTCAGTGCTAGTGTTGGAAAGCCCATTACATTGTTGTATATCATTGTGTGCTGCCTAGCGAACATAGGGTCCCTCTCTTGTTTTGGAGGGATTCTGCCCTGGGCTAACCCAGCAGGCTCTCTTTACATTTACAAGTACCTGCTCCAGCGAAGTGTAACAGCCCATCTCTAAGTGCCTTAGCTTTTTGAGTTGATGTTGTTCTGTGTCTAAAATACCGTCACAGATGGTATTGTCAGCAGTGACACATGTTACACTTTGAAATTTTGGTCCATTCCTCAGCTGTGACTCTGTCAATAGGCACGTGATACGTCAGTAATTCCGGAAAGCCTCATTAGCCCTCTGCCTTGCTCCACAGAGGATGAAAGGAATCTGGCTGCTCTGTATGTGTGACACACACCAAGAGTTAACTGTCTGACACAGCACAAAGATCTTTCTATTTGTTACATTTTCTCCAATGTCAGGGGAGGTAGGATGACAAGAATGGGGATTTTCCCCCTATCTTCTGTACTGGGGTGCTGTTACACAGCTCAGAACATTGATTTACATGTAGAAAGTATTGATGATGTCATAAGAAATAAACCTGATGTGGCCTTTAATGCCATTTTATCCATGTTTCTTATTTTTTCTTATATTTGTGCACCTGTACCTCACTGAGATGCTGTTAAATTGACCTGAGCTGCTGCCTAGATTGTAGACTGTTAGAAATAGATCTTAAATTATTAGTCTCCATAGTCTAATGAAAACTGGTTTGTAAAGAACATAAAGCATGTTTTAGGACCTCTGGTATGAGTTATTTTCATGCTTTCAAAAGCATGAAATACTGTGACTTGCTTCTAAAAGCTCCCCCCACAACACCTTAATAGACAAGAAAATAATTCTCTGATTCTGTATAATAAATTCATAAGAATGACACCTCATCTCGTAATTAATTTGTTTTTGTTACATACCCTTCATTGTTGCTGTCATGAATGCTCCTTGACATGGGCTGACAAGGGAAGATCTGATAAGCTATTCAGAGTATAAATACATTTGACAGGTAATTAAAAAAGTGTTTGTTTTAATTTACCTGGATAGATTGATAGATAAATAATGCATCAGTCCATATAAATAAAAACCATTCATTAGTACGTTGATCAGCCCCACCTCCAAAACAAAACAAAATCCTCACCAGAAAACACAATAAACATTGCACTACAGTAAGGATGAACTACTTGACATACATGAAAGCAAATGGTTCACTGGGCTGCATTTGACTTATAGGTATGCTGCTCTTGTGGGCATGAAATAGTTCCTCAGTTAAATTAATACCTTTGTTCAATTTGTTTTGCACAGGAACTTCAAGTGCCAATAAACCTATTTATTCCTTTATAATGGAGAAGATAGTTCTGTTGTCAGTTGCAGTTCCTATTTAACATTCCAACACATTCTTAATGAAAGATAATAAAAAAGGGCAACTGTGCTAGTACTAAAGTGCTCATAATTTGAGTATGAAATGCTTTATTCAACAGAAATTTGGGGTTCTGAGGTTTTGCTCAGAGAGGCTTTGTAAGGGTGTTTCATGATTAGCTCTTACAAGGGCTACACATACTTTTATTGTTGTCATCTTGAATTATGTTGCAGCTTACCTTGATTATGGGCTTTGATAATATTTCACCCCTTTCCCTCCATGTGTCCTAATTACATCCTCATTTTGAGGAGGACATGACTAAAGCTGATTGGCAGCAGCAAATTAACCGTAAGGCCTAATTTGAAGCCCACTGAAACCTCTGGGAGATTTTTTTTTGTTGACTTCATTGAGCTTTGGATGAAGCCCGTAAAGAAGAAATTCTACCTAGAATTGAAAATAACAAAATACTAAGAACACTGAAGAAAGTAGAAGATGGATATGCTCAATAGAGACTTGCTAGAATTTGGCTGCTAAATTTTCCAGAGATTCTGTCTGCACTAAGCATATACTCTCTCCCCCCACAATACCTATGTACTGACTGAACTGCAGATGTGCCATCTCAGCAGAGTGACTGCACATGCTCCATCCCACGGCTTCAGGAGCTGAGTAGGACTTTCCCTGAAATTGCTTCATGTTATCTTCATCCAGTGTGTGGCACTCTGCCTTATTTACTTCACACCTTTCAAACCTGGCTCTGAATACAGAATTACTAGTTTATTTGCGTGGTTTTTTTCATGGTGCCTCAGTTCTTCAGCAGTAAAATGGAGATAACACTCCTGTGAAATCAGGTGGTATTAAATCATTATTGTTTATGAACCCATATAATGCTGCAATGAGAACACTAAAAAATACCATGAAGAAATTAATAGTTCTGTATTCAGAGTCAGATGTGAAGGGTGTGCAGTAAATAACGCCAAAGGCCACACATTCAACAATGAGGATAAATTGAAACATTAAATAGTTGCTCATTATTTGAGCATTGTTCATCCTGTGCTGCACAGGCTGTGCACTGAATGAGGCAGTGGTCCTGTGGCCAAAAAAAAAATAATAATAATCATGTAATTAAAGACCATATCATAAAGGAGGTCAAATTAAGGTTTTTCAAGCAGCCTTAATTCTGGCATTTCCTAACTTTTTAGTGCTTGAATTTGAAACCTAAATGTCTCTTTAACATAGTCATTTGGTTGTAATTTATTATCTGTGTTCCAGGTTCACTAGACACTGTCCAAACATACAGGAAGGCACCGTCCCTGCCCCTTCTAAGAAATTCAGTATTCCTTTAGCTCCAACAGTAGTGAGCTGGTATTCTGGGAATTAAGATCCTTATCTGAGCCCCACGGATTATTTCGGTATCTGTATATCTGTGGCGATGGCTTGTTAAATATGTGGTTTTTAAACCTGGTGTCTGAGACAGAGCTCTGTTCTGTTACCAACATAGATGCATGGGCTCCCTTCTTAATATCAGTTAACTGCTCTGAAAATAATTCCTGGCTCGCGTATAGTGCTTCAGAGTGCTTTACAAAAATAAGTGCATTCCTTTTAATTTTTTTGTTTTGTTTTTTATTTTTAACTATTTCAGGCTGTTTGATTATTACACCAGTTCTTCTACAGAGTGCTTTGCTTTAGTTATAAATAAATTGTTTTTGCTGCATAGTGTGTGGACTTTTATGGATGGCTGTTTTTCTCTCACTGAAGGAAGGTATGCATGTCTGGGAGTACTGAATATTTTACAGAAAATGTATTCTTTCCCTCCAGATCTGCAGCCATTTGTAGTACTGCCTGAATAATTAATTTTCATCACAGCTGCAGCTGTTTCCAGGGAAGATCACTGAACTCCATGATTATTACTTCTCTAATTCATATTCTTTGCATAATACCTTCGTTCTTCTTGGAGGGAAATCTTGCCTCATTCCAATTTTAATATACTGTAGGCTGCTGAGGGACCGAAGATGTCATAATAGGTAATTTGTATCTCTAAGTCTTGTGATTCTATGATATGTCATTATTTAATTTGAAATTTAATTATTCATCTGTGTGCATTAGAGAGAATTTAAAAAAATGTTCAGAAAATAAAATAGATCCTNGATTTCTTTTCAGCTACAGGCAAACAGCCCAGTAGGAACGGGGCCACCTCTGTCCCCCTAATTACATTCCCATATCTCAAACAGGTTACCCTGAACGATATCACTCTCCTGAGGATAACACAGCAAGATAAAGAGCGGATGTTGCTTGAATGCCAGCAAACACCGGGACCATACGCTGCCAAGCTTTGTCAAGCAATGATACCGGATTACTTGCTGCTAGCATGGCGCGGTCAAGTGTCCTACCATGGAGGACGGAATAAGGCTGCCCTGCCCAGAAACCTTCTGGAAAAGCTTTTGGAGTACCTCCAGGAGAGTTTCATGGAGATGTCCCTGGAGGATTTCAACTCCATCCCCAGACACGTTAACAGACTTTTCCAGTAGCTGTACTGGCCGCGAATGCATCCCAAGTCCCCAGGGCAAATTAATCATTAAACAAATACTTGTTTTAAACCATGTTTGAGATATTTGAAAAGGTTCACTCACCAGAGGTCCCTTCCAGGGGGTCTGCGATGCCGCCTTGGGAGGGTTCGGAGGGCACCTCTGTCAGGGTCAGAAAGAGCTCCTGGCTGTCGGGGAGAATGGAGCGCTGTGTGCTCTCCACAAGTTCGTCGTCCTCCTCCTCCTCCTCTTCCCCGTCCGCAGATTCGTCATGCAACGAAGACATTAACCCCTCCTCGGAGTCCACGCTCAGGGGTGGGGTAGTGGTGGCGGCCCCTCCGAGAATTGCATGCAGCTCATCGTAAAAGCGGCATGTCTGCGGCTCTGCCCCGGACCGTCCGTTGGCCTCCTTCGTCTTCTGATAGGCCTGTCGGAGCTCCTTCACCTTTATACGGCACTGAATGGAGTCCCGATTGTGGCCTCTCTCCATCATCCCCTTGGAGATCTTGTCAAAGATCTTTGCATTCCGTCTCTTGGAACGCAGTTCTGCGAGCACTGAATCCTCTCCCCATATGGCGATCAGATCCAGTATCTCGCGTGTGGTCCATGCTGGTGCTCGTTTGCGGTTGTCGGCCTGCATCGCTACCTGTGCTGCTCAGCTCTGTGTGGTCACCTGTGCTCACCAGGCTGGGCAGACAGGAAATGAAATTCAAAAGTTCGCGGGGCTTTTCCTGTCCAACTGCCCAGAGCATCCGAGTTTCGATTGCTGTCCAGAGCGGTCACAATGGTGCACTGTGGGATACCTCCCGGAGGCCAATACCTTCGAATTCCGTCCACACTAACCCTACTTCGAACCAGCAAGTTCGAATTTAGCGCTACTCCCCTCGTCGGAGAGGAGTACAGAAACCGATTTTAAGAGCCCTTTAAGTCGAATTAAATGGCCTCGTTGTGTGGACGGGTACAAGGTTAATTCGGTATAACGCTGCTAAATTCGAACTAACATCGTAGTGTAGACCAGGCCTGAGTCATTCATTTGAAACTAATAATTGAAACCAGTCCTTATTTCTGCAAATCGTGTATTTCTTCTGAGGCTGTTAAATTATATCCATGATTACTTTTCCTGGTTAAGCAGAATGACTCATATGAAGATTTTTTTCCCTACCACCTAACTCCATCCCAACCTGTTGTTTCGCAAAGATGGGTTTTGACTTGAGTGTAGACCTGCTGCTTCCCTCTGACCTTCCCAAATACCCAACATACCTGTTTACATGTATATCTCAATAACTGTCTTTGATTTCTGCTTGTGGAACTTGCCTACTTGTCCCTTGCTAAGACCTTGTCTACACTACATAGTTTTGTCGGCAAAAGCTGCCTTTTGCTGACACAACAGTGGAGGTGTGCACAATGCAAAGCTACTTTTGGAGGCAAAACTCTGCTGTTTTGCCAACAAAACAAAACCACCTCAATGAGAGGTATAGAGCTTTTTGTGGCAAAGTTAAGCGACAAAGCGTCAGTGTAGACACTGCCGTTCATTATGTTGACATAACTGGCCGCCCCCAGCATCCCACAAAGCCTGCCCTGACTACTCTGCTCATTGTTTTGAACTCGGCTGCCCTGCAGGCATGTGCCCCTCCCCTTTCAAAGCTCTGGGAAGTTCCTCATACTGAGAGCTGACAGAGCTGCTGAGGATGCCACTCCCAGCAGCTGAGGAGACCCATTGGCAGGCGGGCAGGCAGAACAGACTGCTGCTGGGGTGGGGGGGAGGGAAGGAGAGACTGCTCAAACTGCTGTCTGAACTTAGAGACAACATGCCGACACACACGCTTCCCCAATACACACTCTGTCTCTCTCATATATACACATACACATTCCCAACACACACGCTGTTTGTCTCCCCACCCCACACACACACGCTCCTTGTCACACACTCTCTCCCTCCGCCCGCCCACATACATTTCAGTTGAAAAGCAGCTGGCAATCTAGTAGGATGCCCATGGAACAATGGGATTGAGAAACCTGCAACATGTGATGCCCCATGAGGCATTGCAAACCCTTCCCAAAGCACCCTGAGGCCGCTTGCACAGTGGGATAGCTACCCACAGTGCACTGCTCTGTGTCGATGCAAGAGCTGCTAGTGTGGATGTGCTCTGCTGACACAAGGAGCTAGTGTGGACATGCAACAGTGGTTTAATTAAAGCGGCATAACTTTTGTCAACAAAACTCTGTAGTGTAGACAGCCTAAAAAACTGCAGTGTAATTGTCTGGCTTAACTAGAGCAGCTCTTGTACTTACTTTCAAATTGCTTTCATTCAAAACACCGAACTGTACAAATTGTAAAAGGCATCAATAACCCATATTTTGCCAAGACAACAATAAATCATAGTTTAACAAGAAGGATGAGTCCCTCCCCTCCCACTAGAGTAGCCATGATAGAGAGCAGTGTTTGCCGTGTGGCATTTTGACACTCAAGACCTGTTCATTGTGTTATGGATTTGCAGTCCCAAATTCTATTTGGCAGCAGGATATGAACTCCTTACCTAATTATAGAATCCTCAGCCCAGCAAAGGGATACAGTAATGTGGTATAAATACATCTGTTTCTTCCTATTACTTGTTCAAAGTTGATTGCATCCTCTTAGCAGCCTACAGGTTACAGCTGTTTAACTGGCTCACTTTTCAAAATCAGGTGTCCAGTACCAACACAACATTAAAGTTTTCAGCACAAGGAATTCCAGTTAAAACACGCTGGGTATGTCTACTCTGCAGTGTAAGCCCAGACTCAGACTCAGGCTTGAGCCCAACCTCTCCTTCCCTCTACACACAATTAGGTCTGACTCGGGCCTGGACCCCACAGGGGTGAAAGGTTTGAGCCCAGGTCCTGCTGGAACTCTGTCCCAAACGTCTTCATTTTGAAGTGTGGATGCAACTTGGGCCTGTAACACCCGGATTCAAGCCCTGAAAGTCTGCAAATTCTATCCCACAATCCCATGGGCCAGTGTTCTTTGGCTACTCTTAGGATAGAGAGGACAATCTGACTCTCAGAAACTGGAAGCAACTCTCCTTGTTCAAGAGTATAGCTGCTGGGCATTTAACCCTTCCATTTTATTCTGATCACTGAGCTGCAAACACAGTGAACCTTCTACGTTTGCAATGGCCACTGACCAGAAGTCCTTCGCCAAGGGTACTGCTACCTAGGTGCATGAGCATAGCCAGGTTTTGGTGAATCTCTGGTATGATATGAGCAAACAGTTTGACTTTAGCAAGAATTCCAGGAATGATCATACAAAGAAGCTGGCATCATTGGGCATTCACTGGACTCCTGACCAGTGCAGGGAGAGGATTAAGCAGCTCAGGCACAACTACTTGGAAAGCTAGGGATGAGAGGAGCAGCCTGTCATGGAGCTGGCAGCAGAAACAGGAGAAGCAGAACTCGCCCTAGAGCCTAGTAGCTTGGAGGTCATGGAGAAGCAGGGACAGGATAAGGGACATCAGCTCCCTATTTGTTGTCCCTTGAATAAAATTTGATAGATGTAAAACAGTAGCCAAGGGAGCTGTGTCTGACTCAGCATATTCATCATTGTGGCACAGGGCAGCTGCCTTTACATTCCATGATCTATGCTGGTAGGTGATAACAAAATTGAATCTGGCAAGGAAAAGTGACCAGCAGAACTGTCGCTAGTTAAGGTTACGAGCAGTTGGAAGGTAGTCCAGATTCTTGTGATTGGTGAAAACCTGGACTGGGAACCAAGCTCCCTCTAAGATATCTCCAGTCTTCAAGTGCCACCTTTATTACAAGTAACTTCTTGTCCCAGATATCATAATTCTTCTCAGCGGGGTTATTTTTCATAAATAAAAGGCACAGGAATTTAGTTTATTACAAGAGCTAGCATGTTGTGATAGAAGCACTCTAATGGCAGAGTTCAAAGCATCTGCCTTTATGGTGAAGGGCATGGGGGGATCCAAATGCACAAAAAGAGGAGCTGAGTTAAAGATCCCTTTAGATGATCAAACATTAACTCTGTCTCTGGTGGCCAGATGAAGGGGACTCCCTTTCAAAGGAGTGCAGTTTTCAGGGCAACTAGGTGAGAATTTTTTGATAAAACATCTGTAGAAATTGGCAAACCCAAGATACCATTGAATGCCTGTCATGTCCTTTGGGGCATTCCACTGGGAGATGGCAGATAGATCCATTGTTAGCCCTTCAGGAGAAACAATATACCTGTGAAACTCAATTGTCTTTATCAAACTCTCATTTCTCCATTTTGGTGTAAAGATGGTTTTAGTGGCATCTGTTGAGAACATGGCATATGTGTTGCTTATGTAGTTCCTGGTTTTGGGGGGGGAAAACAAGAATAGTCCAAATAAGTAGCCACAAACTGGTTCAATATGTCCTGGAAGATATCACTGATGAAATGCTGGAATGTTGCCAGAGCATTACATAACTCTAAAGGCATAACTAAATTCTCAAAATGTCCATATCGGATGCAGACTGCAGTCTTCCATTCATTATCTTCCCTGATTCAGACCAGGCTGTAGGCCCCACAAAGATCTAACTTTGTAAAAATCTTGGCCGAATGGAACCTCTCAAAGATCTTGTTAATAAGTGGCAGGGGGTAATGGTTTTGGACTGTCACTTTGCTCAGAGCTTAATAGTCAACAAGAGGATATAAGGAGCCATCTTTCTTTGCCACAAAGAATATTGGACCCCTGTCAGGGGTGCAGAGGTGAATAAACACCTTCTCCAGTTTCTTGCAGAGGTAATCCCAGAGCACCTGGAGTTAGGGTTCTGAGAGAAAATATATGTGACTAAAGAGGATCTCAGCTCTAGGTTGCAGGTCAATTTGCAGATCATAACTGTGAAGGAGTGGCAAAGTATCTGCCCTCTCTTTATCAAAAACATTGGCCATAATCCCAATATTTCACTGTGGTTTCTGAAGCGATTGAGGGGGTTGCAGGGATGGTGGTAGTCCTCTTTAATGTACCTTCTTTGGTCTCTGAACCTCAGATAGGTAGTGAAGATTCACAAGGGGTTTCTGGTTCTGCCTCATTTTGAAAGGCAAAGTTGACCAAACTGTAGAACCTCCCAGTGACGCTGGAGTGTCGTAAGCACCAAGGGTGCCGTTTGTTGAGTAACTGGGCCACAGGAGAGGAGGGATACATCAATAGACTCCAGAAAACTGGCGATGCTTCAGCTCTGAGTTGGAATGTTTGTGAACTTGGGCAAAGTGTGTTTCTCTAGATAAAGCTAGTAAAGATCGTAAAGTATGCAAAATGCATCCAATGAACACCCATTAAATAATCTCTGCCAGGCTTTATTAATGAATTCCTCATATCATTACAATGAAAAATAACTTGTTTTACAAGGCAGTAAAAAAAAATGCAAAGGGCTTTTTACATCCAGTCTAACTTTCTTTTTGTAACTGATGGCTTCTGTGGAAGATGCATATGCAAATTAGAAAAATAAGCACGGAAAAATATTCATTATCTTCTGCTTCAATTTGTCAGGAGACAGAGCTGTTAGGTGAAGCGAAGGAGGAATAATAAATAAGGAGGAGCAAAATACACCTTCTTTTTCAGGAAATGGGGTTCCAAGCAATGCAGCAAACCACGATGCTGAATGTGACCTCCAAATGTTTTTAAAAAATAAAATATCTTTTTTTGTTTCTCTGTGAAGGGTAAAGAAGGCCTGCAAAGTGGGCTTTGGGAAGGGAAAAAAATCCTTTATTTTGTTGTTTACTTTAACAGTTGTCATGAATTTCAAATCTGGCCTTCCTTGGTTTTCTTGGAGGGTTTCTTGCAAGTGTGTCATGAGTTTCCCTCATTTTAATGGAAAGAGCAGGAGGAGTTGAATCTTTAGCATCTTTCAGCCTAGACAGAACCTGAATTTCTAATGTAAAAAACAAGGAGAAAAAACACTTCTTGTTTTTAGAAAATTATCTTTAAGGCTTTTTTTTTTATATATCGTAAAAAGACAGTAACCCATTTTTCCCTTGTACATCACTTTAAAAAAAAAATCATAAACAGAACTAATGAGGGATACAACTCCACCTGGGGAATGAATTGATATTTTATATTAATGTGCTTGCTGGAGAAGTTTATACTTTGTGGACAGTACACTGAGATTATTGATAATATTGTACAATGTTCACTTCAGAAGAAGGATAAGCTACAGAGCAGTAATATGCGCACATTGGTAGCTAGCACATTCAATACTCACGATTTAAGATTGCAGCCCCTCTGGGTATGTATTTCTTTACTTTCTTTGAGCCTTTTTTGCTTTTCTTACGGGGGACTTGCTAAGAGTGTCCCCCAAACATGAAGTGTGATAAATGAAGGGGGACGGTGTAGCTCTCTTTTATGGACACTCAGCTAGCCAGTAGCTATAAAATCCCATGAAGTAGCTGTTCTCTGATTGCTCTACCTGTAAAGGGTTACAGAGTAGCAGCCGTGTTAGTCTGTATCTGCTAAAAGAACCGGAGTACTTGTGGCACCTTAGAGACTAAAAATGTATTTGAGCATAAGCTTTCGTGGACTTCAGCCCACTGCATCAGATGCATAGAATGGAACATATAGTAAGAAGATATATATAAATACAGAGAACATGCAAAGTTGGAAGTTGCCATACCAACTCTAAGAAGCTAATTAATTAAGATGAGCTATTATCAGCAGGAGAAAAAAAACTTTTGTAGTGATAATCAAGATGGCCCATTCCAGACAGTTGACAAGAAGGTGTGAGGATACTTAACATGGGGAAATAGATTCAATTTGTGTAATGACCCAGCCACTCCCAGTCTCTAGGCAAACCCAAGTTAATGGTATCTAGTTTGCAAATTAATTCTAGTTCAGCAGTTTCTCGTTGGAGTATGTTTTTGAAGCTTTTCTGTTGCAAAATTGCCAGCTTTAAGTCTGTTACTGAGTGACCAGAGAGGTTGAAGTGTTCTCCTACTGGTTTTTGAATGTTATGATTCCTGATGCCAGATTTGTGTCCATTTATTCTTTTGCATAGAGACTGTCCGGTTTGGCCAATGTACATTGCAGAGGGGCATTGCTGGCACATGATGGCATATATCACATTGGTGGATGTGCAGATGAACAAGCCCTTGATGGCATGGCTGATGTGATTAGGTCATATGATGATGTCACTTGAATAGATATGTGGACAGAGTTGGCATCGGGCTTTGTTGCAAGGATAGGTTCCTGGATTAGTGTTTTTGTTGTGTGGTGTGTGGGTGCTGGTGAGTATTTGCTTCAGGTTGGGAGGCTGTCTGTAAGTGAGGACTGGTCTGTCTCCCAAGATCTGTGAGAGTGAGAATTAATTTGCAAACTAGATACCATTAACTTGGGTTTGCCTAGAGACTGGGAGTGGCTGGGTCATTACACAAATTGAATCTATTTCCCCATGTTAAGTATCCTCACACCTTCTTGTCAACTGTCTGGAATGGGCCATCTTGATTATCACTACAAAAGTTTTTTTTCTCCTGCTGATAATAGCTCATCTTAATTAATTAGCCTCTTAGAGTTGGTATGGCAACTTCCAACTTTGCATGTTCTCTGTATTTATATATATCTTCTTACTATATGTTCCATTCTATGCATCTGATGCAGTGGGCTGAAGTCCACGAAAGCTTATGCTCAAATAAATTTGTTAGTCTCTAAGGTGCCACAAGGGTTAAAAAGTCTCACTGCTATGCATAGGTAAAAGGAAATGAGTGGGCACCTGGCCAAAAGAGCCAGTGGGAAGGCTAGAACTTTTAAAAGTTGAACAAAAACTCCCCTTTGGTCTGTCTGTTGTTGTTCTCCCGGGGAGAGGCAGACAGAGCAACAGCTATGCTGTAAAAAGCTTAGGGCCAGGTATGAAAAAACATCGGTATCATACCNAGCTAATTAATTAAGATGAGCTATTATCAGCAGGAGAAAAAAAACTTTTGTAGTGATAATCAAGATGGCCCATTCCAGACAGTTGACAAGAAGGTGTGAGGATACTTAACATGGGGAAATAGATTCAATTTGTGTAATGACCCAGCCACTCCCAGTCTCTAGGCAAACCCAAGTTAATGGTATCTAGTTTGCAAATTAATTCTAGTTCAGCAGTTTCTCGTTGGAGTATGTTTTTGAAGCTTTTCTGTTGCAAAATTGCCAGCTTTAAGTCTGTTACTGAGTGACCAGAGAGGTTGAAGTGTTCTCCTACTGGTTTTTGAATGTTATGATTCCTGATGCCAGATTTGTGTCCATTTATTCTTTTGCATAGAGACTGTCCGGTTTGGCCAATGTACATTGCAGAGGGGCATTGCTGGCACATGATGGCATATATCACATTGGTGGATGTGCAGATGAACAAGCCCTTGATGGCATGGCTGATGTGATTAGGTCATATGATGATGTCACTTGAATAGATATGTGGACAGAGTTGGCATCGGGCTTTGTTGCAAGGATAGGTTCCTGGATTAGTGTTTTTGTTGTGTGGTGTGTGGGTGCTGGTGAGTATTTGCTTCAGGTTGGGAGGCTGTCTGTAAGTGAGGACTGGTCTGTCTCCCAAGATCTGTGAGAGTGAGAATTAATTTGCAAACTAGATACCATTAACTTGGGTTTGCCTAGAGACTGGGAGTGGCTGGGTCATTACACAAATTGAATCTATTTCCCCATGTTAAGTATCCTCACACCTTCTTGTCAACTGTCTGGAATGGGCCATCTTGATTATCACTACAAAAGTTTTTTTTCTCCTGCTGATAATAGCTCATCTTAATTAATTAGCCTCTTAGAGTTGGTATGGCAACTTCCAACTTTGCATGTTCTCTGTATTTATATATATCTTCTTACTATATGTTCCATTCTATGCATCTGATGCAGTGGGCTGAAGTCCACGAAAGCTTATGCTCAAATAAATTTGTTAGTCTCTAAGGTGCCACAAGGGTTAAAAAGTCTCACTGCTATGCATAGGTAAAAGGAAATGAGTGGGCACCTGGCCAAAAGAGCCAGTGGGAAGGCTAGAACTTTTAAAAGTTGAACAAAAACTCCCCTTTGGTCTGTCTGTTGTTGTTCTCCCGGGGAGAGGCAGACAGAGCAACAGCTATGCTGTAAAAAGCTTAGGGCCAGGTATGAAAAAACATCGGTATCATACCTAGAAACTAATCATTTGAAACCCAGATATGCAAGTAGATCAGGAAATGTTTAGGAAGACGCAATTAGGTTTATCTCTTTTTATTTCTTTATGGCTTGTGGACTCCTCTGTGCTAACCCTAGGTGCTTTTGTTTTGCTTGTAACCTTTAAGTTGGACCTCAAGAAAGCTATTCTTGGTGCTTAATCCTTATAGTTGCTCTTTTACAACCTAGCAATACCCTGAGTTCCCAGATGTATTTTCTTCTTTTTTTATTAATAACATTTACCTTTTTTAAGAACAGAATTGGATTTTTGTGTGTTAAGAGGTTTGTGCACTTTGTTTAATTAGCTGATGGCAACAGCTGATTGATTTTTTTTCTTTCTCCACTCTTCCCCAGAGGGGGGCGAAAGGGTTTGAGGGTACCCCACAGGAAGGAATTCCCAAGTGCGCCTTCCTGAGCTCTCAAAGGGGTTCTGCACTTGGGTGGTGGCAGCATCTACCAATCCAAGGTCAGAGAAAAGCTGTAACCTTGGGAGTTTAATACAAACCTGGAGTGGCCAGTGTGAAGAAAATGCCCCCAAACCCCCTTTTTTGTCCCCTCCAATCCCCTCCACAATGCTCGCCCTCCCTCTTCTCTGTTGCTCCCCCCGCGTTCCCCCTTCCTTGGCCTGGCTTAGAGCTGTCAGGCCGGAAGCCTGGGATGGGCTGAGCCGCGGGGGGAAGAGGAACTAGCAGAGAAGAACTATTTGTAACAGACATTATTCAAGATTTATGAAATGTATCTGCTTATATTAATTTGCTATTAAGGAGTATTGAGACTCACCCTGAGATCTATCTGTAATCAATGCATTTATAATGAAATTGTTGTTTGGCATATAGGTGTTGATTCCTTTAGACTGTGCCCTCTAGGTATGCCCCTGTATACCCATATACTCGGGAAAACCGGTCCTCTTCCTTACCCCAGGGCCTGGCCAAATGGCCAAATGGCATTGGGGAAGGACCTCTCTCTTGTGGCCCCTATCAGTGGGCGGCCTTGATAGCCCATGTAACAGCAACCCCTCTGTAAAGTCTGAACAGGGCCTACCCTGTGACCTACAAAATCAGAAGCCAGAACCACACTAGGCAACGAGGCCTGGGGGGGGGGCGGGGATTGCCAGAAGTAAGAAGGAACTGGAATATTTGTAATCATGTCCTTGGCCAAAATCCAATCTAGCGTCTAACAGCACTTCTGCTTTTGTAATAAGCTTTTGCCTTAAGGTTATATGGCCAATATGGTAAGATTTATAGTTAATCGAAGTTATGTGTTCTTAATTTACCCATAGGTACCTGTCCTTTATGCCTGTCCCCATCCCCCGCCACCTCCCCTCCCCTTTCCTTCCCTAGCACTGTGCCAGCTATAATTAATGGGCACTCCTAATGAATGATTAGAAAAACCCTACTAACCTGAAACCAGTTAGCACTGCCATAGTCCTAGTGGACACACTAAAGGGAACTATAGCCCTTCTCTTGTCCCACTATGTACCCCTTACCCCAAAACCCCTATTAACGCTTATAGTTAAAACATGGCAACTCATCATAAAACAATAGTGTTGCTTAAATCTACTATGTAAGCACATATTAAGATGTAATCTTGTAAGCATTTTATATTAAGATGTTCTTGTAATCATTTTGTAACCTGTATTTTGCAACCGGAATTATTGTTCATGTTTGGCTCATGGCCTAAGCAGAATAACCACAAGCTGCCCTTTGTAAAACCCCGGAGTTCGCATTTAGGCCCAAAATACCATCTTGAACCATACGGGGCCCGCGTGTTCAGAGCATTGCAAAAGTCCCTCTTGGCATGGCCAGAGGGAAAACGCTGACAACTCTGGAAAGTACCCCCTCCTCGAATATCTAACTCGCTGACGACTCAGGAAAGCACCCCTTACTCTAATGCTTGGCAATGACGCGTGTGCGGTTGCGGTTTAAGACTTTAAAAATGCCCTGTAACCTTGTAATCTTGGTAGTTGGTCTCGGTCAGCTACCCCTATGCATTTGGTGTATGTGAGCTCAATAAAGCAGGCCTCAGGCTTGAGTCTATAATCAAATTGCCTAGGAGTGTTTGTTCCTAACAGGTCAAATGACTGCCTAGGGGGGCAAATTCGCCACACCAGTCTTAATATTTAGAATCCTTGTGGGCCCCACCTTCTGCACTCAAAGTGCCAGCGTGGGGAATTAGCCTTGACGTGAAGCATTTAAAAATGATTCTTAAAGGGAAAGATTATTAAGAATCAAATATACTTTATTTTATATATATATCTCCTGTTTTTGTCTGTTTTGTGATCATGAATCTCACATTAAATGTCCTTAAATTAACAACAAAACAACATTCTTCAAATGATGAGACATGGAAATAGCAACAATTGATAGATATTCATAAAATACTGGTTTACAGGAACTTGATTCAGTAAAACCAAAGTATATAATCCATGAGTTGTCTCACCAATAGCAATATTAGGGATTTTCTCCCTCTCCCCGCCACCCCCAAATTTCAGTTCTCTTAAAGAAGAACCAAGAAAGAGTTAACTTAAAGAGGGTTAAAAGCCCTACAGAGATGGGACCAGTTATGAGCATTAAAGAATCCTAAGTCTGTCTGTATAAAGTAGCTTTTGCTTATGTATTTATTACAGGCAAAGAATGATAAATCTCTCCACAATCCCACCTGTTTATTACTAGAGGACAGATGCACATCCTAGGGGGAAAAAAAGCCCCATCTGTACAGCTGGCTGTTGCCTGAGCACTGATGCATCAACACAGGAGAGGTGGATGTGAATCACAATGTGAGGACAAACAAAAGCATCCATCAGGATGAGGTTACTGAGCTGCCAGTCATCATCAATCAGGCTTTTCAGGATGCTGCCTAAATTAACACACACATTAACATACAGGTAAAAAGCTATAACAGAAACAGGCTAAAAAAAAAATCATCTGAGTTTGCTTTGACTGGCTAGTAAGGAAAAGACTGACATTTTAAAGTCTTTAGCAAAGGAGGCATCTTAGAATATATTTACAAGATGTTTAAATCACTGCTGTGCTGAAGATGGTGTGATGCTGGGTTCTGAGTTTCTCCCCCCTGCTGCCATTGTTGAAGGGGTAGAGGGAATCTGCCAGTGAATTGTTCCCTCTCACTTTTCTGCCAGAGAAGACAAAGGTCTGTAAATTGCAGATCTTACATGAAGCTTTTGGCCCCCAAAAGAACAGCCCTGCAAGTGTCCACTTTCTCTGCTTGCTTTGCCTCTTATCATGGCATCCTTTATGCTCCACCAAAAGCCTGCCTTGCAAGCCCCCTCCTTTCTGCTTTTTTCCACAAACGTGTCTGCGTTTTCTTCCACGCTATCCCTTATGCATGGAACACTCTCTCGAAAACAACCTATACGGCCAGTCTCCTTTCCTCTTTTAATTTCTCCCTCAGGAACTGCTAATGTTACAATGCCTACAAGAAATCAGCTAATCAATTATTGTTAGTTTGTGTGACAGTCTAGAGTAGCTGGTTTTATAGGTCATGCAGGTAGTGATGCCTATATCAACACTTTGTCTTGAATATTTACCAGCCTGGACATAAGGTCTGGTCATCCACTCTTATCATGATGAAGATGATGTTGATGTCAAATGCATATTTTACACCTAAACCCAGAAGAATTATTTAAGGCCAGCTCTGTGCGAAGATCAGAAATCTAATTGTTGTCCTAGATGCTAGTTTGTACTCAGGAATTTTTGTTTTTCACCACAATAGAGGGATTTAGCAGCCCTTCATCACTGTGAATCCATGGCTGATGAGATGAAAACCAGAAGCTTGTCAAAAAGAAGTTTCTACCCACTGAATCATAAGGATGGATGCCTGTGCTCTTGTCTGACCACTGGTGCGCACACTGCTGACTGGCTTTTCATCTGTAGAGCATATTGCTTTTATGCTTCTTTAGTTATGAAAGGAACGAGGTTGCTTGTTAATGATTTATGTTTTTATAACACCTTTTGTCCAGAAGGCTCTCAAGGCACCTTACAAATTTATTCCTGTACAATATAATATGAGACACATTGTTCGTCACCTTGGCACAGATGTGGATTGTGGGGATAAAGAAGCATGAGGAATCTTCAGTCACGCTTGTCCCCCCCACTGCATATGGGGCTAGAGATAGTTAGTCCATGTGATTTTTTCCCAAGTGCAAGGATTGCTCCTACCTACTGCCTCTAAGGGTTCAAGTTCCCACAGAGGTGGTGGAAAGGTGGAGTCTCAAACTTCCTCCTCTCCCCAGACCTCTTTGAAGCTTTGAAAATCACAGCCAAAAGGCCTAATTCTGTCACCTTTACAGCATTGAGTGAAATCCTACTGCACATGTAACCTCATTGACTTCAGTGGGTCTACTNTAGCCGTGTTAGTCTGGATCTGTAAAAGCAGCAAAGAATCCTGTGGCACCTTATAGAGTAAGAGTCTACTCAGTTTGAAAAAGGGTAATAGAATCTGGCCCCACAATGAATATTGAGAATGATTATTTGCCTAGCTGTGCGTTGCCGGAAGATATTAGAAATGGCAATGGTATATACCCGTGAAATGTAAATGCTGAAAGAACCCTGAAACTATCAGCAACAGAATTTTTTTATTTAGCTTTAAATGGAAAAAAATGAACGTCGGGTCTTGTTAAGGAATTTTACCTGTCATATCCTGTGTTAAGGGGATCCTGCAAAAGCTGGTGACCTGTCATCTAAAGCAGTGTAAGGAATGCAGCCACCTACTTTGTTTTTGGTGTTCAGGATACAATCAGCAGGAACAACAGAAAATCATAACACACAGGTATTTGCAGGTAGGTAAATTAATGGTATTAATATTTAGCACTTCTCATCTTCAAAGTACTTTACAAACATTAATTATTAAGACAAGACATTTCTAATCTTCTGTAAGGAATACAAATAAAAATAGTACCCCTTTAGAAGGAGCTAAGTATTCAGTCTCAATTATGCAGATGAAGAAACTAAGGCAAAGAAGCTAAGAACATGTGCAAATAGTGACGTGGTTCTCAGTTCATATTTGCTAGATGCTATGCAATTACTCCTGCATCAAAGTGAGATGTGAATGTGGGGAAAGTGGTCCTACACTCACTCTTTCGATGAGACTTCTAGCCACACCTTTGTTGAAAACAACTTGGCAGTTGGACATTGTAATGGACATATAATCATTTGAAGAAGAAAAAACAGTCAATCACCTTCTAGTAACTGTTGTTCTTTGATGTATGTTGCATGCAGTGGTGCTGGAACAATTTGTATAGTGGCGATGCTGAGAGCCATTGAACCAAACAGCAAACCCTGTATATGATGGAAACCACTTCAAGCCAGGGGGTGAGGCAGTACCCCCAGCACCACTAGTTCAAGCATCTACGGTTACATGTATTTATTACTCAACCCACTCTCCTTTCCCAATGAATTAGAGTCTAGATTATGGAACTGAGGGATGGGTGGGGCAGCTCCACTCTTTATACCCTGGTCTTGGAGCATGAGAGAAGTAGGGGCACGTGCTTGGTTGCCCCTCCACATATTGCTAGGGAAAACTCTCTGGCACTGGTGCATGAGACATGCAAACATCTACAGTGTAATGGACATACAGAGCACATCTCAAAGAATAGCTGTTATGAGAAGATGAGTAACCATATTTCCTCTCTCTGAGACGAAATGAAAGAGGTAAGAGGGAAGTGAAGGGTAAGATAGTACAGAAGATTAACGAAGTTGCATGGATCAACAGGATGGCTTCATCCTGAAACAATAAGGTTATACAAGTATAAATAAGAACATTTGACCTGCAGAATCTTTATTACTGATGATTCATGAGAAGAAAAGAACTCAGCTTGACTCTTCAGGCTGTTTATTCCAGATTCCAAGCTGTCTACGCATTTTTTGGGTAGAAAAGAGGTAAGACAGTGACATATAAATTTGAGTTTCACCTTTGGCGACTAATCTTTTGGTTTCATAGTCATAAGTCACTGAAAATGGTGTATGTGGGTTTTTGTGTGTGTCACCATGTTCCAAAATATGGTGGTGTAACTAATAGTCCATCTTAATGTCTGCATGGGCTAATCCATTTTTTAAATTCCTAATTTGATTAGAACATAGTATGTGTAATTGGAAGACTTAAAAAATAAGAATGGCCGTATTGGGTTAGATCAGTGGTCCAGCTAGTGGCCAGCCAGTACCAGATGCTTCAGAGGGAATGAACAGAACAGGGCAATTTATCGAGTAATCCATTCCCAGACATCCAGTCCCAGTTTCTGGCAATCAGAGGTGTAAGGAAACGCAGTGCATGGGATTGCCCTGACCATCTTGGCTAATAGCCATTGATAGATCTATCCTCCAGATGATGTGCTGGTGGGAAATGACATAATGACAAAGCTGTTAATATTGTGACCTGTAGTAAGAGGGAATATCCTGAGTTCCCCGAGGTAAGCTCTGAGGAGAGAGACAGCTGAGAGGGGAGCTATCCATTGTCATCCAGTCCCAGCTTCTGGCAGTTGGCGTTTTGGGGACACCCGGAGCATGGGGTTGCATCCATAGGCGCCAACTTTTTCTGGTGCTGGTGGGTGCTCGCACCCCCTTCCCCGTGCCCCGACTCCACCCTGGCCCCGCCCCTGGCCCCGCCCCATTCCGTCCCCTTCCCCAAAGTCCCTGCCCCAACTCTGCTCCTCCCTGCCCCTATTTGATCCTTCCACAAATCCCTGCCCCAGCCCTGCCTCTTCCCCCAGCACGCTGCATTCCCCCTCCTCTCCGTCTCTCCCTGCCCCATGAAACAGCTGTTTCGCAGCACAAGCACTGGGAGGGAGGAGAAGCAGGATGTGGCGGCGCGCTTGCGGAGGTGAGCTGGAGCGGGGGGGCGGGGCAGGGAGCTGGGGCAGGGCGGGGAGCTGCCGGTGGGTGCTCAGCACCCACCAATTTTTCTCCGTGGGTGCTCCAGCCCCAGAGCACCCACAGAGTCGGCGCCTATGGTTGCATCCCTCAGCATCTTTACTATAGTTTCAACCAATTTACCTTCTACTGAAGTTAGGCTAATCAGCTTGTAATTTCCAGGATCGCCTCTGGAATCTATTTTAAAAATCGGCATCACATTAGCTCTCTGCCAGACATCCGGTGCAGAGGCTGATTTAAGTGACAGGTCACATACCACAGTTAGTAGTTCTACAACTTCATATCTGAGCACATTCAGAACTCTTGGCTGAATACCATCTGGTTCTGGTGTTTTATTTCTGTTTAATTTATCAGTTTGTTCCAAAAAAACCCTCTGTTGACACCTCAGTCTGGGACAGCTCCTCAGATTTCTCCTGGTGTGGTAAGCAGAAGTGATTTAAAAAAAAAAAAAAAAGTATCTTGTCACCTGCTCCATGAGATTGCTGCAGGAGGAAGTCTTCCAGAGTGGCCTGTGTCATTGCAGGTTACATAAAGCAGATGCTGTTGGTAGAGGAGATCTAGTGATAGGTTCAAATCCTGCTGTGTGTGTGTGTGTGAGAAATTGTTAATCAGGAGAAGGAACTCTCAGCGGTTTGAGCATTGGCCTGCTCAACCAAGGGTTGTGAGTTCAATCCTTGAGGGGGCCATCTGGGGCAAAAATCTGTCTGGGGATTGGTCCTGCTTTGAGCAGGGGGTTGGACTAGATGATCTCCTGAGGTCGCTTCCAACCCTGATATTCTAACTCAAAGGAGGGAATGGGGGTCATGAGATCCAAGAAGGGTTCCCACTCCCATAATCAGCATTTCTGAAACTCATCCCTGTAAGCTTGTGCTATTACATTTCCAAACACATAAACATTATGGCTAGGGCCCTACCAAATTCACAGTCCATTTTGGTCAATTTTATGGTCATAGGATTTTAAAAGTAGTAAATTTCATGATTTCAGCAATGTAAATCTGAAATTTCAGTGTTCTAATTGTAGGGGTCTTGATCTAAAAAGGAGTTGTGGGGAGGTCACAAGGTTATTGCCGGGGGGGTTGTGGTACTGCTACTCTTACTTCTGTGCTGCTGCTGGCAGTGGCGCTTCCTTCAGAGCTGGGCAGCTGGAGAGCGGTGGCTGCTGGCTGGGAGCCCAGCTCTGAAGCAGCGCCACCGCCAGAAGCAGCACAGAAATAAGGATGGCATGGTATGGTATTGCCACCCTTACTTCTGTGCTGCTGCCTGCAGAGCTGGGTCCTCAGTTAGCAGCCGCCACTTTCTGGCTGCCCAGCTCTGAAGGCAGCAGCGCAGAAGTAAGGATGGCATGGTATGGTATTGCCACCCTTACTTCTGAGCTGCTGCTGGCAGGGTGCCGCTTTCAGAGCTGGGCGCCTGGCCAACAGCTACCGCTTTCTGACCACCCAGCTCTGAAGGCCACGCAGAAGTAAGAGTGGCAATACTGCAACCCCCCTGCAACTCCCGTTTGGATCAGGACCCCCAAGTTGAAAAACGCTGGTTTCCCCTAGTGAAATCTGTATAGGGTAAAAGCACACACAAGACCAGATTTCACGTCCATGACACGTTTTTCATGGCTGTGAATTTGGTAGGGCCTTAATTATGGCATTGAATTATACTTTTCAAAGCTTGGAAACCTGACATTCACTAAAAGAAAACAGACAAGCTAAGCACAGCATTTGCTTTTGTTTAAATAACAAATCAAAAGGAGGAGTCCTAAAGCCCTTGGGCACCATTCTCATCCCCTGGATATATGCATTTATTTTTAATTAATATTTACTAAAATATAGCTTTATTTTTGCCATTATTTGCTGCACTTTTAATTGCTAGTTATCAATCTTCAGATTCTTAGGGATAACTTGGCATGATATTTGTTTGTTTTTACAGGGACAGCAAGTAATGAATGTAATTTTGTCAGGAAGCACTAATATGCAGAAATAAAATTTTATTTATTTACCTAGTTGACAAGTAGTGCTTGAATTCTCTGGTTCGGAGAAAAGACTAGATAAAAGCCTCCTGTTTTTTCTAGGTATATGTTAAAGAAATATATATACTGTGCAGGAGCCTGCTTCTCATCAACACTGATTTTACATCTGTGTAAGTCCACTGACTTCAGTCAAGTTACTCCTGATTTACAGTGAGAGCAGAACTAGCCCACTGTATTTGAATGGCTGGGGAAAATGTACTTTATTGTGCCCAGTAGACCGTTTGCTTTTCTGGTAAATAAAATCTTCTTGATTGTGATCTATAAATTGTTTTCTTGCCTACTTCCACTTCCATATTCTTTAAAGAAAATTCTCAGAACCAGGATGGGGCAAGTGAAATTACCTCTCCTTTGATAACAGGGAAGCTCAAGAACAAAAGTGTAGACTCTTTCACTTTTTTTTAAGATAAGTGACTAATACATCCATTGTAGGCTAGTGACAATTGAACAGCCAGGCCAGTTTGGCCCCCTTTGTCTTTGACTAACTGTACCTAATACTTTACAGCGTGAGCAAGGAGTAAAGTTGCAGTTAAGCTGACCTGCAGTTTCAATGCTAAATACGTATGGAAAAATTATATGTTCTTAGAAGGCCAATTTAATTGAACTCAGTGGGAGCTGAAGGTGCTCTGCCACTTGCAGGATCAGGCCTACAATAAGAACCTGCTTCTATTGAAGTCAAGACAGGCCAGATTGACATTCTGAGGCCCTCTTCTAGTAAATAATACAGTTTACTAGAAGAGTTCTCAGGAAATTTTTCTTCTCTGTTGGGGCATCTAAATTGTGGGATTCCTTATCTGAATTAGCAATGAGACTCTTAAAGGATATAAGATGGCAATAGAGGAGATAGGATGTGGCTAACCCACAAGCTTAAAGCTCAACTATTAGTTATATTGATATGAATTACACCCAGGTAATAAGCAAGCCATCAGAAAATTGTATGCGGGATGTATTTTTCTAATAAATTGATTTGTTTTGCTTTTATAGAAGGTTATGCTAAATTACCTAATATTGGTACTAAAATTAGTAGCGCAATTTTTATTAAAACCAGTAAAAACTTTAATTTTATAATATAAATATTGAGATTTGTATATCTATACAACAAATAATGTATATTATAGAATAATATTAATATATAGATTATATAATATAATATACATTATATATTATAATGCATGTCAAAAACCTGTGTTGTTTTACCAGGATATTTCTGTGAAAGTTAGTGCTATTATGTCTATGTTCTCACAGGAAAACCAGAGAGTATACATAATTTTTTTTACACTATGAATAAGGAAAATTATCCTCCCTTTTTATACAAATTAAGGAAAAAATGTTTGATTAATTTTGTTAGGGAAATACAAAGTTTATCCAGACTATATATAAAATATATTTACAAATGTTTATTCAGATTTAATTTTCACTACAAAACAATGAATTGTTGGGATTTTTCTTTTGCCATACTATAAAAATACAATGTATTATGCATATGATGTGATTTATTACTCTCTATAAGAATTTTTACATAGCATACTACCTATAATAATATATTGTCTTGCGCGCTCCAAACCCGCCGACCAGAAAATCCCAGTCTTCTTTCTAGGCAGACATCTCTTTGCATTCGCTTCTCTATCCTGTCTCCCCTAGGATCACTAATTAATCTCAAGTAAACACCTCAGACACACAGTGACAACAAGCTATATGCGCAAAAGAGAGAGAATTTACCAGAAAAAAGTCTGGCATTGAGAAAGTGAGAAAAACTAGCCTATGTTCAAACAAATATAATGAATATTATAGGCTTTAATAGCCTATAAATCATATATGCACATAGTTTGAAATAACTTGCTCACCAAGTACTTAGAAGATATACATATATATCAAAATATTCTTTCACTTCTCTCAAAACCCTCTATTTATCCTTTCGTCAGCAGTCTCTAATATTTACTGTGAAACTGATGGAGGGAAGCCAACACAAATTTATCCTCCTCAAGATCCACTCGACCCAAGTCCATAAGATGATCACCTGCAAACTCAATCATGTGAAGCATGGATAGCGCATGAAGCAAAAAGCGGCATGCACACTAAAATACACAACTGTACATATGTGCAGATCGAAAGAACACACTAACATACGGGTATGAGTTTGGCAGGATTGCTTCACGACAGTGCCGTCTCCGACCTCACATTTTTCCTGATTTTATCGGCAGTGAGATTTTATTTATTTATTTATTTATGTATTTATTTATTTAAATAAGTTATGAAGGCACGGTCAGAATTTTACCAGTAGCAGCTGGCCAACAAAATGCTGCCTTAGGAGACTGATAGCAGACTTACTCGTAGAAATACTAATTTTACAAGTGCAATTATCTTTTTTTTCCTCAGCCCTGGCCTCCCACCTGTCAATAATGAACAATTAGTTAAGGGTAGGGTAGGGGTATTTGTGTAGCCAGATGTGTATGTTTTTGTCATATTTGAACGAAAATGTCTATATGTAGAGAGAATCTTTTTTCCATATCTCCTTTATTTCAACTGATTTTGATAACATTTGAAATTCAGTTTTTTATTTTTTAGAGGCTCCTCATATTGTGAGGCCCTAAACTGTAGCTTAGTTATCTTATACCTTAATCCGGCACCGAGTCAAGGAGAATTTTGCCATTTACTTGAGTGGGAACAGGATTGGGCCCTAAATGAGCAGGAACATGCCAAGAACTATACAACTATTTGAGGCATTTTAGTGAGGCTATATGTTCCTCTGAGATAATTTAACCTGTTGGCTTTTAAGAACTGTGGCTATTATAAATTATATCTGCTAACGAAGGTAATCCATGTTATTTAAACTGTGTGGTATATGATATGATGGGAGTTTAAGATCTGGTAGCTTAATGTTTAAAATTGGCAGCTTTCTGAATATGAGAGAGAACATTTTTGCTTAAAAACAATGACAACAAAACCCAGCATTGCTTTTCATTGAAATGGCTAGGCCTTTAACACTGGCTTGCTCGCCAAACCAACCCCTGTCAGAAGCGCTCTGAATTTCACTGCCAACAAACCAGTTCTGAATTTTCAAACTGATGAATGGTTTGAAAAACGGGCATACTGTTTCATGGCTGCTAGGTTTTCCTTCTTGATATCTTACTGATATTCATTTCTGTATGCCTTTCATAGACTTTAAATTGTAACTGTTACTAAACTACAGTGGTAACTATGAATAAAACACATACATAAATACAACTGAAAATACATCCATGTAAAGAAAAAATCCACATAAATTTATCTTTTCATCCTGAAGCGGTTTCTGTGGTTTTGTATGGATTTTTTTTAAATAAGATTATAGAATTTGTATTGATTCTATGAAAAATAATTTTAAAAATACATGAGGAGGTGATTGTCGCACCTTCTTACATCACTTGTAAGTGTTCATTACAGCACTGTTGGTGACATTATTCACTGCATTACATAACTCTCTGGTGGCGCTTGGTAGGTTATATCATACAGTGTGAGCCCATGGGACTTTTGCCTGAGTAATATGCTACTTGCAGTTTTCATATCCAATAGAAATGTATTTTAAATAAAATCTACACTTAGCTAGAGTTCTTAGCAGACACAGAAAAATGATTCTTTGTGCCCTGCATGAAGAATAACATTGAAAAGCTGTAGTGTGCCGTTATTAATGTCAAAGTTTCTAATCTCCAGAAATGCAAGGTTTTTCTCCTGATGTTGCAGAGCAAGATTATGAAATTAAAATATGCACACCTTCCGAGGTGAATGTTATAGGGTTTTAAACTTTTATAATGAATAAGCTGTAATAGTATTCCCGATAGAGATATTCAGAAACTACAATGAGTTCATGGATGGATACACATGGATGTCCTTAAAAGCTGGGACTCCATGTTCCATTGGAAAAAAGGATTGGAGACCCCTTAAATATTTTGAGTCTTCTTATAGAAAAGGAGAGAAATTGTAGTAATATCTATTATAGCTGTTCTGTCTCTTATTCCAATTTCCACATTTTCTTCAGAAGGTTGTACCTCTGATATCACAAAATTCTCCATTTATGTTGGAACTGTTAGCTACAGTTGAAGCTATAGATGTGTTTTCTTCCAGGTTACTGGTTGCAGTGTAAATTAGTGTATATAGAGACAGCAGAGAGTGGGAAACATGCCTAACAAAATTCAGAACAATTATATTTTCATGTGTGATTTCGGAAGCCAAATTTCTGGCCATGATAACACTATTTCTGCATTGCTTAGAGAGAGTATATAATATTTCATTGGCCAGAGAGAATATAATATCTCCATAAAGTATGTGTTTTGGAACCTAAGGGGAGTGTGGAAAATCAAAGGATTCTTGGAGCACCTGAGAGAACTGAATATAATATATTGTTCAATTAAACAAATAAACAGAAAAGCTAGCTATATGACTCCAGCTCAAGGCGCCTCTCAGCTTGCTTTCTGCAAGAAAATTTCTAGAAGCCAATATTACTACTACTCCTAATTCAGTACGACTCCTCTGTGAAACTTAAAATCAAGTTCCTCTCAATTAAAGGGCAGATTGCCAGAGAATTAACCTACATACTTTTAGCACTTTTGATCTGTGGATGTCAAAATTCTTTCCTAATAATATTATTTCTGGGAGGAATGAGTTGTCTGTTTATATGGAAAGCATTACTACAAATGATTCAGAATGAGACCTTCCCCTTGTTCATATTACAAAACTATAATGAGACACAATCACTCTATCCTTTCAATCTGAGCCACAATCAACACCCTAATGCTTTCTCCACTGAGTCATCAGTATTATCGGTGTTTGAGGGAAGCATATACATCTTACTCTGAGTCAATGCCATCCTCTCCATGGAGTGAAAGTGTTTGATGAATAATGTTGGTAGCATCCACTCTCAGGACGCAAGTCATTTTCACTTGTCCTGAAGTTTTTTCCCTAGCTCAGGCATTCTGCAAAGAAGAACACTGGAATATTTTCCCAAGAAAACAGGATGTCAGTTGTTTCCCCTGAAAAGTAATCAGGTTTTACCTTTCTATTGGACATCTATTAATAAAATGTGAAGTATTTTGCAAACTATAAATGTTTGCCGGTTTGCTGTGTTTGCCTACCTTCCTGTCTCATGTTGCATGTCTGAGTGACAACCCTGTGGAGTATGTACAAGAACAATTGTCCTTGAAGTTGAAAATAGAGCACTAGATCAATTTACCTGCTTGTAACTCTAGTACTAGGAGGGCTATTTTTAGGGAGCTGCTTTTATAACAGGCTTCTTTTGCTGCAAAGCTTTGTACTAGTGAAGTTCTGGAGGCAGGATGCAAAGAAGCATATCTGTACTCGTATGTTTAGTTTGTTTGAACTGTAAAAAGCTCCACTATATAGCGTCTTTCTCCACTTCTCCCACCCCAATACAAACATGATAAATTCACACAGCTTTTCCTTTCCTGAATTTCATTCCAATTCGTTTTTTTGTGCATTCTGTGTGTCTTCCCAGTTGCTTCTGGGTGTTAATTATTATGTGGGATGTGATAATTGCTCCTAAGTGTATACAGAATATGCATCTGCTTATTTTTTCTGCTGGAACTGTACATTTGTAATGCTGCATTGAATCTCACGGCTGCTTTGGAAAGAGAGAATTTAAGATGGTATCCTGAAAGAAATTTCCAAGGACCTCTTCCTTCCCAGAAATCTGTGGGAGTAACAGTGGCAGCAGAACACTTCTCATCTGGGGAGGAAGCTGAAAGCTACTAGATGTGGGAAGAGCTTTTGTTCCATCACATTTCTGGGTACGTTCCCAGTGCTGGTATACAGTGATTTCTCTTCCTCACAGCTCTGACAGTGCAGGCTTGTGCTATGCTCCAGGGTTCTGTTCCTTTGGCTTTTCCTTCTGGTTTTTATGTTTTGTTAGGCACAAGCTCAGTGAAAAGTCACACCATTGTATACACGCCTCAGAACCATAAGGGGGTAGAAGGAAACATGATACTATGTAGTAACAGCCACCAATAGGCTAACTATTCCCAGAGGGATGCAGTCAAGGTAATTGAACTGTAGTCTCTCAGTTACAGCAGGTTCTTTATTGCCAATGCACTGAACCCTTGACATCTGCTCTGCTAAGACAAGTATAATAACTGAAGTAAGGGGGGGAAATGTGTTAAATGAACTAGGGAACAGTCCCACTGAGGGAGATATGGGTTTGACTTCCCATGCTTGCCATTTAGCACTGCCATTTCAGCAGGACAGGGAGTGCTGAAAAGGTTGAATGCTTGTTATGACTTATGGTCTCACATACGGTTTACAGATATCAACTAACACACAGATCCTGAGGTCCCTTCCAACCCTGATATTCTATGATTCTACAGCACTGTGACTAGAATTCACAGCTTTTAGCTCTAAAAGCACAGGCCTCATCTTTGTGAGCTAACAGAGCAACTCCACTATCTTATCTTGGGGAAGGTATTGTGGTCTGACAGCCTTCAGCTGGACTGAATGTGTGTGATAAACATAATCTCAACCAAGCTTTGTACTCCTTGCTGGGAATATCAGGAGAGAATTTGCTTAGACTGCATAGTCTTGTTTCTGCAGAGGGCAATTTTCTCAGGGTATGTCTACACTGGCAGAGTTACAGCACCGGCAGTTACAGCGCTGCTCAGAGAGCGCTGAAGGGAAACTGCTGTGATGTGTTCACACTGTCAGCTGCCTGTGCAATAGCATGTTCACACTTGCGGCACTTGCAGCAGTATTCGGAGTAGTGCACCCTGGGCAGCTATCCCACAGAGCATCTCTTCCTCTTCTGCCGCTAAGAGTTGTGGAAAGGCAGAGGGGGTCGTGGGGCATCCTAGGTCCAGTCCCAATGCCCCATGATGCATTGCTTCGCATTCCAGCAATCCCTGTGCTTCTGTCCACATTTGGCGCCACCTTTCAACTGTTTGTGTACTGCGCTCTCTGCCTCTTCGGTCTGCAGGAATGAATCCCGAACTGCTGACCAGTATGCTGCTCGCTCTGACTAACACGTCACAAGTTGCAGTGGAGTTATTCCTTAAACTACAAATGCAAGAGGAGTGCGACATTAATCTCGCCATGCATAGTAGCTATGACACGAGATTGCTTGTGGCATTCATGGAGGTGCTGACCACAATGGAACGTCGCTTTTGGGCTTGGGAAACAAGCACTGAGTGGTGGGATCACTTCGTGATGCATGTCTGGGATGATGAGCAGTGGCTGCAGAACTTTCGGAGGAGGAAAGCCACGTTCATGGGACTGTGTGATGAGCTCACCCCAGCCCTGTGGTGCAAGGACATGAGAATGAGAGCTGCCCTACCACTGGAGAAGCGTTTGGCGATTGCACTGTGGAAGCTGGCTACTCCAGACTGCTACCGATCAGTTGCTAACCAGTTCGGAGTGGGAAAGTTGACTGTTAGACTCCTGTTGACAGAAGTGTGAAGGGCCATTAATCGCATCCTGCTCCGAAAGACCATGACTCTGGGCAACGTGCGTTACATTATGAATGGCTTTGCACAAATGGGCTTCCCTAACTGCGGAGGGGCGATAAATGGTACGCATATTCCAATTCTAGTGNCGTGCGTTACATTATGAATGGCTTTGCACAAATGGGCTTCCCTAACTGCGGAGGGGCGATAGATGGTACGCATATTCCAATTCTAGTGCCAGACCACCTAGCCACAGACTACATTAATCGCAAGGGGTATTTCTNGTTCATGGGACTGTGTGATGAGCTCACCCCAGCCCTGTGGTGCAAGGACATGAGAATGAGAGCTGCCCTACCACTGGAGAAGCGTTTGGCGATTGCACTGTGGAAGCTGGCTACTCCAGACTGCTACCGATCAGTTGCTAACCAGTTCGGAGTGGGAAAGTTGACTGTTAGACTCCTGTTGACAGAAGTGTGAAGGGCCATTAATCGCATCCTGCTCCGAAAGACCATGACTCTGGGCAACGTGCGTTACATTATGAATGGCTTTGCACAAATGGGCTTCCCTAACTGCGGAGGGGCGATAGATGGTACGCATATTCCAATTCTAGTGCCAGACCACCTAGCCACAGAGTACATTAATCGCAAGGGGTATTTCTCAATGGTTCTCCAGGCGCTTGTGGATCACCGTGGGTGTTTCACATACATTAATGCAGGCTGGTCCGGAAAGGTGCATGACATGCGTCTTTCGAACACTGGCCTGTTCAGGAAGCTGCAAGCAAGGATTTTCTTCCTGGACTAGAAGATCACCATAGGGGACGTCAAAATGCCCATTGTGATCCATAGGCACCGACTCCGTGGGTGCTCTGGGGCCAAAGCACCCACAGAAAAAAATTGTGCTCCCGGCAGCTCCCCGTGGCCCCTCCCCGCTCCCCTGCTCCAACTCGCCTCCGCCGCGAGCGTGCCCCTGCGTCCTGCTTCTCCTTCCTCCCAGCCCTTGCGCTGCGACACAGCTGATTCGCGGGGCAGGGGGAATGCCGCGCGCTGGGGGAAGAGGCAGGGCTGGGGCGGGGATTTGGGGAAGGGATCCAATAGGGGCAGGGAGGGGGCAGAGTTAGGGCGGGGACTTTGGGGATGGGGTTGGAATGGGGGTGGGGCCATGGGCGGGGATGGGGTGGAGTCGGAGCGGGGCAGGGGTGGGGAAAGGAGCGAGGGGGCACGGGCACCCACCGGCACTGGAGAACGTTGGGGCCATAAGGATCAGGGATGCCTTGAAGCATCAATTTGAAGCTGAAAGCCACTAATTTGTTGCTACGCTTGGGAGTGCAGTGCTTGCAATGCTACGAGGTGATTGTGATTGGTGCAGACTATGCAATATGAAGGTTTAAGATAATTGTCTGTTGCTTTTCAGGGCTCTATTTGCTTTCAATTAATGGAATAAAGATTGCTTTCAAACCAACACAATTCTTTTATTAAAAAACACATCAGCACTGAGGGGATTCGGGAAGGGAAGGTCTCAGGAGGAGGTGGAGTCCTGGGATGGTTAAAGATTTGTTTGTCCAGGGATCAGACCCAACCTTCTCCTTTGGAGTACAGTGCAGAGGGTGCTGTACTTCAGCAGGGCCAAACTGCAGAGGGGTGGGTGTTGAGTGCAGTGGGTACTGGGAGTCTGCAGGGCTGGACTGTGATGGGGCAGGAGTGGAATGCATCGGGTACAGACTGGAGCCAGGAGGTTGATAAGAGTGTGTTGGCGGTGTCTGGGGGGCGCATGAGAGAGAGTTTTGCAACAGCAGCTGCAGGGCAGGGCAGGCGTGGAGCTGCTCAGTTTACAGAGCTAGTATCGCCTGCAGCATGTCCGCTTGGCGCTCCATAATGTTTAAGAGCCGCTCCGTGGCTTCATCCTGGTGTGCCGCGGTCTCCTTTCGGTCCCTCTTCTCGCTGTCTATTTTTGGCGGCAGAATGAATCATAACGTCACGCAGAAAGTCGTCTTTAGTTTTTCGTGGCCGCTTTCTAATTCTGCGCAGCCGTTCAGCTACCAATAACAGAGGGAGGCTGGCNTTAAAAAACACATCAGCACTGAGGGGATTCGGGAAGGGAAGGTCTCAGGAGGAGGTGGGGTCCTGGGATGGTTAAAGATTTGTTTGTCCAGGGATCAGACCCAACCTTCTCCTTTGGAGTACAGTGCAGAGGGTGCTGTACTTCAGCAGGGCCAAACTGCAGAGGGGTGGGTGTTGAGTGCAGTGGGTACTGGGAGTCTGCAGGGCTGGACTGTGATGGGGCAGGAGTGGTATGCATCGGGTACAGACTGGAGCCAGGAGGTTGATAAGAGTGTGTTGGCGGTGTCTGGGGGGCGCATGAGAGAGAGTTTTGCGACAGCAGCTGCAGGGCAGGGCAGGCGTGGAGCTGCTCAGTTTACAGAGCTAGTATCGCCTGCAGCATGTCCGCTTGGCGCTCCATAATGTTTAAGAGCCGCTCCGTGGCTTCATTCTGGTGTGCCGCGGTCTCCTTTCGGTCCCTCTTCTCGCTGTCTATTTTCGGCGGCAGAATGAATCATAACGTCACGCAGAAAGTCGTCTTTAGTTTTTCGTGGCCGCTTTCTAATTCTGCGCAGCCGTTCAGCTACCAATAACAGAGGGAGGCTGGCCTCCCAAGGTCATCTCTGTGAAGTTTAAACACAACATTTTACAGAAGCAGTATTGTTTGCAACACAGACAACACTGATTCAGTGCTTTAAAACACAGCCAGTACTCACACACCTGTCACTAACTGGCTGACCCCAGGCAAGCACACATGAGCAACAAGACCCCCAAAATGGTGAGTAGCCACAGGGGCAGGTAAATCAGTGTTTCTGGACCCTACTGTACACTGGGCATGTGGCTATTGGGGAGAGCCAGCACTGTGGGGGGGCTGATAATCATTCCTGTCCCCACACTTTCCACAGGCTGTGTTCATTATAGAAGATATCTCACTGCTGAGGGTGATCAGGGAATCAAGGGAGAGCTTTCTCCAAGACTGCAGCTTCCGCCCTGGCCCTTATGCAGCTCGCCTGTGTGCAGCAATGGTCCCCGCTGCCCCCTTCCCCCGTGACAGCAGAGTGGCACGGGAAAGTTACCGTTAATGGGGCAAGAAACAAAGCAGCTCTGCCAAAGAACCTGCAGCAGCGGATTGCCCAGTATCTCCATGAGTTTCCTGGAGATCTCTGAGGCAGATTCCCGTGAAGTGAGGAGTCAATTAGCAGTCTGTTCCGCCGCTCAGACTAGGCATGTGGTGGTACGNCACACATGAGCAACAAGACCCCCAAAATGGTGAGTAGCCGCAGGGGCAGGTAAATCAGTGTTTCTGGACCCTACTGTACACTGGGCATGTGGCTATTGGGGAGAGCCAGCACTGTGGGGGGGCTGATAATCATTCCTGTCCCCCCACTTTCCACAGGCTGTGTTCATTATAGAAGATATCTCACTGCTGAGGGTGAGCAGGGAATCAAGGGAGAGCTTTCTCCAAGACTGCAGCTTCCGCCCTGGCCCTTATGCAGCTCGCCTGTGTGCAGCAATGGTCCCCGCTGCCCCCTTCCCCCGTGACAGCAGAGTGGCACGGGAAAGTTACCATTAATGGGGCAAGAAACAAAGCAGCTCTGCCAAAGAACCTGCAGCAGCGGATTGCCCAGTATCTCTATGAGAGTTTCCTGGAGATCTCTGAGGCAGATTCCCGTGAAGTGAGGAGTCAATTAGCAGTTTGTTCCGCCGCTCAGACTAGGCATGTGGTGGTAGGCACATCATACAGAGACAAGCCTGCTTTCTGCAACCCTCCTGCACCCAACGACTCGCTTCAGCGATTCCCAAAATCAAATCCACTTACCAGGGGCCTCCTCTCCTGTTTGCGCTTCACCAAGATCCGACAGTTCTGACTGGCTAGTCTCCTCCAGGATAGAAAAGAGCTCCTGGCTGCATGCATCTCTGACCTCCGAGTCATCCTCTGCCTCTGGGTCCTCTCTCCCTCCACATCCTCGTCCAAGATTTCCTTCTCCTAGTTCAGTCCACTCTCGACTGGCACGCGAGCCACTGAAGTATCCAGGGTGGCCTTTGCAGTGGAGGTGGGGTTGCAACCGAGTATCGCGTCCAGCTTTTTGTAGAACTGGCAGCTCTCATGGGCACAGCACCAGAGCGGTGGTTTGCCTCCCATGCTTTGTGGTAGGCGTTCCGCAGCTCCTTCACTTTGACCCTGCAGTGTATCCCGGTCATGTCCCCTTTCAGTCATGCATCATGAAATCTGTCTGTAGGTATCTTAATTCCTATAGCTGGAGCGCAGCTGGGACTGCACAGCCTTCTCTCACCAAATGCCGATGAGGCCCAGCAGCTTGGCATTGCTCCAAGGGGAAGATTGTCTTGTGCGTGGAGCTGGCATGGCCACCTGGAAAGATGCGCTGAGACGACTGCACACATCACCAAGCAAACAGGAAGGGGACTTTTAAAATTCCAAAGGAATTTATGGAGTGGGGATGACGGTTGGTCACCTGAGGGCAGGGCAGTAGAGTTCAAACTGATGACCAGAGAGGCAAAAACAGGCATTGTGGGACACCTCCAGGTGGCCAATTGCAGCGCTGTAATTGACCAGGGTGTCTACACTGGCACCACGGTACAGTACCCCCGGTGCAGAAAACTGTACGCCTCTCGTCGGGGTGGTTTTTTTTACAACGTTGCAACTGCACAGTTTCTGCGCACTAAGTGGCTTGGCAGTGTGTACACCTCGGGAGTTACAACGCAGAAATCTGCTTTACTGGCAGAAACTTGCCAGTGTAGACAGGGCCTTAGGGATAGTATTAAATTAGTGTGAAATTCTGACAGGTTTGAGTCAGCCCTTCATCCTTCGAAGGTCACCAGTGGGTGAGGATTTCAGATGAAATCTAAAAAATAGATGAGATCCTACCTGTTCTACATAGATAGATGGTAAGAACCAAATTTTCAAAGCAACCTCAACCTGTCTTCCAATTGCAGGAAACAAACAGAAAATGGTCAAATCCCTGTATGTGCTATTTTTGTACACTATTGCTTATGCCCAGAGAAAAATTACATATATGAAGCCCAATTTCTGTTTCACTTGCACACACAAATGGGATTTTTCACATTTAAAGTTTACCATTTGGATGCATAAGTGCTGGTGCTCCAAAAATTCTACACTCAAAGTGCGCGCGCACGCAGTCTGTTTTTTGAAAAATTGGCCCTAAAGTTCCCATGATTTTTTCATATTGTGATGCATTCTCCATGAGCCTATCCTTGAAGACCACTTGAAAGCTGTGGGTGGTGCAGAATGCAACTGCAAGCCTGCAACCTATAGCTGCAGAAAATATGACTCCAGTTTCTGACAAGTGGGCAGGCTTTCTGTTGGCTTCCAGATGCATTTCCTGTGGTTGACATTGAGCTAAAAGTCTTGTGTGTTTGTGTCCTGACTATCTGAGAGACCACCTCACCCCCATTAGCTATAGCAGCAGAGTACTTAAGCTAACAGTCCCACAGTTAAACGTCTGCAAGCTGGTGGCATGGTGTTCTCTGTAGATTAGATTGCCTTCAACTGTTCATTTAGCCCCACTTTGTCCAGCAGAGCCTGATTCTGCTGATATTTAGGGCACATTGTTTGTTCTTAACTCTTCTATTTCTGCTTGTTGCCTGAGGATGATGAGGGTGATTGGATGGACTGGTGTAGAGCAGACCCTACCCGATAGCTGCTATAATGTGGGTATAAGTTATAGTTTCTGTGGAAAACCTATATTTGAATTTTCTAGAGTTTTATGTGATTACATTGTGAAGCAAAACATTGTCTTAAAAGAGGGGTTTTTCACCCCTTCACGTAACACAAGAACCAGGGGTCGCTTGATGACATAAATAGGCAGCAGGTTTAAAACAAACATAAAGAAGTACTTTTCACACAACACACAGTCAACCCATGGAACTCATTGCCAGAGGTATTGTGAAGGCCAAAGATATAACTGGGCTCAAAAAAGCCAAGATGGTCAGGGACATACCACCGTTCTTTGGGTGTCCATAAACCTCTGACTGCCACAAGCTGGCACTGGATGACAGGGGATGGATCACTCAAAATTACCCTGTTCATTCTCTCTGAAGCATCTGGCACTGTTGGAAGACAGGTTACTGAGCTGGATGGACCATTTTTCTGATTCAGTATGGATATTCTTGTGTTCTTAAATGTTGTTTCTTTTTAAGAAGACCAGAAGGGAATGGCACAGCATGCATTTATTTGAATTTGCAAATTTTTACAATGTAAAATTGGTAAATGAATCTTTTTGATCAAACAGCGAATAAAGCATTACATGTGCTTAGATGCTTCTGTGTAATATTTTCCCTCGGATTTTACTTGTTAGTTTTCTTCTGTTTAGCACTTGCCTACTTATTCATCCATTTCATTAAGTACTTTGAATAGACCTGGTTGAAACATTTTTCCAACACAGATGGCTTTTTGACTAAATAGAAATTTTTACAAGAATATGTTTGGTTTTTCATTTAATTTTTTTCTTGTTTAAGTTTTCAAAAACTGGAGAAGCTTTTGGTTTCAGGTTTTTATTTTTTCAGTGAAACCCCCTAAAATTCCATGAAATATTACAACAAAAGCAAATAAATAAATAAATATCTTTCTGGAACTTTTTAAAGCAAATAACATACATTTTTGACCAACTTGTGTTTTGAAGAAAGCACTTGCTTTTATTAAACCTATGATGAAAAATAATCTAATTTTAAAAATTTGATTTTTTTTTATCTCGAGAAATTTGGGGCCAGCTACTGCCATCATTACTCTGACAAAACTCCCATTGAAACCAGTGAAATGTTTTTCTTAAATGAGAACGGATTTAGAACTGCAGGATTTGGCTCTTTTGAAGGAAACGTAAGGAAGTATTGTATTGCTGTTTTTCCAGTCAGTGAGGGGAGAAAAGAGACTATTTTGTATGACATTCTGCCTCAAATGAAAGTAAGAAGTTCATACAAATCTCCCGTGTGTAATATTTTTCTAAATGGTTTGAAATGATCTAGCCAAGAGATGTGACAGACAGGAAGTATTCTATTCATAAAGCACCTGCTTCATATGGGAAGATGTAAAACATTCTAAGGGTATTCCAGTAAAGATTGAAGTAAAGCTCTTTCTCTTTTTCCTTTGATAGTTGGGAAGAACATCACTGGCAATGCACCTTACTTTCTGATATCTGTTACTAAAGAAAGCTCCCAGTTCCAGAAGAGACTCTAATAGGAGTATATAACAACAATACTCGGCTTAAGAAAGGTAAGGAAATAATTGCCCTCCAGGTTTTGAATTAATACTGTAAGGAATATCTTGGGTTTAACAGTTCAAGAAGTTGGGTGGAGAGGGAGATGTGAGAGAAAGTAGATGATAATTGATAAGTGTCTTAGCTATTATGCCTTGAGTTGTAAACATACAAAACAGGAAACTCTAACTTCATGCTCAAGGTAGAAAAGCGTGCAAATGTGTGTTACTGTACTTCCAACCACCACTGTATATGGAATCAGACATTTTACTTTCTTCTCAGCCAAAAGGGTCAACATGGGCTATCCAAAGGTTCAGGAATGTCTCAGGTCTCCTGTGCAACTCTGTTTTGCTGAGAGAGACATTTTTCATGTTTGCAGAATGTGTCACCATTGGCAAATTATTGACAAGAAGTGATCCATCCTTTTAAAACCTAAAGTACTGATCTGCACTTCATTTCTTAAGGAGGATTTTAGATTGACTAGCGGCACATAAAATATTCTTAACTCTCCTGTCCCAACGCCATCAGCACTAACAGGAAGAAGTTGGAAACCGATAAAACTTATTATAAATGTTCCTAATTAAGGTGGAATGACAATAACAGAGGACAAATACTTTGCACACATCACTCCATATGGAAAGACCATATGAATTGTACATAGTAGTTTTTAATATCTCTATAGTGTATATCTGGCTAAGCTTGCAAAGACTTCACATTCATCTTGATGTCATTTCTGTGTTAGTCTATCTGGGTGCCTGTATGTAATGTGATAACTTTTGAATGACGCATTAAATCAATTCCAAAATTTCAGGTAATATTCTAGGCATTAATGGCGAGAACCCCATTGATTTTGGGGAAAATTGAAAAACTAAAAGGAGGAAAAATGGGGACCCATGTAGCCCCTGCCATCTGTTTAGCACAGCTAACAGCTTCAATCACCTCTACAATTGTGTATCGATCAAACCACTGGCTGATGGCACCCAGGATAGGTGAGTGGCAGACACCACCAATCTGATTGACTTAATGTACCCTCTCTCCACACATGCACATCTCTTATTTGAACGCTCACTTGTCTACTTTAAGATTGAGGTAATATGTGGAACAGTCATGTGGTGCCATGCCTATATAAAGGGGAATAAACAATGACACCATCAACATGTTAAAATTACCACTTTGAAAGATCTGCATTCATTTCTGTTAGTTTAATGACTCCATGTATTATTTCAAGACATAAAATTGGATTTTTGTGTGTGACCTCAAAGGATCACAACAACAATCTAAAAGGTAAAACAAAATCTAATAATAAATTTGAAATGTAATAGCGTTGGTGACACTTCTAGTCAACATCATTATCATCAACTTGTTCATCATTATGATCTCTGTCAAAAGTGTATGGTTTACCACAGTCTTCATTGCCTTGGCATGCACACAGTTCTCTCCAGGGACGATTGTTCTGACTATAGACACAGTTGACTGTGCAGCAACCTGTACTGGTACAGGCACAAATAAGGTCCTGTAGAAGCTCAGGTGCCATTGGGTCCTTGAAGGAATATAAGAAGTAGTTCATTGTCCACTTTTTTCCATTCTTGTTGCAATGGTGATCCAATACTTTGTCTATCTATGTGTGAAGCCATCCAAATCTTTGTATGCCAAGATGTTCTTTTGACCTGCTCTTCAAAGCTGTCCTCACATGGTGGGAGTTTGGCCAGTGACTTGTCCTTTTGGATGGCTAGATTGAGACACAAAGAATTCAGGTCCCTGGGCCTATTCTTTTTCTCTCTGATCATACAGCATTGCCACCGACTTCCTTGCTGCAGAAATTGTAGATTACGAGTTTATTTTCTCAAGTACTTTTTGATGGTGAGTTGGTTCTGGATGTGATCTAGGTTTTTCAAATTCTGCCTACTGCATAAGAGACTCTGATTGCCTGGGGAGCGTAAGTGACTTTTCTTTCCAATGCTTAAGTGATATTTCTTGTGATGCTGGACTGTCTGCAGACTTTTCTTGATATAGCACTCTAGCCATTGAATGGAAGGTATTCTTTCCATCAGCAGTCTCTGTGCGGATGTCTGTATTATCATCTTTATGGGTGAGATTTCCACCACATGCAGTGGCACAATTCCATTTGGAATGAACATACCTCCCTGGAATCTTTCTACTTTAATTTTTGCAGCACTAATGATGAACCACCTCAGCTCATCATAATTCCTGCAGAATCCATGAAAGTGTAATATTTCAATTACATTGAGAATTCATGGTGTAACTGTGCAGCAAGGCTTACATGGAGTTGTGTTATAATTTTGGTGTTACGTACTATGCACTTCACAATTGAGAGGCACCTTCTTTGAACGTCTTCTGAAGGATGATGCTCACTCCAGGCTGAATTATATGGCTTTTTTATCTATCAACCAAAGGACAAACTCCTGCACCACTTGGGGCACAAAAGTAGCTGACCTCTGTAAACAATCACTTGGCTTTGGATAATATTCTGAGGTTTTCATTTTGGCTATTTCAGACCAAAGAACTGAAGTGGGCATTATAAAAAGAACACTTGTTCATTGGCAAGTTGTTCATCAGGCTCCTTCACCAGAAGAACACCCACAAAACAGTTGGATGATGCAAATTTCTGCATTACATTACTAGCAGATTGAATAGCATCAGCTAATGTTGTTACTTCACTGCATAGAACAATGGTAAATTTGCCTTGTCCATGCTGTGCATGGAATGAAATTGCAGAACGATAGTATTTTTCTAATCTTGCCTGTAATTTGCTACTGGAATAGCTTGCAAGTTTCTACAGCTGAGGGAAGTAGGGCTTTATATTTTTGTAGCAGCATAGACAGGAGAAGAGCCTTCTTGTTGTACACAAGATCATTGTCTATCTCTTCAATCAGCTGACAAAATGCAATGTCATATGGTGCCCATATTGCTGCAGTGTAGGTAGGTGGTTTTGCTTTAAGATTCGTTTTACTCACATAGGAAGAAAGGCATGTTGAGTGATAGACTACATCCTTAGTAATCAAGTCTTCTGCAGATACTCTGCACACCATGTCATCATCTCCTCTTTGATGTGCTGCCTCCCTTAGATTGGTTGCTCTCTCAAATGTTATTTTATGAGGGAACGGCGAACTGCGGTCACTGGGATTTGTGGGCGGCCGTGCAAATGTAAACAAACTGTCTGGTGGCCCACCAGCGGATTACCCTGACGGGCCACAGGTTGCCCACCACTGTACTAGATGCTACATTGTATGTACAAAAGCTTGCAAATGGAGAAGCATTACATTAGGAATTCACATTAATTTATATCTACCCCTATACAGTACAAATTATGGGTACGTATTCTCCAGCTCTTGTGCACAACCTGCAGCATGAGACTGATCGGGTCAGGAAATTTCAACTAAAAATATAGAAAACTATTATAATCACTTGTGAGGTACTTTGACAATTCAGAATATATTATGTGAAAACGTTTCTAAATAGGGATAAAATATCATGAACAAAGAAATTACCAACACATGTCAGAGCCTCTTTCATAGAATCATAGAAATATCAGGGTTGGAAGGGACCTCAGGAGGTCATCTAGTCCAACCCCCTGCTCAAAACAGGACCAATCCCCAACTAAATCATCTCAGCCAGGGCTTTGTCAAGCCTGACCTTAACTTCTAAAGGAAGGAGATTCCACCACCTCCCTAGGTAACCATTCCAGTGCTTCACCACCCTCCTAGTGAATTTTTTTCCCTAATATCCAACCTAAACGTCCCCCACTGCAACTTGAGACCATTACTCCTTGTTCTATCATCTGCTACCACTGAGAACAGTCTAGATCCATCCTCTTTGGAACTCCCTTTCAGGTAATTGAAAACAGCTATCAAAACCCCCCTCATTCTTCTCTTCTACAGACTAAATAATCCCAGTTCCCTCAGCCTCTCCTCATAAATCATGTGCTCCAGCCCCCTAATCATTTTTGTTGCCCTCCGCTCGACTCTTTCCAATTTTTCCACCTCCTTCTTGTAGTGTGCTGCCCAAAAATGGACACAGTACTCCAGATGAGGCCTCAACAATGCCAAATAGAGGGGAATGATCACGTCCCTCGATCTGCTGGCAATGCTCCTACTTATACAGCCCAAAATGCCATTAGCCTTCTTGGCAACGAGCACACTGTTGACTCATATCCAGCTTCTTGTCCACTGTAACCCTTAGGTCCTTTTCTGCAGAACTGCTGCCTAGCCACTCAGTACCTAGTCTGTAGCAGTGCATGGGATTCTCCCGTCCTAAGTGCAGAACTCTGCACTTGTCCTTGTTGAACCTCATCAGATNCAACTAAAAATATAGAAAACTATTATAATCACTTGTGAGGTACTTTGACAATTCAGAATATATTATGTGAAAACGTTTCTAAATAGGGATAAAATATCATGAACAAAGAAATTACCAACACATGTCAGAGCCTCTTTCATAGAATCATAGAAATATCAGGGTTGGAAGGGACCTCAGGAGGTCATCTAGTCCAACCCCCTGCTCAAAACAGGACCAATCCCCAACTAAATCATCTCAGCCAGGGCTTTGTCAAGCCTGACCTTAACTTCTAAAGGAAGGAGATTCCACCACCTCCCTAGGTAACCATTCCAGTGCTTCACCACCCTCCTAGTGAATTTTTTTCCCCTAATATCCAACCTAAACGTCCCCCACTGCAACTTGAGACCATTACTCCTTGTTCTGTCATCTGCTACCACTGAGAACAGTCTAGATCCATCCTCTTTGGAACTCCCTTTCAGGTAATTGAAAACAGCTATCAAAACCCCCCTCATTCTTCTCTTCTACAGACTAAATAATCCCAGTTCCCTCAGCCTCTCCTCATAAATCATGTGCTCCAGCCCCCTAATCATTTTTGTTGCCCTCCGCTGGACTCTTTCCAATTTTTCCACCTCCTTCTTGTAGTGTGCTGCCCAAAACTGGACACAGTACTCCAGATGAGGCCTCACCAATGCCAAATAGAGGGGAATGATCACGTCCCTCGATCTGCTGGCAATGCTCCTACTTATACAGCCCAAAATGCCATTAGCCTTCTTGGCAACAAGAGCACACTGTTGACTCATATCCAGCTTCTTGTCCACTGTAACCCTTAGGTCCTTTTCTGCAGAACTGCTGCCTAGCCACTCGGTCCCTAGTCTGTAGCAGTGCATGGGATTCTCCCGTCCTAAGTGCAGAACTCTGCACTTGTCCTTGTTGAACCTCATCAGATCTATTTTGGCCCAATCCTCTAATTTGTCTAGTTCCCTCTGTATCCTATCCCTACCCTCCAGCATATCTAACACTCCTCCCGGTTTAGTGTCATCTGCAAACTTGCTGGGAGTGCAATCCACGCCATCCTCCAGATCATTAATGAAGATATTGAACAAAACTGGCCCCAGGACCGACCCTTGGGGCACTCTGCTTGATACCAGCTGCCAACTAGACATGGAGCCATTGATGACTACCCGTTGAGCCCAATGATCTAGCCAGCTTTCTATCCACCTTATGGTCCATTCATCCAGCCCATACTTCTTTAACTTGCTGGCAAGAATACTGTGGGAGACCGTATCAAAAGCTTTGCTAAAGTCAAGGAATAACACATCCACTGCTTTCCCCTCATCCACAGAGCCAGTTATCTCATCATAGAAGGCACTTAGGTTAGTCAGGCATGACTTGCCCTTGGTGAATCTATGCTGACTGTTCCTGATCACTTTCCTCTCCTCTAAGTGCTTCAAAATTGATTCCTTGAGGACCTACTCCATGATTTTTCCAGGGACTGAGATGAGGCTGACTGGCCTGTAGTTTCCCGGATCCTCCTTATTCCCTTTTTTAAAGATGGGCACTACATTTGCCTTTTTCCAGTCATCCGTGACCTCCCCCGATCACCAGGAGTTTTCAAAGATAATGGCCAATGGCTCTGCAATCACATCACATCTTCAAGAGTGCTAACACAGGAGCAACTTCAGCAGACAGTTTCTCCCTCTGATTCCTAGACAGTGTAGCTCCTCTTCTCCATGGCTTTAGGGAGCTATCCACTGAGGTACACAAGATATGTTAAAAAAAATAAATGCTAGGAATTTAGCACAAAAAACACATTTAGTGGCAGTTAAAATTGTGTCAGGAATAGAGCTGTATGAATAACTGATCTTTTGGTTTTGTGGCTAACCTGAAAAATTGGGGAAAAAATCATTTTGGTTGAACAAAAGTTTGGGGTTTTATCTTAATTTTTTTTAATATAATTGAAGTAAAATTCAAAATGAAAAGTCATTTTGAATTGAAAAGTTGAAATGCTTCGTTTAGAAAATGTCATAATGAAACATTTTGACTTTTTAATTTTTTTCCAACTGAAACAATTTAATGAATTTGACATAAATTCACAAAATGTTTCAGTCAAACTGAATCTGCATTTTTTCAGTGAAAAAAAGTTTTATCTGAAAAATTCCACCCAGGCATCCAAAACCTGGGGGAAAAAAAGGAAAGTGGTAGTTAAGGAAAGACTCTCTTCTCTATAGTTAATTTACTGTCGAAATTTTAGAAATTTTAATATAACAGCTTCTAATCAGACAGAAGCCAATTTTGGAACACACCTTTTCTGCCATTTTAATAAGAGGAACTGTTGTATCTGATTTTTTTAACATTGCTTTTGATAGTATTTCTTAGTTCTAATCAGGCCTTCATTTCTTTTACATTTTATCCTGTTAATAATTAGAACTAAACGTTTTGTTCCTACTTTAATGCCATAGTCCCAAGCACAGTGCCCATGCTCACTAGAAGCAGTGAGCAGGAAGCCCCTTGCCACAATATCTGGTATTCTCTCTTAATCCTTTACTTCACTGGCTTTTGTGCCCACTTTATTCCTGGTGTAACTATATTGTCGTTTCATTGGAGTTACACTAGGGATAAGTTTGGCACATTATCTCTTGTGCTGGGCCCAAGTTGCTAAGTCTGGCTCTGGATCTTCGTTTTCCTCAATATATGAGGTTGTTCACGGTTGGTCCGTTCTAGACAGAGGCTGTAGTCACAATGTTCAGATTGGATCTGAATTCCAATGTTCAGGGGTCTTCTGATGCTTTTGCTCCAGTTTGGGTTCATCTCTAGTATGTCCTTTTGATTTAGCCCCAGTGTTGAATTCTGATGTATAACCAGCACGAAATACAGTAGGCAAGAGGAATCCCAAAATAAGAGGAAATTATACATCTACATACTCTAGGGGTAGGGGCACTGAGAGACTCCCCTTTTTAGCCCAACTGGTAGTGTTGCTGTCTATAGACTAGAGATGGGTCTGAGGTGTAAAGTTCAGATTTGGATCTTAACTGTACTCAGGAGTTTTGGGTTCAGGGTTTTGGTTCATGCCATCTCTGCCCTACACCATGAGTCCTGGTTTGCCTTTGCTAAGGAGGTGTGTATGTTTGCACACACCAAGTCCTGCTGTAAATGTTGTAGTGGCAGTGCATTAATTGGCTAAATGTTCTTAGAGGCCCCAGTTCAAGAGAACATCCCTATTCAGGAAAGCACAGAAGCACATGCTGAACTTTAAGCACATAGATAAGTGTGTTCCTGAATCAGGTACTAAGTGACTGGCAAGATGTCAACAGATGCAACTTTTCTGGGAATTCTAGAAGCAAAAGAACCAATATTTAGATTGGACCTCATGATGTAACCCTATTCTCTGTGACCTCTCTGCAGCTTTTCATCTTGTGTCTGTATTGGTAATACATTTCTGTTTATCTCTGCAAGTAGTCACAGGACACTGTGGGGTATATTTCAAAGCAGTGCAGAGGGCATTATGCAAGTCTCATGAATCTACTTGGTAACCGTATGCAAACTCTGGGACATTGCTTCCAAAATGCACCTCAGGAATATTGCCCCATTTTCAAACATATATTTTATACACCGCACCTGCAGACTATATGCACACACTTGCAGCAAATAAAAGTACATGGAACACACACATGTGCAAAAAATTATAGTTACATGCAAATGGTTCACTCACAATTCATTTTCCATGTGCCTATTTTGTAGGTGCAATTTAAAGCACGTATACTATGTTTGAAAATTTGGCACATAATGTCTTGTATACCTCTACCTAATATTCACTGCTGTCTATAGTTACCTTGAAGTTCTGTGATTTACTGTATTTACAATAGACAGACAAGGTAGGTGAGGTAATATCTTTTATTGGACCAACTTCTGTTGGTGAGAGAGAGACACTTTCAAGCTTACGCAGAGCTCTTCTTCAGGTCAACGTAAAGCTCTGTGTAAGAGTGAAAGTTTTTCTCTCTCACCAACAGAAGTCGGTCCAATAAAAGATATTGCCTCACCCATCTTGTCTCTCTAATATCCTGAGACCAACATGGCTACAACAACCCACTGCATACAACAATGTACTTATAATGGGCAAAGATGTCTCCAAATCTGTATCCTGGCTAGTAGCAAGAGCTGAATTTTCCCTTCAGAGTGACAACCAGTTAATTTTGTTTCCCATCATCAGGTCTTGAAAAGGTGTACTTTGTGTTAATGCAGTATCCAGTAGAAATAATATCTTATAGTATTGCCTTATCTGTGCCTGTACTGTATATATGTATCGTGTCAAGCAACGCACCCCCACCATATCATCCTTCTCTCCCCTTTCCTCCACCCTGAAAAAAGAGAGGAAAAAGTATTTCTAGGAGATTGAGATTTAGTTTGATAGCAGGTACACAGCCTACAGGCAGTTCTCTCCCTACAATAGCTTTTCAAGACCTTTTAAACTGTTCTCTGAATTTGAACCTATGTTTACAGAAAGATAAACCCCATAATTATTTAATGAATATCCTGCTGGTTCTGGAAGGTAGAGTCTACTGGTATGAATAGCATTCTTAATGTAGGCAACAAAGTGTCTCTTCCTTTAGTGAACCTGTAACATTAGTTCTTTATCACCTGGTGGAACTTAAAATCTGAAAAACGTGCACTCTTCTGTACGTGAAAGCTTAGGGAACATCTGAACTTCCAAAGAGACGTATTCACACTGTAGTTGTTTGCTTAATAAACTAGACACTGAAATTAAATACTAACATATTCAATACCATACAGTCTTCTCATTACAGGGCTCCATAATTTGATGGAGGTATAATTTACTGGAGTGCAGTTGGTCATAGCTTATTAAATGCAATTATAATTCTTATATTTTATTGAAGATTTAATAGTCAAACTGGATAATGCATTTTATTGCATATTTTAGCATATGTATCTAATGTTAAAACATAAGAAATTTAATTGTAAAGAGGACAGAGAAAAAATGAGTGGAGCTGAGCTATGCATTCCTGTCTTCCTAAATTCATTGGTTATGTAAATCTGCTGTGTTGTACTTTTTGTTTCAGTAACATTTGACAAAGCCATGGCTACAGATGAAAGGGACACTAAACAGAATGTTCAGGCTGAGGTACTGGGTACTGATGCTTCAGGTACTGTACAAATAAATTGGTGCTTTTGATTGCAACTTAAAGAGGCAGAATCCATTTTCTTTTTCATTTTGTTTATGTATGAAGCTTCTTTTTTCCTCATGAACTGGGCACTATACTGGGAACTATAGCCCTTTCTCAGGCAAAACTCATGGGACTTTTCTCTGCGTAAAGACTAGGTAATGACAGCAAGCATTTGGTCCAATATTTCTTCCCTTTCTTATAAAGTTGCAGTTATCTCTTATTTCACATGGGCTTCTGTGTTGAGCTTATATAATATTCAGCTCAGATTTAGCCTCACGTGAATCAAAGAATTCTAGAAATTAGAGATGGAGAGGCAATACTGTATTAGATTATCTTGTTACCCTTATTTCAATGTGGGTTTGTTCCATTTAGTATATTCCTGTGTAACACACTGTTCATGGCACCCAGAACTGTCAGCCACTGTGTTACCCCTCTATGTTAGCAACAGTGAGAGCTCTGCTGCTGATAAGACATGTCAGCTCTCTGACACGCCATCCTGATCTGCCTTGCCAGCAACTCTTCAAGACTCTGCCAGTCTAAACCTTGCCTTGCTCATAACAGTCAGTGAACCCCAGTTCCCCAGAGCATCCCCTGGTGTTGTCCAGTCCCTCTCACTGTACACTCACAGAAATTATTGAGTTTGCTGCCTCCAAAAAGATGGAGCACATATCAGCCAGTTAGGCTAGCTGAAGAGTCACTCTTAGCTCTAATACACAGCACTTGAGATGCTTTGTAATAAAACAAGAATAAGTTATTTAATAAAGAACAGAGATTTAAGTGATACTGAGCAAGAGAAAAAGAGACATGTCTGGTTACAAACAAACTAAAATAAAACACATTTTCTATTGACCAAAGCTTAATCTTAGCAAGTTACAGTCTTTGCCTAAGCAGTTTTCTTACTCACATCAAGTTACCAGCATCTCCAGCCCACTAGGCCAGGGGACCCAACATTCACAAAATGCTGTTCCCATGGTTCCCTAAGTGATGGATCCCTAAAATGCCTTTTTGTTCCCCTTATATTATCCAAAGTCCATTGTCTCTGCCTCAAGAGCCAGGAAAGATTCCTAGGGTGCAGACTCTGTCCCCCGATGTGCTCAATAAACTGCCACTTGATTGTTAGTTTATCATATATGTAAATGTGCTTTCATTGCCCTCTGCCAATAATCAAGCTGGTCAGACAGGTAAATACACATTCCTTTTGTCTAGGGCAGGCTGGGTTTATGCACTGCTTCCCAAACACATTTTAAGAACATATTTCCTGCAGACACATATATAACTCTTTGTACACTAGCCATACATACTTCTCACAGTGATTTTTTTTTTCAGGACCAGCGTGTCACTAGTTTACATATACCTTACATGACACCTTTTAGATACATATTATGACAACAGTATGTTGGGGGTAATGAGCGTGTCAGGCTTGATCTGAGTTACAGTATGCTGGGCCCTCTGCCATTTGGCAGGCTCCCAGGGACACATCCTGACAGCTTTGTCAAGATGAACTTTTCCTTCTTCGCATAGAAATCTGTTCTACTGTCTAATACATTTGTTGGGAAACTCTTCCCCATATTACTAAGTCTAAACTTTTTCTTGGCATAATTTCATTCCACTATACCTAGTTATGTGCTCCTGGGCAGCTGTAAACTATTCCTCTTCAATCTTGGTGTTTGCATGTTTCAAATACTGTACTTGTATCCCTTCTTAATTACCATTTGGCCAACCTACACATATTTTCATTCTTCATGTCTGTCCGTCTAATATAGTTATATGGCCCTGTTACCATAGTATATGAGCAACTATGTTTCTAGCAGCTTTAATATGGAGATATACCTATCTCATAGAGCTGGAAGGGACCCTGAAAGGTTGAGTCCAGCCCCCTGCCTTCACTAGCAGGACCAAGTACTGATTTTGCCCCAGATCCCTAAGTGGCCCTCTCAAGGATTGAACTCACAACCCTGGGTTTAGCAGGCCAATGCTCAAACCACTGAGCTATCCCTCCCTTTCCTCACAAGGCACTTCATCAAGCCTCTTAATACATTTTTGTCCTTTATCTAGTTTATTAACAGATGTAACACGTGCTTGCTAAATATTATTTACACTACATTGTACAAGGTGTTATATCTTGTGTTATTAACGAGACAATGTAGTTACCAAATTCTTGACTGTTAGAAAGCATGTTTAGCATCACAGATGTGCATCAAATGCTCGGTTGCAGAAAAATGATCCCCCATTACGAGAGATGGGCTTGAACCTATATTTCAAATGCTAATCTAGGATTGGATCAGAGTTTGCAACCTGAACCACTCTCTGTGATGAGCCAAACTGGATCACTATGGACTTTGGGAATGTTTGAAATCCGATCCAAATTTCCAACATCCACATTTGGAAAAGTTTGGAATTTGATTCAGCCAAACATAGAGTTAAACAGTTTGGGTATGGCACTGCTCAGGCCTATCTCTACTAATCACAAAGATTAATTTAATTTCTGACTGTCATGAGCTGCCCCTTTCTGGGTGCACACCTTGTTCAAAACTTGTGTGTTTGTGTTGCTAGTACACTCCCTTTTACCCCTCTAAGGATACATCTGTGCTTTGAGCTGGAGATGTAATTTCCAGCTCACGCAGACCTAGGTACCGACTTCCCCTCTGCCCGGTGGGTACTCGACCCCCCCCCTCGCCCCTTCCCCGCCTCTTCTCACCCCTGCACCACCCTCGCCCCACCCCCTTTCCACCCCTTCCCCAAAGTCCTCGCCCCACCCTGCCTTTTCGCACCCCAGCCCCTCTCCACCCCCACTCCACCCCCTTCTCCCAAGTCCTCGCCCCTGCCCTGCCTCTTCTCCGCCTCCTCTCCTGAGCGCGCCACATCCCTCCCGGAAAGTCCTTAGCACCACCAAACAGCTGTTAGGCGGTGGGCGGGAAGTGCTGGGAGGCAGGGGGAGGAGTGGGGACGTGGCGCGCTCGGGGGAGAGAAGGAGGCAAGGAGCGGGGAGCTTGGCTGCCGGTGGGTGCAGAGCACCTGCAAATTTTTCCCCGTGGGTGCTCCAGCCCCGGAGCACCCATGGAGTCGGCACCTTCTGCGAGTAGATATATGCGTGCTAGCTTTGACAGAGTTTGCGTGCTAAAAATAGAAGTGTAGCAATGGCAGCATGAGTATCAGGATGGAATAGCTGCCCGAATAAGTACAGAAGCTCCCTGACTTACGCAAGCGTTCCGTTCCAGAATGCCTTGCATAAGTCGAGTTTTGCATAAGTCGGGAACGTATCTCTGACAATTACNGTCGAGTTTTGCATAAGTCGGGAACGTATCTCTGACAATTACGCCCCCCCCCCCCCCCCAAAAAAAAAGGTGCTTACGGAACTTTTTCCGTAAGTCCGGATTTCTGTAAATTGGGTTTGCGCAACCCGGGGAGCGTCTGTACCTGAGATTCCAGTCAGGATTGTACTTGGGGAGTCTAGCCCATACCACCACTCATGCCATGGCAGCTTCACTTCTATATTTAGTGTGCCAGCTCGATCAAAGCTAGTGTGCCTGCTGGAGCTGGAAATTATGCCTCCAGCTTGAAGTGTAGGCATAGCTTAAGCTTCCTTTCAGGACATTTGCCTGTGAATACTGGACAATCCTGGCTGCTTTTCCTAACTCTATTTCAGCTTCAGGTAGGTATTTTGGAAAAATCATGTTGCCTTCATAATGCCTGTACGAGGCTGGTAACCACCAATATGGTAAAGGGCAGAGGGTGAAACTTGCACAAATGAAAGAAAAACCAGATTTATATATGGAAAAACATAAAACATTTTCTAAACCTGCAGATAGATCTAATCTGTATAACAGCACTAGTGCTGTGTACAAGCTGCAGATAACTCTTTTTTGCAACTTTTGAAGGGTAGAATTTTTCATTGGCTTGGCTTCCATAGACATTACTAGTCCCATGCAGCCTTGCACCTTTGAAACTCTGTCAGGCCCCTCAATTATCTCTTCTCGCTTCCTTGTGTTCTCTTTCCTTCCCTTTCTGTTCTGCCCTCAGTCAGCTCTTCATCCTTCATCAGTTCTCCTTAAACTTACTTAACATTTTACCTTTTTTGTTCTTAGCTCCCAGCACTTTTCTCCTCCTCCATCATCTGAATGATCCTCCCAATTAGAGCCATTGCCATAAGGCTGTGGCACTGAATTGAAGCCCTCTTTTGCATGTCTTAGTCATTCCGTTGGGAGCTAACATTGTTTCTGCACCTTGCTAAATAGAGAAGAGGCCACAGATACATGGAAGGCCAGAGGATTGGAAGAGCAAATCTGCCTGGTGACAGGAAGCACTTTATGTGCTTTCAGCACTGCAACACAATAAATGCCAAGAAACAAGTTATCCGCTGTCCCAAAAGATGTATTCGAACCAGAATAAAACCATGGAACTTTCCAAGACCCAGGGGCTATGTACTAAAATAGGGATGTCTGGTCTTTGTACTTGGGGAAATATGCAAGGTCACTCTTGCTGTAGTTTCTCTTAAATTCTGTTTGGCTACAGAGCCAGTGGAAGGCTAGAAGGGACCAATTAACTGTGGTATTTTTATTCACCAAAGAATTAGAAATGGTTCTGTCTCTCTTTAAAATTGCGAACAGTGTGGTATTTTGTGCTGTGATTATTACTGCCATGTATGAACATGAAATTGTTCAAGTGAAGAGAATAACTTCATGGTATACTGAGGTGTGATGTGGCCTTATCCTACTCAATTCCTTTTTCTTTCCACAGGGCTGTCTCAGCTTTGCACTTTCAATGCTGGCAATGGTTAGATTTCTATTACTTTGATTTAAAAAATTTAGAATTGAAAAAAGTTTTAAAGTCATGGCAATGTAAGTTGGTGAATGGAACCTATCTGGTGGAAATTTAGCTGATCAGCTCTGAGATGAGCAGTAATGGACTAGGGTGTCTGTGATTTAATGAGATAAGAAAGGATAGGTGCCCAGGTCTTATTTGCATAAAATGCCCATAATAAGAAGTAGATTGGTGGTGAATTACAAGAATGATCATTAAAAGAAGAGACTGTTCTCTCCACTGGCAAGCTTCGGGGCACACCTTCAAAGATCACTTTGTGTGTGTCTCTCTTTGTGTGAATTTAATTTGTTTGAAAGGTGTTGGACTGACAGCCCTGGCAAACGAAGACTTCTGTTGACCCTCAGAACAGGTATAGCACAGACAGCAGCAGTGTAAGTTTTTCCACTTTGCCTTACCCACAACCCTAATCCTTGGGAGGAACAAATCTGGAGGTGAGAGAAAGTGCAGTTTATTCTCTATGCCCATTCAGTTCTGAGCCTCTCTGCTGATGTGCCAAGGAGAATGTCATTTAGTTCCATGTATGACTGTAGTTTTTGTGATGTGGAGACCTACCCACTAGGAACTGGACTGAGACCACCAAATTCATTTCACATAGGTGACTGAACAGGCATAGGATGGTGTAACTCCTGGTCACTACCAATAAGCGCTGGATTCAAACCAGTGGCCTAGAAGTGGATGTCTTTATATCCCATTGCTAATCCCTTATACAATCCCTTGGATCACCCGTTTTCTTACATTTACCGGATTAGTTTGCTATGTGTACCCATCTCAACTGGTAAATATTAAATTATAAAGGAGAGGAGGGACAGAATTATGCTGTTTGAGGAAGTGTGAATCCTTTTGTGTTGCCTCATTGCCATTCCCGTATGCCACACCCTGCTTAAACAATATGTCCTGTCTTTTGCATCAGTAGTACCTGACCTGACACTTTCTGGCTTCTAATGGAGTAATTTAGTCTGCTCTACAGCAGCTCTGTTTTTTATTTGGTTTGTTTTACTGACTTAAATATTTTCCACTGACTGTATATAGGTGGTGGCGTCTATCTGAGTTGGTGAGCTGTTTGCTTTTTTTTTTTTAAACAGGCAAGTTTGCTGACCAGTCATGTTTCCTAAGTTCAAGGTTTAATGATCATGTCAAATCAAATTGCATTAGCAGCATCCAGTGCCTTACACCTAAGGTAATGCACATTGAAAAGAAAAAAACCCCATGTGGTCTGTTTTGTTATGATGAAGCAAAAATTAAAGATCTATGTCTAGAATTAGCTAGAATTATATCTCACTCTTAATGGTCCCAGTGGCTGCACCTCACCTTGCATCCAAAATAAGACAAGATGAAAATGTGAGCTGAGCCATGCTGTCAAGAGAGCACAAATTTCAGGATGTCATCAATATTATTAATACAGCTAATGGAGCTTCTTAAGGGTGAATTTACTGTTACATTAGGGGACTTCTCACTACTGCTTCCTCTGAAACCAGGTTTGAATGTAGTGCTATTATCTGCATTCCTGATTTTTAGAAACTTATCTCAGAGTTTCCCAACTAAGGCTCCAGTGCACATGCTTAACTTTATTACCATGAGCAGTCTCATCAAAAGCCCACCCTGAATACATTTTTGCCCTGAAACCTTGAAGATCCCCAGGGCTCTCATGGTTCTGCAGGAGCCTCCACATCTACATTGACCTCTAGCAGTGTCCTTTGTCCAGTTCCTGGCAGCATATTCCATTGGCAACAGTCTACTCATGGCTGCCCACTGGGTGTGAGGCGGGGACATGCACAAGCTGCGGCTGGGGAGGACGCATAGAGCTCTGTCTGGATTAATTTTTCCAGGAAATCTCTGCAGGGCTGGGGAGGTGGGTGTCATCTTTCCATTTTAGCCTCCCTAGTCCTGACCCTAAACTGCAGAGTCTCCATCTGCTTCCTTCAGCATTGACCACAGACCCATAAACTACCCTCTGAAGATAGGGAAACAGTGTTGTGAGAGTGGTTAAACCTAACCATGTAATTGCATGGGAAGGGAAAAATCTGTGTGGTGCATTTCCTCTGCACATAGATCTAGTGGTTGGCATGGGCTGGGGTGATCCACATCCAGTATCCTTCCAGACCATGTTCAGGGACTGTTTCAGGAGAGCTCAGTAATAAATTTTTTGTAGCTCTGAATATTTCAGGTAAAATGTCAATGTGGCTTAGCCAGTAGAGCTTTGGCAGCTGTTCAAGATATAGATATTTGTGTATATAAGATATAATATGTATGCACTACCCATACACACATACAATTCCTCATCGAATTCTTACAAAAATAGTTCTGTTTTCATCTACAAACTTGATAGCAGTCAGGTTTTGATATCAGTCAGTTCCCACTTACATGGGCTGCGGATATCGCAAGCCAGGGGAGGCTGAGCCTCCCCAAATAGCCAGGCATGGCCCTGCCCACACTCTGCCCCAAGGCCCCCTCCTGCTTCCATCTGCTTCCCCCATAGCCCCAGCCCAAGCAGGCTGCTCTTCCCCTAAGCGGGCTGGGGCTAGGATGGGCTGGCCTGTGGCCCGGGACTTGGGGCGGCTGGGGCCAGTGCTGGGACCGTACCACCTGGTGCTCTGGGGCTGGGGGCCTGGGGCGGGGCACCCCATGACTGGGGTGGGGTGCGGCTTGAGAGACTGCTTCTCTCCTTGTGCAATTTTGCCACAGTTGTTGTCAGTGTAGGAACTCGAGCTGGTGGTAGTGTTCTCTGTGATGGGTCCATGGTTCTGTGTAAATTCCTTGTGGTCTGAAATAGTCTTGGTTTTCTGACTGTTAGGGCATGCTGCAAGGCACATCTATTTGTGGTGTAGGGTGCTATGGAGGGAGGGGTTTGATGGGGGTTGGACCTGCATGGACAAAGGAGTTTGTACTGTAAGGGTTCAGGTTCTGTTGATGAGGAAAAAGTTGCTGTTTAAAATTATTTGTGTTCTGCTCATGTAATTTGTCAGAGACACTTGGGGAGTTGGATAGTCGCTTTTTAAATTAGAAATAAAAGTAAACTCAGACCAGACTAGTCCTCTTATGTCATAAGAATCTATCAGTTTCACTAACAGAATGAGTCTTACAAGAAACATACTGATTATAAAATTTACCCCTTTGATAAATGTACTGTAAAACTCTTGGTAATGCCCTGAGAGGCAGAGGGTTGGGGGAGCAAATAGGTATGTTATTCCCAGTTCTCCTTTTACCTGTTCCTCCTCCTCCCCTATCACCTCCATCTCATTTGTCTGTCCGTCTGTATTTTGGGATATAACTGTCTTTAGGTTGTGTGGTATTGAAGCACCTGAGCAGTGATTGGGGTTCTGAGACACTGCCATAATAATAGTTTGGTTATTTGAACTGTGTTAACTTGGCCAGAGAGAGAAATCGTGATCCAAGAAATGAGAGCTTGTTTTGAATGTGCCATGGGTTTAATTAAGGTGCTACCCTGTTAAGAAACATTTGTTTATCCCTTTCAAGAACCACCTTCATTGGTACGCAGGAGCCAGGATCTCTGTCACCCTACCCAAAAGATGGCCAATTAGCTATTTGGGTTTCTTATAAACCCAATCTCATCAGGATATATGTGACAGCAAAAATTCCAAGTGCAGAGTTGTGAACAATTTTGCCACTAACCAAAATGTGTTCTGGGCAGAGAGATCAACTATAGGATCTAAAATCTTTGAGGTCAAGATTTTCAAAAATGGGTGCCTAACTCTAGGCTTGAAAATCTATGTTTGAAAATCTAAATAAGTGGATTTAAAAGGCTAACTTTAGCCACCAATTTTTAAAAGAATCTTGTCCAAAACTTCTAAGACATCAGATTGTGAATCACAGTATAACAAGAGATGGAGAAAGAGAATTTAATTCAGGATTGCCTAGCACAAGGCTACTAGAGTAGTAGCTGCTTGGTGCTCTGCACTTTGAAAACCGAGCCACTTATATTTAGGTGCTAAATATGGACCTAGGAGCCTAACTTTTGGCTACTATTTTTTAAAGTCTTGCCCTCAAAGACTGAAGGTCATAGATGTTTGAAACTTCTATAAAGTAGTAGCCAGTGGAGTAATACATTAAGGGCCCAATACAAAGCCTATGGAAATAAATGGAAGGACTTCCACTGATTTCAGTGGGCTTTTGCTGGTGACCAAAATGTGGGACTAGAACTGATTAGTAAAGCCTTCTTTAGATATTTGAGCTTTTCTCACTTCCACAGAGGAAATCTCATTATTTTCACTTTCTCTGTGAAGATGGTGCAGTTTTGCTAAGGCCTGGTCTACACTAGAAAATTAGGTTGGTTTAACTACGTCGGTCAGAGGTGTGAAAAATTCACACCCCTGAGCAGCGTTGTTAAACCAACCTAAGTCCCCGTGTAGTCAGCACTAGGTCAACGGAAGAATTCTTCTGTCAACCTAGCTACCACCTCTCAGGGAGGTGGAGGTAGTGTCTACACTGAAGTGCTACAGCGGCACTGTAGCGTTTTAAGTGTAGACAGGCCCTAACTCACTTCTCATCTCCATTTCGTACAAAGTAACCCTTTCTCAGAAAGTACTAGTACCTAACTACGGTGTTTCTCACTAAGCTTAGGGAGTGGATTGCATGGTGATGACTTAATGTATAACCGTTTCTATAGACGTTGGAAATGTTAATTGTAAAATAATTTAATTTTTAATCTGTTGGCTTTTAAAATGACTGACTTTTATATAGCAGTTGTTATATCTTCAAAGTACCATGCCAGCTGTTTACTTTGTTTACCACTATAAAAAAGGTAAGTTGTCATTTTTCAATTTTATAGATGAGGAAACTGGGAGCAGAGAGGTTGAGCAATTTACCTCATTTCACATAGCAAGTGAATGGCAAGTAAAGGGTTAGAATTTAGGAGTTCCTGGCTCCTAATCCCATTATTGGTTCACTAAATCACACTGATTTACCAGCTAAGAATTACCTTTTGCATTTTCTTTTAGAAGCTCCTTTACTTTTGCATTTTCTTTTAGAAGCTCCTTTACTTTATGAGGACTTTAGTGCAGTTGAGGGAGTGTTAAATAAAAGCTAAATGTAGGAGTGCATGCACAACTTGATCCATAGGTCTGCATCCACAAAGTTTCCTTTCACTTTACGATATGTCCTTAAGAGCTCTCTGAAAAATAAAAACATGTTTTCTTGGTGATTTCATGGCTTCTGTTATTTCCTCCTCAGAGAAGATCAAGTCTGGAGGTTTTCTGACTACATCTGAAATTGTAGGGATGATCAATTTGTTTAAGAAACCTTGTAAGTACAAAAACTGGTTTTGTGGATTCTGAAGCATACAATGTTCTGTAAGTCAAAGGTGCGTTGTTAATTTTTTGTGGTTTAGCTGTGAGTACTCCCAGTGAATGGCTGACTGAAGGCATAGTGTGCTGTGCTTCATGTTTGTAAATTTGAGCTGCTGCTAATTTATGTGCTGCTTTCCTTCATTTTCATCGGGTCTTTAATAAAAAAAAGTGTGTGTATGAACTGGGGTCAAATCCAAATTCAAGAGTAATAGAGGGAATGTTCTTCCATTATTCTATTTGCATTTTTGTAGGCAACTAGCATCAGGGGGAGCTATCTTCACCTTGATGGGGAGATTTTAATCCTCATTATTTCTGTTTCATAGCTGCAATCTATACCTGTCTATAATCTATATTTTTCTGTTGTCTTTTGAATTGGCTCTTTTGACCTATGAAGGTACAGAATTCATGTATTTGGGGGCTAGAAGATAACTTTGGTGAGGAATGTGAAAGTAAGTGTGTGTGTGTGTGTATGTATGTATGTATGTGTGTATTTAGGATCATCCTGGTTATTTTTCAGCATCAGCAAAGATTATTTTTAAAAGCTTTCCTCTGAAATTCCATTGCTACTGGATTTTTCTGTATTGTCAAATGGTACCATCTCTTAATTGCGCTGATATTCAATGATAAAAATGGAATGATACTAACTGTAGTTTTTATCTGCTACATGGGATTTGCAGGGATTATTTGACAAATGTAATATTAACTTGATTTATGTGAACTGAAGAGGCACCAATGGTATTAGATTTGTGTCTGTGTAATTATTGGGCATTATATGATTCACTAATGCTGCGTTAAATGTGTTATCTTTTTTTCCTAATATTTTTTCTGACCAAACTGCTGTTTAAATGAACAAGATTTATTTTCAATAAAAGCCAATGGATAATAAAGGACACTGCATAACACTTCAGGCTTTCCTGATGTACGTGAACAATGATTCACAAGCAAGTAAAACAATAGCACTCTGTTTTCATTAGATTAGATGAAGCTTCACCTGAGCCTGCACGCTTGAAAATCCACCAAAGGGAAAAAGAATTTTTATTTAACTCACATTTTACCATATGGAATAATGAAGTAAATCCCACTGTAACTAGCTGTCAGGTCAAACCTTTCATCAGGGAAATAAAGAACAAATGAGTGAGTACATTGAGATCTTGAGCACTCAACATGTTATATAACCAGTTCTAATTATACATTCAAAGGATAGCAGAAGTAGGGAGAGACAGACATACAACATTAGGAGGAAAATCATTTAGGAAGAAGACACAAATTATTTGATTTTTGAATTATTTGAAATACCTGGCCAGCTCTGTATTGTAATATATTAATAAATCATATGCTCATTTGATTAGCAATTCACTGAGAAAAACAGAACAGACTTATAGTATAAAGAAGTTCTTCCTTTGTGAATATGTGTGGGAGTACAATATGTTTGTTCAGTACAAAGGAAAGGATTTACTCATGTCAAATTTTCAGACTTTTTTAGGTTTCCTCTTGTTCCGTAGTCAAGACAACTTTGCCATTAGCATTGTGGGAAGGAAACTGCCTTTTGTTATGTGACTTTACATTACAGTGTTAGCTATTACTAGTTATGGGACTTATTGAGATTTCCTCTGAGATATCTTTCCACTTGGATTCCCAAGAACTCAGCTCAGGCCTAACCTGCAAATTCCAGATCCAAACTTTCTCAGACTTAGGAATGTTTGAATCCAGGGTTTGGTTTGTGATTACGCACTTGCTACAAACTTACCACTGAAATAATGATTGTCTTATCTTGTATCACATGCTTGGCATAGATCATTGGATCACATCTCCTATAAAAACTGCCAGATATCTGGCAGCCAGCCATGAGCCACATTCAAGGATAGATTAATTGTCATGAGAGTCACCATCTTTTTCTGATGTAGGAAACGTATATCCTGAGGTACCTCCTACTTTAATAGAGAGAGACACATAAATTGGGTTTGCATCCCTCATCTGTCCCATACACTTTGAGTCCTGTGAGTGGTATAAGGGTAGACGTTCTTGTGGAAAGGTAGATAGAACTACCACATAGCAATCTTCTGTTGCTGAAATATAACCCAGGTAACTGGCATGAAGCATCCTTTGAATGCCTCAGGCTTGTGTCAGAGTAGCAGCCGTGTTAGTCTGTATCCGCAAAAAGAACAGGGGTACTTGTGGCACCTTAGAGACTAACAAATTTATTTGAGCATAAGCTTTCGTGGGCTACAGCCCACTTCATCGGATGCATGTAGTAGAAAATACAGTAGGAAGATATATATATATATACACACAGAGAACATGAAACAATGGGTGTTACCATACACACTATAAGGAGAGTGATCAGTTAAGGTGAGCTTTTATCAGCAGGAGAGAAAAAGAACTGTTTGTAGTGGTAATGAATATGGCCCATTTCCAGCAATTGACAAGGAGATATGAGGAACTGTAGGGGGGGGGGGAAATAAGCATGGGGAAATAGTTTTACTTTGTGTAATGGCCCATTCACTTCCAGTCTTTATTCAAGCCTAATTTAATGGTGTCCAATTTGCAAATTGTGTCTCTTTCATTAGTCCAGAATGGGCGTTGGTGTTAGAACCTGACTGTTATCATTCCCCAGACCTTCCTTGATCCAGTCTCTGGTCGCTCCAGACCTTCCCATATTGCATCTATTTAGTACACATAGAATATATATGAAATAGCACGTGAGTTGACCATAACACCAAATAAATGATAAATGGATGATAAAATGAACCAATTGGCTACAGTTTTGAACTGCTGTATGTGATACTGCCACTTGCTAGCCAAGTTCTTACACAAATAGCATGCTGACCATGACTTGTCCTTGTCTAAACTTTAAGGTCATGGTCATCATTGCATTGGCAAACGTGATTGTTAGAAATTGTGTTTAAAAACCTATTGAATTCCCAAGTGCGGATGGCCACAGGGGACATGGGCAGTCTCGGTCCCTAAACTCAGAGCAACACAGGGACTGCTCCCTTTTGTCACCACTATAGGTGCACATCCTTCCAAAGGGAGTGGGAAGAGATGGATGGAGGTGGGAGCTGTGTCTCTTCCTTCAGCTTTGCAACAGCCCACACATCAGGCCAGGCACACCCAAGGGATCAGACTGCACACCAAGGAGCTTCTGGGGTGTTTGTGCCTCTTTAAGGCAAAATTCCTTCCACACACACACACAC
>QXTE01000007.1:4562592-4575496 GCA_003942145.1 Platysternon megacephalum | reverse complement strand
ATATATCTAGTGTGATTCAAAAGGGGGAGGAAGTTTGGTTTAAATCAAAAGTGAGGAAAGCCCCTCGTAGCAAGAAACATTAGAGATGATGCTTCTCTCCCCCGGTGCTGCAACCTACTGCTGCCCAGCAACTGAAGAGACTGACTGACATAATTTATTCTTTCATATAATCACAGAGCCTATTTTTAAAGAAAAAGAGGGAGGGGTGGGGAAGCATGAGCTTAACTTACATTACAGATAAATATTTCATTACCTTACACATACCGTAACCATCTTTGCACTGTTACCTCAGATAACTGACACTGCAGACATTTTCTCACAGTATCAGGACTAATGCAGTTATGCAGAGCGTCAAGGAGTCTTCCCCAAAATGCAGTAGGAAATCTGATGAGCTCTGGCATAGTAATCTGATGTTAATAACTGGGAAAACAAGAGCATTGAAATGATTATTCTCTTTGGAAATAACTTTCTTTAAAGTAAAATGTTAATTTCCCCCCTCTGAAAGTCATGATTGAGATGGCTGCCTGCAATGCAAGGTGACTACAGCTGTTGTTTTGATGTTCAAACTTGACAAATCTTTCCGAAGTGGTGGTGTGAGGAAGACCTCCATATCAAACAGCTGCTGCAAACTGGATTTGCTGCTTGATGTACCTCAGCTTTAAAATGCACGAAAAAGAGAGGTGTGTTCATCTGTCCGGAGTAGCCAGTCACACAGCTGAGAAGGATTCCTTTGCTATTGTTCATTTCCACCCATCTCACTTTTTGTATTGAACGTCAATTTTTAGCATTTGCATGCAGTATTGTTATAACTCTCTCACCTCCTGGGTGTGGTGTTCTGTCCCATCTAGTGGCACCAAGACCACTTAGAGAGAGTAAAATTAATCTGCTCTACAGCTTTAGCTAATAGCCAGTTGGCTCTTAGCTCATGTGGTAGAGGCTCATGCACTAAGCTCCAGAGGTCCCTAGTTCGATCCCACCTGCTGATGACCGGGGCCTGTTGGCATTACAAGTGGGGGATCATCTCCACAATATTATTGTACTAGTTTCATTCAATCCAAAAAATATTGAAACAAAATCTGATATCCAATTATAACCCTGTTGAAACACAAACCAGTGTTCTCATTGGTTGACTAGTGTTTCTCTTGGAGGAACTGATCCTATCATATGCTGAACATCTCCTGCGAGGTACTGAATCCCCTCAACTCTCATTGAAGTCCATTGGAGTTGAGGTCACTGGGCACCTCATACTATCATGTCCATAGAGAGTCTGAGATAGAGGCTGCTGGTGTAATCACCTGGGAACACCAGGAGTGATGATGGTGTCTGTCCTAGGAAGCAAAGAGCCTAGCAATGTAGAACTCGTAATCTGCACCTCCAGTTGTCTGTCTGTCCATCTAGTGTCCATATCTAAGATACATGTTACTGTGGTGTCTTAGAACCTGTAGTGCATTAATTTCCCTTGACAATAGATACATTTAACTGTCCCTACTGATCCTTATAGGACCTGCATGGAAGATTGTATCCTTTTATTAGTGTACTGAATCCTTCCTACATCCTCTCTTAAGCTATCATGATTTCTGTTATACAATTGTAGGTTCACAAAAATGTAGGGCTGGAAGGGACCTCGTGAGGTCATCAAGTCCAGTCCCCTATGCTGAGGCAAGTAAACCTAGATCATCCCTGCCAGGTGTTTGTCCAAACTGTTCTTAAAATCCTCCAATGAGATGGGGATTCTACAACCTCCCTTGGAAGCCTATTCCAGAATTTAACTAGCATTATATTTAGAAAGTTTTTTCTAATACTAACCTAGATCTCCATTGCTGCAGATTTAGCCCATGACATCTTGTCCTACCTTCAGTGGACATGGAGAATAATTCATCGCTGTCCTCTTTATAACAGTGCTTAACAAATTTGAAGACTGTTATATCAAATAAAATAAATTACAATGAATGTTGGTGATGCTGAAGAGAGAGCACTGGCTGTCTCCTTTGGCATTCAGATGTAATTGGGTCCAACTTTTATTCCTAAATGTAAGGCACTTTACTAGTGTAATGGTATTAATGATTTGTAACCCACACAACAAAGAAACTCTGCAGAATTAGCATGATTTATCACAATGGCAAACTTTGCCTGGAACTAAGCTGGCATGGAAATGGAATAGTGTCCCGTTCTGCCCCCACCTCCCAAAAATTGTCTGGTTGCAGTAGCTCAGGGATAAGGACATTTGCTCGTTAGTTAAAGGCCCATTCATTATTCAATTACTCTATGTACTTTTCTAAAGTTCATGCTTTTATGTTCATGAGCTTCATTTTTATGGCTTCTGCTTTTTTCTCTTGAAAGTTATAAACAGCCCCCACTGCCATAAAGTAGAACAGACAAAACTGGAATGAAGATTTCATCATTCTGAATCATCTACAACTTATTTTTTCATTTTGCCAGCACAGATCTTGTAAAGGGGCCTTTTTTGATACCTTATATTTATTTTTCTAGTAGATGTACAGCTTTCTCTTTTGGCTGACATTAAAATATCAATATTATGTTTATTTTATTTGTATAGAATATTAAAAAGATACTTAATGCTATACAGAAAAATATGAGAACAAAGTACTTTTATTTATATATTTCATGCAGCAGAATTCAGTGGTTTTGCAAAGTTCTTGTGGACATTTGTTAGTTTGAACTTTTTTTAGATGTAAATGTGAAAAGACTAAGCCCAGGAAATATGCTTTTAAAAATTTAATCTGATCTGAACTCTGAGTTCAAGTAATGAATATTTATTGTGTGCTATATACTGTTTTACTACTGCTGAATAAAGCCAATTATAATCACAAAAATTATTCAATTGCCTTCAAGTGGCAAGCGCTCCATGGAAATTATATACATCATATATTGCTTTGTTTGTCATCTCAAATCTTTGATTCATTTCTTTGTTAATAAATAGGTGGGAGTATAATACTACAAATTGTCATGATAATAAAATGTAGAGAATGAAAGACAACACTGAGCCAACTTTTGAGCACTTTTTTCTAAAGTGGACTTGGTAGTTATGAAAATAGAGATTTACTTCCTTAAAAATTGTAATCCTTTGTCCACAGCATAGACAGTTACAGTGCAAGCTTCAGCACACCATACCATGCCTCAGTGCTGACCTAGAGGGAAGGCAGGCTGGCCTAGTGGGCTAAGCATGGATATGGGAGCCCAGAGCTCCTGTGTTCTGATAACCTCGGTCTCAGTGTCCCCATCCTTAAAATGGGGGTATTTACTCATCTCACAGGGACATGTCATGTGAAGATCAAGCAATCAGTTAATATTTGTAAAGTGCTTCGAATATAGAAGAGTAACACATAAGTAGGGTGGTGAAGCACTGGAATGGGTTACCTAGGGAGGTGGTGGAATCTCCATCCTTNGGGCTACAGCCCACTTCATCGGATGCATGTAGTAGAAAATACAGTAGGAAGATATATATGTATGTATGTGTATGTATGTATGTATGTGTATGTATATGTATGTGTGTATGTATATATGTGTATGTATGTATGTATATGTGTGTGTATGTATATATGTGTATGTATGTATATATGTGTATGTATGTGTATATGTGTATGTATGTATATGTGTATATGTGTATGTGTGTATGTGTGTATGTGTGTATGTGTATATGTATATATGTGTATATGTGTATATGTATGTGTGTATATGTATGTGTATATGTATGTATATATATATATATATGTATGTGTATATATGTATGTATATGTATATATATATGTCCACAGCATAGACAGTTACAGTGCAAGCTTCAGCACACCATACCATGCCTCAGTGCTGACCTAGAGGGAAGGCAGGCTGGCCTAGTGGGCTAAGCATGGATATGGGAGCCCAGAGCTCCTGTGTTCTGATAACCTCGGTCTCAGTGTCCCCATCCTTAAAATGGGGGTATTTACTCATCTCACAGGGACATGTCATGTGAAGATCAAGCAATCAGTTAATATTTGTAAAGTGCTTCAAATATAGAAGAGTAACACATAAGTAGGGTGGTGAAGCCCTGGAATGGGTTACCTAGGGAGGTGGTGGAATCTCCATCCTTAGAGGCTTTTAAGGCCCGGCTTGACAAAGCCCTGGCTGGGATGATTTAGTTGGTGTTGGTCCTGCTTTGAGCAGGGGTTTGGACTAGATGACCTCCTGAGGTCTCTTCCAGCCCTAATATTCTATGATTCTAAGTATTTTACTGATTAATTCTGTTTCCATGGTCCATGGCCTTTCTGCTCAAGTTGCCAATCAGGATGCCAGTTTTCCAATTCTACTACAGCTCTTTTGTGATTTGAGCCCAAAGAACAGTACTGAGACCACAAATTCATTTTTAAAAGTCCACTCCTTACTTGACAAGAGTCCACATCACAATTGACACAACTTTGGCAATTTCAAAACTGTGGCCATCCTGTGACATCCAGTGAGGTGGGCATGGTAGGTCAGGGTTTGCAATAAATTTTCAGAGTAATGTAAGGTAAGCTCCCACTGCTACTGCACATGTTGAACCTATTCTGTGGGTAGAGACCTTTTATTCATTAAAGGTGTCAGTCTCATCACTTTCACAAGCACTAAATCTAAAACTAAATGTAACCACTCTGTGAAATCTATTGAAATCAATAACCAGTTACATCAACTGGTTAGTTTTTCTGATGTAAGAAACATTTAGTAATAGTACCAGACTCTTATCTGAGTGCATGTTACTATCAGGCCAAAAGAATTCATAGTGCATTAAAATCAACATACATTTGAAATTAACCTCATTACATGCTTCAATCATTGTCTCAACCTTATTTGGAGAAATCTTTCCCTGTTGGCAATCTGAAGGAATACTCAGAATAACAACTATTCAGTACAGTAGAACTGGTGTTTGCCAGCAGCATCTGGAAACAGAGAGGACCTTGGGGGACACCTTGGAAATTTGGAAATTAATATACTGAATACTAGAGTATTATTTTATTTTTAGACTTGAACTACAAAGCCAAACGTTACTTTTTGTCTCCTCTCCTGCTTCTCTGTGTGGTATAAAGTGGAGCCATGCTGCCAAGGAGTGAAGACAGAGCCATAGGGGCAAGATTGCCACAGAGGCACAGGGTAGGTCTATGCTACCACTTAAGTCGATTTAACTTGTGTCACTCGGGTGTGAAAAAGACCCCCCGAGTGACGCAAGTTACAGTGACCTAAGTGCTGTCCACACAAGTGCTAGGCATAGAGTGTCTTCACCAGATGCTTCTGCAAGGGGGTGTGTGGTGAAGGGGACTGTTTCTGTGTCACCNAAGTGCTGTCCACACAAGTGCTAGGCATAGAGTGTCTTCACCAGATGCTTCTGCAAGGGGGGGGTGTGGTGAAGGGGACTGTTTCTGTGTCACAGCATATCTTTGGTATCTCTGCAGATCTGATGGATCCTTAGGGTTTGTGGGCCAGACTCTTAATTTCATATGCAGGGAGCAAACCCTGCTCCCTCAGCAGAAGAATTGGGTGGAAACTCAGGGTTTCCGGCTGTATATGCTTGTATGACTGTCGGGGGATAATCAGGCCTTGTGTTATTAAATGTGTGTGATGAAGTGCAGTTAAAAATAGTTAAACAGTTAAAATAAACATTGGGGGAAACTCTAGTAAGCTTTCATTAATTTAGTTTAAATTGGCATTGATTTTGTCCCTAAATCTGTGCATAGAGGGTATGTCTACACTGCAGTTAGACACCTGCGACTGGCTTGTGCCAGTTGACTCGGGCTTGCAAGGCTTGGGCTGTGGGGCTGTTCAGTAGTGGTCTAGATGAATGAATGCTAGCTCGGGTATGTCTACATGTGCTGCAATCACACCTCCCAGTTGGAGTATAGAATACCCAGACATCCCTGGTGATCTGCCAGGTTTGGGAGTGGCCCCACGGTTCCTTTCTGTAGGGTGGACAAACCTCACCTGTCCAACAAAAGGAGCGGGACCTGTACAACGCAATCCTCAGCTATTGCTTCTCCCAGACCTCCCAAGGGTTTTACCACTGCAGGGGCATCCAGGCATTTGCTGTTATTATTTAGATAGCAGTGTTGCATAGAATGTGACTGGTGCTTTCCAAATGCTGAGGATGACAGTCTCTGCCCCCAAAAGTGTATGATCTATATACTTTACTACTCATAGCTCCTTTGCATAACTTTCTGATCTTAACCTCCATTTTATCAATGCAAGAAAATAAGTCAGCACATTCTACTTGTTTTACTTAGGCTTTGCAGAATTCAATTTTTAAAATAATTTTGACAGATAATATATTTATTTTAAGCATTTTCCCTTTTTTATTGATTTAAATTTTCACAATTGTGGGAAATTATGGGGGGGGAGTGTCAGACAATGTGGGGATCAGGCAATAATTATTTAATGACAATAGGTGCTGAGATTCAAAATGTTAAGGCTATATAAGAGTTAAACACAAACAGTCAACATCACATGTCAAAACAGACAATGTAAATATCCTTAAATCAAACTCCTATAAGTTCTTAAGCATCATTTTGCTTACTTTGCCTATTTGTAAATTTTGATTATCATCAATGGAAATATTTTTGTCAGTTTGTGTGTGTACAGTGAAATCCGTGTTTACCAACATTTACCAATAAAAACCTAATCCTTCCAATTTTAGTTTTACTAGACATGCAGAGTCTGAATTCAGATTCCCATCCATCCCCCGGGTTAGGGTAATTTGGAATCTGGAATTTTGTTTAGGTCATTGCAAAATAGAAGACGGTTGTGAGCTGGGGGTGCTTGGTTTGAGTCAGACCCACTTTACAACGTAGAATCATAGAACTGGAAGGGACCTAGAGAGGTTCTAGTCCATTCCCCTGCACTCATGGCAGGACATGCCATGAGAAGATTACAGACATATAGTATTTTCCAGCCTCATATTGTGCAGGCAACAAGCAACGGTGCAGTTGGTAATTTGCTTGGAACCTGAGTCTTCATGTTCTGTTTCCTCACATTAGACTAACTTTCACAACTATGAAAAACAGCATACAACTGTGAACTCAACATATTTATCTTGTCTGTGTCTGGCACATTGTATGTGCTACAGTGCTGTGTATGTGGTAATGCTGGCTGCATTGTTCTCATTTGGTATTTCTGCTTCATAGAACAAGTAGTGTAACAGTGACTTAATGGATGCTAAGTAAACCAAATCAAAAGGAGTGCTGATGGGGGCAAAAAAATACTATCCATCTGTGATGACCTTCAAATAGGAAACATCTTATAATGAGAATCTTACTCTTTTTACTCCATCTGACCTCCTTTTCACCTACTAGTAAAAATGTCATGTCAATGCATCTGTGTTATGGGGGGTGAGATTCATGTATTTGCGCCTGCCCCCCGAAAACATATCTAAATGGATTCCCTGTGAGAAAATCTCCAGCTAGGTTTTTCTGATCCTTGTCAGTCACAGTGAATCAAAATATATTTTTATCTACTGCTTTGCTTCATTAATAAGGTCCTGTCGTTCTGAGTAATGACACTCTGCTATGGAAGTGCTTCATAAATTGCCAGTTTTAGTGATTCCAGCTGCTTTATGTCACAGTATGTAATTACTGATCCCATTTTGGGTTATGCAGTAAGAGAAGAAATACTGTATCTAGATGCTCGCCATGTCAAAAATCCAGCTAGAATTTAATTAAATAATAGAAACCTTATGTGACATTCATAAAAGAATATTTCTTCTTTGTCAGAAAGTCTTTGAGCAATGTGTTTGTTTGCTCCTTTGTGTATCACCTTGCACAAGAAGAGAAAAATGAAACAATTGGCACTATCCAATCTCAAGTTTTTTAAATGGAAATCTTGATTTGTGCGTCTTCTGAATTGACTATAGGAACAGAAAATGTGCAAAACTGTGCTGTGAGATAATTTTTTGGCCTGAATTTTGGTTGGCCTCATTACTTGTAACTGGTGAAACCATGTCTGTGATCCCATATAACTCATGGTAATCAAGACCTATGTTTTCAAAAGTGACTTGTGATTTTTGGGGTGATTTCTTGAGACAGCTGAAGGGGACCTGAGTTTCAGAAAGAGCTGAATATTCAGTCTCTGAATGTTGGGCCTCTTTTAAGGTGTTTTCAATTGGGCACCCAAAACTTGAGCCACTCAAAATCTCTAGTTTGTTTTTGAAGATTTACACTAAATGTTTGTAACTCCCAGTCATATATTTTGTTTGTTACATTGTGCTGAAAAATGTTTTTAGAAATAAGATAACATTCAATGTGCAAGAAAATCTTGTTTATTTAAAAAAACCTGAGGGAGTAAACACCACATGGCATCTATATATTAATGCTAAAACTCTTTGCTTTATGAAAAGCACGATTGGCCACAGTTCCTCTTCTTTGCTAGCATGAGCCTTAGGTTTTACTGGAGCTACATTTACACTTGGGCATATCATGTTCATGTGAACATGATATTTTTTGTTTTGTCCTTGGTCAAATCAGGTTACAAATATCTGGACATTGGTGGTTGGACTGTTGCACCTTTTAGGCTGTTAGTTCCAGATAGCTTTAATTAGCTATATGATAGTGGTTAGAGCAGGAGAGCAGGCAATCCGCTTTGGCCAAAATTTTCTGGAGTCCACTAACTTTATGCGTTTCCAGTTTTGAATGCTCAATTTGAGAGACACGGGGCCAGAATTTCACAGATGCTGAATTATTTTGAAGAGCTAGCCCTACAGGTCACAGTGAAAATCTTGTGCCTGGAGCCTGATTTTCAAGACATGCTAAGCACCCGTAACTCCATTTGAGTTCAGTGGCAACGTTGGGTGCTTAGTGCCTCTTAAACCCAGCCTTCAGTGTCTCAGGTTGGATGATAAAAATAAGTAGACACTTCAGAATATTTTGGCCTTTACCTCTCTGTTCCTCAGTTTATCCATGTGTCAAATGGAGATGGTGACACTTACAGTACATGGGCCTGCTACTGCTCCTATTGAAGTCAGTGGCATAGGATCAGGCTCTAAGACTGTAAATACTGATTCTGGCTTTATGCTGCAACGCAAAGATTCTCAATGTTAATTCCTATTGCAAAGTCTCAAATGTTAATGTTCTTGTTCAGTCAGAGATCAGTTTCTGTTGCTGTTCTTCACAAAATTCATTTGCCCTAGAGAAAGTATTGAATTCCACTGATAACATTCCAGATAAAATCTTCCATGCTTAGCTATGTGAAGGGTCATGTTGATAGTTGGGCCCGGCCTCTTCTTTTTTATTTAATTTAATATAGCTTCATGCATTTAGTTAGATGCTAGCATTACAGTTAATACCAGAGGGAACCTAGCAGCAGATTGAACTGAGTGAAGAATGTAGTCAGAAAAGAAATGGCCATCTCTGATGTGAGACCAGACTTAGACCGTAAAAGTCATGCATATGACTCCAAAACAAGCTAGTGTCCGTTTCTGCTTTCCATCTATCCTGTTGGTTTTGTTTCCTTTGATATTGAGGGGCTATGAGGCTCTCCTTCACAGGACTAATTATTTATATAGGTCTTTGAGATCTTTAGTTAAAAGGTCATATCAATGCAGAGTATTGTTAAATTGACAGAAATAGACCAATGAACATCTTGAATTTATTGCCTGTGCTATTGCAGATCTATTACATTCCAGCAGCATGCCCTACTGGGGTGAGGAATGTGTTGTGATTTGTCATTTCACACAAATCAGCATCATAATACAGTTGGGGGTGTTTGGGTATGTTTCTTCATTTAAATTTTTTAAATGTCTCCTCAAAACTTGAGACGTGCAAACCTTGTAAAAATACATTTAAAAATGTCTACGTTTGGGCCAATACTACATTAAAAGTCCTTTTAACTCAATGTCTTGCCCTCACCATTCCCTCAGAAATAACCAAGGGAAATAGATTAGCCTAGTCATACACTCTGAAAGTCAACACACACAGATTCTGCTGGCCCGGTGGAGGGCAGGAGAGAAATGAATACCAGAGTTTAGGGTTTTTGACTGAGAGCCTCCTGCCTATAGCCTCCTCCTGCTTAAATCTGGGACTATTGGCTTGAGTACCCCACCTGATTCAACTGCAGCTGGAAAACATTAGGAGAAAAGTAGTTTCTAAGGCAACAGGATACACATTATAAAGGGTTTTGTGATTGGTTAAAACCAGCATGGAACACAGGTGTATGCAGCATGCTGCCTGCAAGAGACTCCATCATGTAAACAGGCAGCTGTGTTTTGTACCACCTAAAGATTCTGAGTAGTTTTCAGGTGAATCCCTATGCAGAGCACATCAAAGTAATCCACTCTGGGAATGAAATAGGCATGGCTAACTAAGATCTGCACCTAAAAGAAAAGACCAGTCTCCTAGCCAATATCCCAACAGGATTAAAAATACAACTACAAAGGCAAAATTAAAAATAGAAGGAAAGAAACATTAGAGTCAGAGGAAGAAGAGCGATTTTCAGATACGATTTGAAAATGGCTGGAGAGCTAAAGAACTAGAGTGGGTTGGAAAATGGGTGAGGGGGCATCCAGGGGGAAATATGGATTTTTTTTTTTTTTAGCAGAAATATTAAAACTGAATTTTTCAACCAAAATCTGAAGAATTTTGATTCAGAAATGCTGCCTGGATACCTCCTGGGAGTGAGTTGTACTTTGGGTTCATCATGCCCCCATTCTCCTCCATGGGCCAGGCTTCCTGGCTGGACTACACCTTCCCATGATGCACGATGGTCTCCTCTCTTATTGAGCCACTACAGTCCATGATGGGAGCCCATTTCAGCCCACAGAGAAGAAAGGGGGCATGAGAAACCTAAACTACTACTCCCATGTGGAACTGTAATGACATTTCCAAATTGAATTTTTTTTGGTATTTTGGGCGTTTGGTTATTTGATGGAAAGGTAAACATTTCCCACAGGAAGCAAACACTTTTTGCCAAAAATTTCATTTTGTCAAAAACTTAATTTTCTATTGAAAAACAATTTTGACAGAAAAATGTTGATTGGTCCTGAAGCTGCAGATGCCATATGCGAACAATGGTCCTGATAAAATGTTATCACCAGTATGAATTAAGGAATCTGATTTGTTAGCATTTTATACTACCCTGAACGGGTGGAAATAATTACACAGAGCTCGGGAGACCCAGTGTATACTGGTGGTTAAGGCACTGGACAGGAGATCTGGGCCCCTTGCTGAATGAGGGAGGGAACCTAGTGACAGAGGATGTGGAGAAAGCTAGTGTACTAAATGCTTTTTTTGCCTCTGTCTTCACAGACAAGGTCAGCTCCCAGACAGCTGCACTCTGCAGCACGGTATGGGGAGGAGGTGACCAGCTCTCTGTGGAGAAAGTAGTAGTTCGGGACTATTTAGGAAAGCTGGACGAGCACAAGTCCATGGGGCCGGATGCGCTGCATCCGAGGGTGCTAAAGGAGTTGGCCGATGAGATTGCGGAGCCATTGGCCATTATCTTTGAAAAATCATGGCGATCGGGGGAGGTCCCGGACGACTGGAAAAAAGCTAATGTAGTGCCCATCTTTAAGAAAGGGAAGAAGGAAGATCCAGGGAACTACAGGCCAGTTAGTCTCACCTCAGTCCCTGGAAAAATCATGGAACAGGTCCTCAAGGAATCAATCCTGAACCACTTAAAGGAGGGGAAAGTGATCAGGAACAGTCAGCATGGATTCACCAAGGGCAAGTCATGCCTGACTAACCTAATTGCCTTCTATGATAAGATAACCGGCTCTGTGGATGAGGGGAAAGCAGTGGATGTGCTATTTCTGGACTTTAGCAAAGCTTTTGATACAGTCTCCCACAGTATTCTTGCCAGCAAGTTAAAGAAGTATGGGCTGGATGAATGGACGGTAAGGTGGATAGAAAACTGGCTAGATGGTCGGGCTCAACGGGTAGTGATCAATGGTTCCTTGTCTAGTTGGCAGCCGGTATCAAGTGGAGTGCCCCAAGGGTCGGTGCTGGGGCCGGTTTTATTCAATATCTTCATTAACGATCTGGAAGATGGTGTGGACTGCACCCTTAGCAAGTTTGCAGATGACACTAAACTGGGAGGAGTGGTTGATACGCTGGAGGGTAGGGATAGGATACAGAGGGACCTAGACAAATTAGAGGATTGGGCCAAAAGAAATATGATGAGGTTCAACAAGGACAAGTGCAGAGTCCTGCATTTAGGACGAAAGAATCCCATGCACTGCTATAGACTAGGGACCGAATGGCTGGGCAGCAGTTCTGCAGAAAAGGACCTAGGGGTTACGGTGGACGAAAAGCTGAATATGAGTCAACAGTGTGCCCTTGTTGCCAAGAAGGCTAATGGCATTTTGGGTTGTATAAGTAGGGGCATTTCCAGCAGATCGAGGGATGTGATCATTCCCCTCTACTCAGCACTGGTGAGGCCTCATTTGGAGTACTGTGTCCAGTTTTGGGCCCCACACTACAAGAAGGATGTGGATAAATTGGAGAGAGTCCAGCGGAGGGCAACAAAAATGATTAGGGGGCTGGAGCACATGACTTACGAGGAGAGGCTGAGGGAACTGGGATTGTTTAGTCTGCAGAAGAGAAGAATGAGGGGCGATTTGATAGCTGCTTTCAACTACCTGAAAGGGGGTTCCAAAGAGGATGGATCTAGACTGTTCTCAGTGATAGAAGATGACAGAACAAGGAGTAATGGTCTCAAGTTGCAGAGGGGGAGGTTTAGGTTGGACATTAGGAAAAACTTTTTCACTAGTAGGGTGGTGAAGAACTGGAATGGGTTACCTAGGGAGGTAGTGGAATCTCCTTCCTTAGAGGTTTTTAAGGTCAGGCTTGACAAAGCCCTGGCTGGGCTGATTTAGTTGGGTTTGGTCCTGCTTTGAGCAGGGGGTTGGACTAGATGACCTCCTGAGGTCCCTTCCAACCCTGAGATTCTATGATTCTAT
>QXTE01000007.1:4544811-4555324 GCA_003942145.1 Platysternon megacephalum | reverse complement strand
CCCCCCCCCTCCCCCCCATGAATTCTGGTGCTTTGTATGTTTTTACCCTATACTATACAGATTTCACAGGGGAGACCAAATTGGGCATCCTGACCCAAAAAAGAGTTGTAGGGGGGTCACAAGGTTATTTTAGGGGGGTTGTGGTAGTGCCACCCTTACTTCTGCACTGCCTTCAGAGCTGGGTGGTAAGAGAGCAACAGCTGTTAGCCAGGCGCCCAACTCCGAAGGTGGCGCCTTGCCATCAGCAGCAAGGGTGGGAATACCATACCATGCCACCCTTACTTCTGCACTGCTGACTTCAGAGCTGGGTGGCTGGAGAGTGGCAGCTGCTGACTGAGGGCCCAGCTCTGCAGGCAGCAGCGCAGACATAAGGTGGCAATACCATACCATGCCATCCTCACTTCTGCGCTGCTGCTGGCGGTGGTGCTGCCTTCAGAGCTGGGCTCCCGGCCAGCAGCCACCACTCTCCAGCTGCCAAGCTCTGAAGGCAGTGCCGCCACCAGCAGCAGTGCAGAAGTAAGGGTAGCAGTACCACAACCCCCCCCCCCCTACAATAAACTTGTAACCCCCCACAACTTCTTTTTGAGTCAGGCCCCTACAGTTACAACACTGACGTTTTAGATTTAAATAGCTGAAATCATGAAATTTATGATTTTTAAAATCCTTTGACTGTGAAATTGACCAAAATGGACCGTGAATTTGGTAGGGCCCTACACATAGGGCAATGTCATCTGTGGAGACATCTGTTTCCTTGCAAGTAGCGTAGAATCTACAAGAGATAGATTTGTCTTGACTGTGTTATTGACACTTAAGTCAATATCAATCAACCAGTTCATATCAATCCCATGCGAAAACCAAAAATGATTTATTTTCTCTCGACACCTCTGGACCTACATAAGCGCTCTTTCATTTGAATGTTTCTCAGTTTCATCATAGAGGTTAGACATGTAAAAGGCCATTTACATAACCTAGTTAAGCTTCTTGCCAATAGAGAATTGTTCCCTGTACTTGTCAGCATTTTGTCCAGTCTAGTTTTAAATTTCTCAAACAACTGAGGTCTGAACTTGCTGTCTAGAAGTTATTCATGATTTCAGATCTAAATGTTCTATTTTTTAATTTCATCTCATTATTTTTCTTGTACTAACTTCAATAATTCCTCACTCTCCTTGGCGTTTACATCATCATCTGCATTTGGACTGTTTCCCTCCCCACATTCCCCTAGTTCTTGTTTAGCCAATATATGGAGAAGCTAGATGAGTTGAGGGTCATGAGAGAAGTAGGCCAGAAAGTGGATCCGCTGTGATGTCTGATGAATGAAAAGAAGCACAAGAGCTCCAGTCTGTTTAAACCCTAGGAGATTCAGCAGAACAAACCTCCACTCCACTCTACTTCTTTGCTCCTCCATATCACCCCCATCCTTCCCCACAGAGACCACTGCTCCCCTACCGTATTCAGCTTGTAAGGGTTGACATGTATCCACATTTAGATCTATCATCAATAATCAGCAAAGTCTGGGATAGTCAGGGGAGGGCATCTTGAGGAGGAGGCCAAGGTGGATTATGGAGGCTGTCCAGGCTGTGAATGGAGGAAACTTGGGGAAAGGTCTGGGCCCTATGGAGGAAGATTGTGGGAGAAGGGAGGACAGCTCTTCAGAGGACCAGGAAGGGAAACAAGTCAATGGGGGCACATGGGTTTCTGCAGGAGGTGCATATAGAGGGTAATACATATCAGTGTTAATAGTTAGCAATATAGACAGCTATCAATATTGATACATACTTATTTTTAAAAAGTGGAAATTCTCACACAAAAATTCCATTAACTTAGAGCTGAGGTTGCTAGACTTTATCGCCAATGCAAGTTAAAAAAAAAAAAAAAGGCAAGGAAATAAACATTTAACTTCTTCAACATTCCATCTCTGTTCCACTGTTTGGTTCCAGTTTACATTTTGCTTCCCTCCACTCCACCACCGGCAGCCCAAATTTCTTCATCTTCATCCTAAACATCAAATGGCTACCTTGATTCTGACACTACATGTAGTACAGCAGTGTCATGTACAAGCAGATTTCAATTCAGTAATTTCCACACAAAAATTCATACCAAATTTATTGTGACCTCTAATCCAGATCACCCATTCACAGACANAAATCAAAAGAACAAACTTCACGTGACAGATATTAGTCACATCCCATAATCCACTACTGGCAGGCCCTCAGTTACCATGGTGATTAGGGTGGTATAAGAACCTATACAGAATAACACAGAATAGGATTCAAAATAGGCAGGAAGCAAATGAAGGTGACAGATGCTGCTGGTTGTGATTAAAGAGAAGAGATACAGGGAAACTATGAGAAGGAATTACATTAGTCAAAAGGGGAGTGTTGAAAGCATAGATAGGATGAAATCCTGGACCATTTGAAGTCAGTGGTAAAACTCCCATTGACTTCAATAGGGCCAGGATTTCAACCCTGATATTCAGCTAGGTAGGTGCTAGTTTGTGAAGATCACACAAAACTCATCAATGTGTCCATTCACTGTCCAAATTGTAGTAGCTTGCCCATTAACACCTGCATTCATACAGTAGGTATACACACTCTCAGAAGCAGCATTATATTCTATTTTAAATTTTGTACTCTGTTCATTTACCTTTTATACATTAAAAAGGAACAGGAGTACTTGTGGCACCTTAGAGACTAACAAATTTATTGTAGCATAAGCTTTCGTAGGCTACAGCTCACTTCATCCGATGAAGTGAGCTGTAGCCCACGAAAGCTTATGCTACAATAAATTTGTTAGTCTCTAAGGTGCCACAAGTACTCCTGTTCCTTTTTAATGTATAAAAGGTAAATGAACAGAGTACAAAATTTAAAATAGAATATAATGCTGCTTCTGAGAGTGTGTATACCTACTGTATGAATGCAGGTGTTAATGGGCAAGCTACTACAATTTGGACAGTGAATGGACACATTGATGAGTTTTGTGTGATCTTCACAAACTAGCACCTACCTAGCTGAATATCAGGGTTGAAATCCTGGCCCTATTGAAGTCAATGGGAGTTTTACCACTGACTTCAAATGGTCCAGGATTTCATCCTATCTATGCTTTCAACACTCCCCTTTTGACTAATGTAATTCCTTCTCATAGTTTCCCTGTATCTCTTCTCTTTAATCACAACCAGCAGCATCTGTCACCTTCATTTGCTTCCTGCCTATTTTGAATCCTATTCTGTGTTATTCTGTATAGGTTCTTATACCACCCTAATCACCATGGTAACTGAGGGCCTGCCAGTAGTGGATTATGGGATGTGACTAATATCTGTCACGTGAAGTTTGTTCTTTTGATTCAAAAATGTCTGTCTGGTTTAACACCACCAATTTTGGCATCTCCTTCACCCTGCCTCAGAGTCTTTTACCAGTCTCTTATCTGTTGCTTGGGAACACTCTCCCACTCTCTATCCAAGCAACTGAGTCTCTTCTACTCTTTAAGTGTCGCATCTAAATTTATATGACCCATAATTGAGTTGAGTGGTTTATGCTATTTGTTGAAAGGACACTATAGAAAATATATTGCAATGGAGTCCATTGACATTTGAGTACCTATATTACAACTCTTACTGTGAGTTTACCCTGGGCAGGAGATTTGTCAGTTGCCACAGTTGTTGGAGCAAGGGTGTCCATACTTTGACAAACTGAAAGGGTGCTTTGGGCTTTTGCCAGGAGTCCAAGGGCCAGATCCAATTTGCATAAAATACAGCAGATTGCAGCTGCCTTCAGCTTTATTAGGGAGGTGTCACTGGTAGAGATTACAAGTTTCAAGTGCAGTGAACTAAGATGAAAGATGGATTGTGTCTGGGGACCCGTTTTTCTACTAAAGATTAGTATGATCATGTGCTACAATGTAGCATGCCAAAGGTTGCATTAGGCTTCACTTTAGCTCTCTGTGCTGCAGTTGTTGCATCTGTTGATGGGGGGTGCAACTGAGGAATTATATCACAGGTTAAAGATTGTTTTTAATGTATTCTTGCTACTCCACTGGCATCAGATACAAAGAGAGTATTTACTGTATATGATGTGTTCTACTTCCTGCATTCATTTCTGTTTAGCTATTGCCTTCACACCATAGTTTTCCATGATTTAGACTCTGAAGTACAACATTCCTCAATTTGCTATTAACTATCATAGTGATTTTCTGAAAGAAATAAAGAAAAAGGTGTGTAAACCAAGCAAGGACAAGGTTCGATCGCTTATTTCATTTTCTGTCTTGGAGCTGAATTTGCCTAATTCCAGATCTGGTAGTTAATAAAACACTAGGAAATTGCACATATGACTAGAGTTGTTTTCAGGCTATTTCAGCAATTGTCTTTGAAACCTGCCTGTAGCATCTAGGGCAGTGGTCTCCAACCTTTTTGTGCCCAGTAGCACATTCATGTTTTCAGAAGAGTGTGATGGGCGCCAACAATTTTTCAAGGCTTATTTTGCATTTGTACATTAAATAATACGAAAAACATCATATTTAATATTACATAATATATGAATCCAGAGAGAAGCCGCGAGGACAGAGAACACTGGTGCCCGCAGTCCCAGAGTACTCTGTCCCCAGCAGGCGCGAGGCCCCGGCTTCTCTCCCCTGCTGGGCACTAGGCGGGCCCCGCACCTGCCAGGGACAGAGAACACCGGCGCCTGCAGCCCCACAGTTCTCTGTCCCCAGCAGGTGCGGGGCCGCAGCTTCTCTCCGGCCTAAGCCGCGGCCCCGCGCCTGCCAGGGACCAAGAACACCGGCGCCCGCAGCCTGCAGCCCCGGAGTTCTCTGTCCCTGGCAGGCGCAGGGCCGCAGCTTCTCTCCCAGGCTGGGCACTAGCCGGGCCCCGCGCCTGCCGGGAACAGAGAACACCGCACCCGCAGCCTGAGTTCTCTGTCCCCGTCAGGTGCGGGGCCGCGGCTTCTCTCCCCTGCTGGGCACTATGCGGGTGCACATAAATGCCCTGGCGGGTGCCATGGCACCCACAGGCACCATGTTGGGGACCACTGATCTAGGGGCTCCACCATCATCACCCTCCATAACATTTAGTATGACAAGGAATAAGTCAGCTTTCATCTTAGAGCACCAGACTCATTATGGTTTTGGGAAATCTGTGTCCACCACATTTCCAACTTCTTGATTCCTCTTAGTGTCATATCAGCATAGAAATGGAGACTTGTCCCACTTTCTAGACCTTGGGAATCATCAAATATCTTGTTTTATAAAACAACATTTATGAAACAATCAAAAGCTTGTTACAAAGACCTTGCCCAAGTGGTAGTGAACTTCCACTGTCCTATGGAAGACGTGGGATTGACTACTACTTGTGTCAATGCTGGAAGGATCTGGGGATGTTGCAAGCACAGCTTGCTCAGCCCTGGGGGTCAAGGGCTGCCTCAGATTGCCCATCTGTTTAACAGTGAGCCATCCAGCTTGATTTAAAGGATTGACATTTATTGACTCTGAAGAAAAACTTGTCCTCATGTGAAAGAATGGCAGCTGTCATGTGCAGATATAAAGTGGGGGACATGTTGCATCACTTGGGAAGAATAGAGAGAGTGAAATGGTGTCATAATAATATATATTGATATTTCTTCCTTATTAGGTAGGGCACTGATGGTAAGTTAATTAAGCATATGTCTGTGTGTTTGTGTATGTTACTGACTTCAGTTTATGGTTTGTATCAACCTATTCTACACTGGGAACTTTGGTTGTATGCATATGTCATAATTTTCCTCCTGGGCCTGATCCTACAATTGTCCTCTCAAAACTTTCATTAACTTCATTGGGAGTTAAATATATGCAAGTGATGCAGGGTTGAGCCCATTTAGTGTTGTAGTTCTAAAATGGTGCAAATATTTTGTTCTCTGCTGGGATTATCACACTGAAGCTCCAATATCTGCTCATTTAAAGCAAATGGTCCGTCGGTATCTCTGTAGAAAGCTAAACACATATTTGCTATGTGCTTGGAGACAGCTTATGCACAATTTCATACATTGGGGTATTTTGAATAAAAATACGGTGCATATTAAAAACTACAGTTGTTTGTGGTTTCCCAAATGCTGTATGATGATCTTCAAACTACATGTTGATATGTGGAAGCAATACCTAAAACTGTTTCCTTTAATGAACATGAGAGCGTTTGAAAACCCTAGGCTACAAGTATACAAAGATAGTTTAATTATAAGTATTGTGTTCACAGCTGTTAGTTTAATGAAAAATCTGTGGCTTGAATTTATCTCCAGACCCATGTCCAGTGTGGGTTTAGACTTGATGTTCTGTTACCAGCCTACAGAGGGGATAGGACAGCAGCAAGTGGGCTGAAAATACAAGGGCCCTTTCAAAAAGTCATTGTGACTGTACTGGCTTATGCTATATGCTGAGTGAGCTAGCTGTGCTGTTGGAATGGTATGGACTGAAATCCTTATTGAAAAAGAAGGGAGAGATCTGTCCCTGTTATAGTAGCAGACATATGGAAACTGTGGCAATCCAGTTCCTTCCACAAGTCTTGTCTCTGGTAGTGCACAATTTGTTCTGTGCTCTACCAGCCTACAAGAGCCATTTTCATGAATAGTGCCTGTGATGTTATAAATGTTATATGTATCTTTATGCGCTTGCTAGCTTTTGCATTTCCTGGCTAAATAAGTAAGATAAGGAATGCTTCCTGCAGGAGCTAAAGATAATGGAGGTAATTGAGGCAAATCTTCAATTCTGAAATAATCCATGTAACAAGTATTTTGAAGTTTTACCCCCTACCCATGCCCCGAAGGAGGAAGCTTTATAGACTGGTTTGACCTAGTTTAAGAGGAACACAAAGGACTTGAAATGGTATAAAAAGAGTGACCTAGGAGGGGAGAAACTCTGTCCAAGAACTGACAAGCATGAGACTATGACCAACAGAACCAAACCCTTTGGAAGGACCTGAAGTATTTTACCAAAGTCCCCAAGTGAAAGATGACTGACCACTTTGTAAGCTAAGTTGTTTATTGTTTTTAAGATATGTTTTCTCTTAAATGCTTTTGTTATGAATAAATAGTACTTCACTTTATGAAAGTGATTGGTCACTGGATAGCCCTGTCATTGCCCCTGCGGGAATGCAGGTGCTGAACTGAAGTCAGACCTGCTGAGGTAACCACAATGATTTGGAAGGGTCTATAGTAAAGACCCTGGACTGAAGGGAAGGAATCATAGGATTCTGTCATGAGAAAAGTGATGGCTGGAGGCCTGAGACCTAGGTGGGGTGCCCTTGAGGAGCACATGAGGGAATCAGAGGTGCAGCCAACTCAGGAACTGTGACAGTGCCTTTACCAAATGAGGAAAAATCTCAAATGCTTGAAGATTTGGGCCAACTGTAGCCTAATGCAATGGTTCTCAATCTTTTTTAACCTGAGACCCAAAATCTCCTTGTAGTTTCATGCCAGGATGTTCTTGCAAAGATTGTGAGTTGGTAGGGTACCAGGCCTGGCTAGAGGGTGAATGGTGGAAGAGTTTCTCCCATCTCCTCCACAATCCCTGCAACCTGAGGACTGTGCAGGCTGGAAATAGGAGAAGCTGTGAGATGGGGTTAATTGAAGGTGAGCAGGGGCTGAGCGGGGGGACATAAAGGGCTGAGCTACTCCATCCCTCCCCTTCCTTTTCTCCTGCTGGGTCCTAGCGCTCATGAGATTATGCTGATTTAAACATTTTTTCCCCAACCCCACTGTGGGTCATGCTGGGTTGAATTTGGCTCTGGAAATTAGGCAACTAGGGATCTATTCCTGGCCCTGCCACTGACACACTTTGTGACTGGGGCAAGTCACATAAACTCTCTGTTTCCATTGCCCCATCTGCAAAATGAGAAGAATGATACCCATCATTATAAACTTCTCTGAGATTTTCAGATGAAATGCTGACTGGAGTAGAGTGTTATTTGTTTGGCTTTAATTTTTTGGGTTAATATCTCTATTGCATGCATTATCTGCTTAGCATACAGATTGTTACCTATCAGCTCTGTGTTCTTGGGAAACCAGGGCACAATACCCAGTCTGTCTCACTCACGAAAGACCTTACCCTCCCCCACCCCAGCCTCTTCTTGAACCAAAGCCGATCAGAAGAAAGACTTACAAAAAGCAATGAAAAGGCAGTGGAAGACACACCTAAACCCCTCCGGACAAGGGTGACAGGACTAAAGAAACTCCTTTAACCTCATTTGCATCAAAGATGGGACAGGGAGACATGTCCATTGACATACAGAATGGAGAGCAGAGATTCCAAGGCAAGAACCACACTGAACTCTGGGACTAGAAAAGCAGGGAAGCACTGCATGATGGGGAAGCTCTGCTCCAGATGTTAATGAATCCACGCCTGCACACACCCAGCTCAGTAGTTATCAGACCAATTCTAGTAATAATCCTTTATTGGTATCCATAATACTGAAGCTGCCTAATCACATTGTGAGCTCCCTTCAAGGAACACGGCCTATAGCCAGTAATGATCAGTTCCTATTGTCTAGCCCAGGGGTCGGCAACCTTTCAGAAGTGGTGTGCCGAGTCTTCATTTTTTCACTCTAATTTAAGGTTTCGCGTGCCAGTAATACATTTAAACGTTTTTAGAAGGTCTCTTTCTATGCGTCTATAATATATAACTACACTATTGTTGTATGTTACGTAAATAAGGTTTTTAAAATGTTTGAGAAGCTTCATTTAAAATTAAATTAAAATGCAGAGCCCCCCGGACCAGTGGCCAGGACCCAGGCAGTCTGAGTGCCGCTGAAAATCAGCTCACGTGCCGCCTTCGGCACGCGTGCCATAGGTTGCCTACCCCTGGTCTAGCCTGAACAAAACAACTTTGGTGTACTCCCTTGAGCCATCAGTTTACCCACAAACAAATCTAGTGTTCTCCCTTGAACCATTGTTCTTTCCCTACAAAAACCCCTACCCATGCTCAAGTAAGTGTTCTGATGCCTGTAGCCAACATCTGCATCAGTTCCATTGGGACTTCATCTTCTCCTGAGTGATCATGCTGGGGGCTCTGCCTGTCTCCAGCACTCTGGACCCTCAGCTACCACCACCACTTGGGAACCTGGATCGATTCAAGCTTCAGGGAGTGGTGAAAATCCATCTCTCTCCATAGGCGCCAACTTCCCCTCTTTCCCGTGGATGCTCGACCCCCCCCCGCCCCTGGCCCACCCCCACTGCACCCCTTCCATGAGGCCCCGCCCCTGTCCTGCCTCTGCCCCTGCCCTCATTCCAACCCCTTCCCCAAAGTCTCTGCCCCCTCCCTGCCCCTATTCCGACTCCTTCCCCAAATCCCTGCCCCGGCCCCGCCTCTTTCCTGCCTTCTCCCCTGAGCGTGCTGCATTCCCCTTCCCCCCCTCCCTCCTGGAGCGTGCCAACAGCTGTTTGGCAGTGGCTGGGCAGGCAGCGCTGGGAGGTAGGTGGAGGAGCAGGGACATGGTGTGCTCAGGGGAGGAGGAGGAGGAGGTGGGGTGGGCGGTGAGGGGAGCTTGGCTGCCGGTGGGTGCAGAGCACCCACTAATTTTTCCCCGTAGGTGCTCCAGCCCCGGAGCACCCACGGTGTCGGCGTCTCTCTCTCTCTCTCTCTCTCTCTCGGTATAGCCTTCTGACCCTCACTTGTGTGATCAGTTGTAGTTTTCTAAACCTGACTTTTGTAATCAAATTTAAGTTAGATTTAATATTATAACTGTTTTGTTTGTTTGGCTCCCCTTGTATGGTTATTACCTGGCAATAAATAACTTTCCTGGTTAAGCTGGTTGCTTCTCCCTCTCTCTCTCCCCCTCCCTTTGACTTATTCCTTGACTTTAGCAAAGCTTTTGATACGGTCTCCCACAGTATTCTTCCCAGCAAGTTAAAGAAGTATGGGCAGGATGAATGGACTAGTTGGCAGCCGGTATCAAGCGGAGTGCCCCAAGGGTCGGTCCTGGGGCCGGTTTTGTTCAATATCTTCATTAATGATCTGGAGGATGGCATGGATTGCACCCTCAGCAAGTTTGCAGATGACACTAAACTGGGAGGAGTGGTAGCAACGCTGGAGGGTAGGGATAGGATACAGAGGGACCGAGACAAAATAGAGGATTGGGCCAAAAGAAATCTGATGAAGTTCAACAAGGACAAGTGCAGAGTCCTGCACTTAGGACAGAAGAATCCCATGCACTCCTACAGACTAGGGACCGAGTGGCTAAGCAGCAGTTCTGCAGAAAAGGACGTAGGCGTTACAGTGGATGAGAAGCTGGATGTGAGCCAACAGTGTGCCCTTGTTGCCAAGAAGGCTGACAGTATTTTGGGCTGTATAAGTAGGAGCATTGCCAGCAGATCGAGGGCATTGGTGAGGCCTCATCTGGAGTACTGTGTCCAGTTTTGGGCCCCGCAGTACAAGAAGGTTGTGGAAAAATTGGAAAGAGTCAAGCAGAGGGCAACAAATATGATTAGGGGGCTGGAGCCCATGATTTATGAGGAGAGGCTGAGGGAACTGGGATTATTTAGTCTGTAGAAGAGAAGAA
>QXTE01000007.1:4443874-4543768 GCA_003942145.1 Platysternon megacephalum | reverse complement strand
GAGAGAGAGAGTAGGTAGTATGTATGAGAATTCTGGATGGCTTATGAAAATGTTTGTCACAGGTGAAACAGTGGTGAAAATGATATTTATCAAATTGGAATATTAGAAGAGCTGCAGTTCCAAAAATGAGAGTGCATTCTAAGGTAGCTGAATGCAAAATTAAGTTGGGGTAAATGAAATGAAACTATGATAGTTTTGAAATGTTTGAAATTCCTCCTTTGTTACACCATGCCAACATTTAGCAATAAGCTTTGATTTTTTTATATAGTTTATTTATTTATTTTAATTTTTTTGGTGTAGGCTGTGGGGGGAAAATGTTTAGCTTCGCAAACTTATTTATTTGTCTTCTATGTTCTCTGTGAAAAGTGGTATCCCCTCTCTTTTTGCTTACTGTTTCCTTCCTTGTGCCTGCCAAATTGTCTTTCTCTGAGTTCTGGGTCTAATTTCAGTTTGTAAACACCTCAGGGCAGGGATGCTGGGCCAGATTCTGCTCTCAGTCACTCAGGAGTAAAACCAGAGTAACTCAATTGACTTCACTCTGGATGTACACTGATGTAACTCTGAGAATTTAACCCATTATCGTTGTTTGTCTTCAAAGTGCCTTGTTCACCTATGGCACAATATAAATAATATATACTACGTTATTTTCAGTTTCTTCCATTCAAACCAGTGCATGTAGCACCTGCTGCAGTATAGTAATGAATGCAGAGCTTTTCTTTAGTGACCAGAACAAAAGAAAAGTACTACACAAAATCTAAAAATGAATCTCCTTCTATTGGTTTTTCATTCTGTCTCTTGTAAATGATCTCCCTCCCCCCCCCCATCCAAATGTTTGACCACACTGACACCTCAGCATGAATCTTTAATCCAGAGAGCAGGTGTTTTAATGCTCTTCATTTTGCTCTGTCAATATTGTGCCTTGACAGTGAGTTGCAGCCGTGCATTTAAATTCCAAGCACAGGGTTTGCTTAGGCTGGTGATTGCTCTTTGACCTCATTTTTCCTTTGCAAGTTCTAGCGGCTGTGATTTTCTAGCACACACCAAAGTGCAGCCTTGATAAGTTACCATATGTGTTTGTCTTGTGATCCGCAGACAAGAAAAGGGCAGGCAAATTCCAGCCTTTCAAGAAGTTTTTTGGTAAAAGGAAAAAGAGAGACGCAACATCAGACTGTGAGGAAGCCAAATTGAAACCCAGCCACTCTTTCGGGAATGTATGCAATGGCCTCTCTTCAGATGAAGAAACAAACAATGGTTTGAGGTAAAAACATACATGTATTGTTAAGTTTGTTTTAAACTGAAGCCATAAGACTCACTGTAGATGTAATGAATGTTGTTCCTGTTTAAATGAAACAGAATTTCATCGCACTGAATGATAGTAAGTGGTACACCGCATATTAGAGTGTCTGTGTGCCTTTCTAGTCATATTCTTATACTGTAGAATCTAAGTGTTTAACTTCTTGCACATGTCAATTATTGGTTCCATGTGTAGCTGTATAGAAAAAAGAAAGTCTAGGGTTAAACCAAACAAATTCAAACCTACTTTCATGGATTAATAAAATTTAAGAACAGACAGACATCAAATCACCAGCACAATGGGTACCCTAGTTAGTACCTGAACTGACTGAGCATGGAGACTCTGCTGTACTCTCTTTCCCCTCGAGGTGGTACCTCCAGGTCAGGAATGAAGCCTACAGGTGGGAAGTGTGGGGGAAGCTTGCCGCATTGCTGTACATGATCTGCCTGTTCTGTTGATAGAACTGCAGTCTTTAGGATTGTCAACCCAGCAACTTTTTTTAGTTACAAATTCAATAATAAGGAAAAAAGTTATTAATATAAAATCCATTGGCAATGTGTAAGAAGCCGCTTTGTGTCCATGTGTAGCAGAAGTGATGGGGAGGAGAAAAAATAATGAAATTACCAAAGAAGCTGCACAAAGTGCCAGGCTCAGGCCAGGGATAGAAATGTCAAAAGTAGAGGCAGAGGCATGTGCAGAAATGATAGCAGGGTCAGTAGAGCCTACGTTCTCTGCTAGCCCAGAACCTTATATACCTGTGCTCATTTCTGGTCAAAGCCTATCACCATGGGGTGCTATTTTCTCATACCTTCTGTTTGCAAGATGGGAAATATAAATGCGCTTTGTGGAAAGTGTTCATGCACAGGTGATATGCTGTTTTTGTCTTTTAGCATTTTCCTGAGAGAGTTCATAGTGATTGTCTGGTTTCACCTGCATAGTTGTGGTTGAGGCATTTAGTACACTGGATAAGGTACACCACATGTTGTGATAGGCATGTGTAGGACTCATGGATCTTGAAAGGTGTGTTGTGGGGGGGTGTTGCTCATTGTAGCAGTGCAGATGTGTCTGCAGGTTTTGCATCTGTTGTTCTGGCAGGGTCTGGTACCACTTTGAGTTTTGACGTCCTGGTCTGTGAGGAGCTTGGTTCTGATGATGAGCTTGGAAAGGTTGGGGGGTTGTTTGAAGGTCAGAAGAGGGGGTTCAGGAAAGATTTCTTTCAGGATGGGATCTCCATTAATATGGTTGTAGGTGTTTGATGATACCCCATATAGGTTCCAGTGTGAGTGGTAGGTGACAGCTAGGGGTGTGCGGTTGGAGGGGGTTTATTTCTATACTGAAGGAGGTTCTCTTAAGGTATTTGGATGGCCTGTTCCATTATGTGACCTACTTCTCTGGTAGAATGTCCTTGTTTGGTGAAGGTAGTTTTGAGTGTGTTAAGTTTTATATCCTGGACTTTTTCCTCTGAGGATATTATGTGGAATTTGAGTGCTTGGGTGTAGGTAAAGATTTCTTGGGGTGGTTGGGTCTCTCGTATATAGTTTTCTGTTGGATTCCACTGTTGAAGTTGATGCTAGTGTGGCAGTGTTCCAGAGAGAGTTTAATGGACAGGTGGTGGTGGTTCAAGTTTTGTGGAAATCTATGAGAGAGTTTGTCATTTGTCCAGAGGGTGAAAATACCATTGATGTGTCTCAGGCATATCATTAGTTTTACGGTGCATTTGTGCAGAAATTCTTCTTCAAGGTGGCCCATGAAAAGGTTGGCATATTGGAGAGTCATCCTAGTACCCATGGCTGTTCCCATGGGTTGGACAAAGTGTTTGTTGTTGAATGTAAAATTGTTATGGGTGAGGATGAAATGGATGAGTTTGGCAATGTGTTTGGAGTGGATATCTGAGGGTTATCCATTGTCTTGTAAATATTTGAGGCAGGTATTTATGCCGTCATTGTGAGGGATGTTGGTGTATAGGGAAGTGACATCCATAGTGGCAAGAATGGTGTTGCAAAGTTTTTGGAGGAAGTCTGTTGCCTCCTGGAGGAAGCTGGCCCTTTGTATGGTGAGTGGTTTGAGAATAGTTTCTGTGAGTCCTGATATTTCTTCAGTAAGAGTGCTGTGGCCAGATATGATGGTTTGCCTGTGTTCCCTTGTTTATCTTGGGAAACATGCAGAAGGACTGTGGATTTGTATGGGATGAGTTTGTAGAGTTCCTCTTGGAGTTATTTGGGGAAGGATTTGATGGTATCCTTAAATTCCTGCATAAATTGTGGTGTGGGGACGTCTTTGAGTTCTTTATAGTAGGTGGTGTCAGAGAGTTGTCAGTTGGCCTCATTAGCATAGTCATCATGGTTGAGGACTACAGTGGCGCACCCTTCCCTCCCCCCCCCCCCTTTGTCTGCTGGTTTAATCGCTATCTGGTGGTTAGATTTCAGGGACTGTATAGCTGTCTTCTTGGCAGTAGAGAGATTGTGGTGGGTGTGATGTTTGTTAAGGATTTCACAGCCAGTTTTTTTCCTGAAGCAATCAATGGAATGATCAAGAGTGTGGTTTCATCCACTCCGTTAAATTAAAAAACTACAGTATTAAAACAGATGCAAAATTAAAATCAGAGATGGTCAGCAAATGGGAAGGGGCCTAATTCTGATCTTACTTGCGACAGTTCTTGCCTGTGTAAGTCCTTTGCCATCAGTGGAGTTGTGTCAGATTTATGCTGCTGGAAATGCAGTCAAAATCAGGCTTAACATTCCAACAGAAAGCTTCATTGTACACATCCTGGGTTTTTATCATTATTGTTATATTGTATTGCTGCTAGTTAAATTGTATTGCTAGTTAAATGTATATCTTTATACATACTGTGCCTGTTGTAAGGTATGTACTATAAACCAGTGGCTCTCAACCTTTCCAGACTACTATAACCCTTTCAAGAGTATGATTTGTCTTGTGTACCCCCAAGTTTCACCTCACTTAAAAACTTACAAAATCAGACATAAAAATACAAAAGTGTCACAGCACACTATTACTGAAACATTGCTTACCTTCTCATTGTTACCACATAATTATAAAATAAATCAACTGGAATAGGAATATTATACTTACATTTCAGTGTATAGTATACAGAGCAGTATAAACAAATCATTGTCTATGAATAGGGCTGTCAAGCACTTAAAAAAATTAATTGCGATTAATCACACTGTTAAACAATAATAGAATACCATTTATTTAAATATTTTTGGACGTTTTCTACATTTACAAATATATTGATTTTAATTACAACAGAATACAAAATGTACAGTGCTCACTTTATATTTCTTTATACTGCAAAAAAACAAAAGAAATAGTATTTTTTAATTCCCCCATTACAAGTACTGTAGTGCAATCTCTTTATCGTAAAAGTTGAACTTACAAATGTAGAATTATGTGCAAAAAAACCTGCATTCAAAATAAAACAATGTAAAACTTAGAGCCTACAAGTCCACTCAGTCCTACTTCTTGTTGAGTCAATTGCTCAGACAAACAAGTTTGTTTACATTTGCAGGAGATAAGGCTGCCTGCTTCTTGTTTACAGTGTCACCTGAAAGTAAGAACAGGCATTCGCATGGCACTGTCGTAGCCGGTGTCACATGATATTTACGTGCCAGATGCGCTAAAGGTTCATATGTCCCTTCATGCTTCAACCACCATTCTAGAGGACATGCGTCCATGCTGTTGACAGGTTCTGCTCGATAACGACTCAAAACAGTGCAGACCAGCGCATGTTCATTTTCATCATCTGAGTCAGATGCCACCAGCAGAAGATTGATTTTCTTTTTTGGTGGTTCAGATTCTGTAGTTTCCATAAGAACGGCCATACTGGGTCAGAACAAAGCTCCATCTAGCCCAGTATCCTGTCTTCCGACAGTGGCCAATGCCAGGTGCCCCAGAAGGAATGAACAGAAAAGATAATCAAGTGATCCATTCCCTGTCACCCATTCCCAACTTCTGGCAAACAGAGGCTAGGGATACCATCCCTGCCCATCCTGGCTAATAGCCAATGAGGGACCTGTCCTCCATGATTTTATCTAGTTCTTTTTTGAACCCTGTTATAGTCTTGGCCTTCACAACATCCTCTGGCAAGGAGTTCCACAGGTTGACTGTGCGTTGTGTGAAAACATACTTCATTTTCTTTGTTTTAAACCTGCTGCCTATTAATTTCATTTGGTGGCCCCTAGTTCTTGTGTTATGAGAAGGAGTAAATAACACTTCCTTATTTTCTTTCTCCACACCTGTCATGACTGTATAGACCCCTTAGTCATCTTTTTTCCAAGCTGAAAAGTCCCAGTTTTATTAATCCCTTCTCATACAGCAGCCTTTCCATACCCCTAATTATTTTTGTTGCCCTTTTCTGAACCTTTTCCAAGTCCAATATTTTTTTTTGAGATGGGGCAACCACATCTGTATGCAGTATTCAAGATGTGGGCATACCATGGATTTACATAGAGGCAATATGATATTTTCTGTCTTATTATCTATCCCTTTCTTAATGATTCCCAACATTCTGTTCACTTTTTTGACTGCTGCTGCACATTGAGTGGATGTTTTCAGAGAACTATCCACAATGACTCCAAGATCTCTTTCTTGAGTGGTAACAGCTAATTTACATCCCATCATTTTATATGTATAGTTGGGATTATGTTTTCCAATGTGCATAACTTTGCATTTATCAACATTGAATTTCATCTGCCATTTTGTTGCCCAGTCACCCAGTTTTGAGAGATCCTTGTGTAGCTCTTCGCAGTCTGCCTGGGACTTAACTATTTTGTATTATCTGCACATTTTGCCACCTCACTATTTACCCCTTTTTCCAACTCATTTATGAATATGTTGAATAGGACTGGGCCCAGTACGATCCTGGGGGACCCCACTATTTACCTCTCTCCATTCCTAAAACTGACCGTTTATTCCTACTCTTTGTTTCCTATCTTTTAACCAGTTACCAATCCATGAGAGAACCTTCCCTCTTATCCCATGACTGCTTACTTTGTTTAAGAGCCTTTGGTGAGGGACCTTGTCAAAGGCTTTCTGAAAATCTAAATACACGATATCCACTGGATCTCCTTTGTCCGCATGCTTGTTGACCCCCTCAAAGAGTTCAAGTAGATTGGTGAAGCATGATTTTCCTTTGCAAAAATCATGTTGACTCTTCCCCGACAAATGATGTTTATCTATGTGTCTGACAATTTTATTGTTTTCTATAGTTTCAACCAGTTTGCCCGGTACTGAAGTCAGGCTTACCAGCCTGTAATTGCCGGCGTCACCTCTGGTGCCTTTTTAAAAATTGGCATCACATTAGCTATCCTCCAGTCATTTGGTACAGAAGCTGATTTAAATGATAGGTTACAGATGACAGTTAGTAGTCCTGCAACTTCACATTTGAATTCCTTCAGAACTCTTGGGTGAATACCATCTGGTCCTGGTGACTTATTACTGTTTAGTTTATCAATTTGTTCCAAAACCTCCTCGAATGACACCTCAGTCTGGGACAGTTCCTCAGATTTGACATTTACAACGAATGGCTCAGGTTTGGGAATCTCCCTCAACCGTGAAGACCAATGCAAAGAATTCATTTAGTTTCTCCACAATGGCTTTATCATCCTTGAGTGCTCCTTTAGCATCTCGATCATCCAGTGGCCCCACTGGTTGTTAACAGGCTTCCCGCTTCTGATGTACTTAAAAAAATTTCTAGCTGTTCTTCACATTCTTTTTTGGCCTTCCTAATTATATTTTTACACTTCATTTGCCAGAGTTTATGGTCCTTTTTATTTTCCTCACTAGGATTTAACTTCCGCTTTTTAAAGGATGCCTTTTGCCTCTCACTGCTTCTCTTACTTTGTTGTTTAGCCACGGTTGCTCTTTTTTGGTTCTCTTACTATGTTTTTTAATTTGGAGTATACATTTAAGTTGAGCCTCTATTATGGTGTCTTTTAAAAGTTTCCATTCAGCTTTCAGGGATTTTACTTTTGGTGCTGTAACTTTTAATTTCTGTTTAACTAACCTCCTCATTTTTGTGTAGTTCCCCATTCGGAACTACTTCCGCATTTGAGTGTTGCTCTTCTAAGACATCTGAAAGCAAGCTCCATACCTCGTCCCTCTCAGATTTTGGAAGGCACTTCAGATTCTTAAACCTTGGATTGAGAGCTGTAGCTATCTTTAGAAATCTCACATTAGTACCTTCTTTGCATTTTGTCAAATCTGCAGTGAAAGTATTCTTAAAATGAACAACATGTACTGGGTCATCATCTGAGACTGCTATAACATGAAATATATGTCAGAATCAGGGCCGGTGCAAGGAAGTTTTGCGCCCTAGGCGAAACTTCCACCTTGCGTCCCCCCACCCAGCTGCCTCTGCCGCCCCGTCCTTTAAATAGCCGCTGGAGCCCCGCCGCTTCCCCAGGGCTCCCGCGACTATTTAAAGGGCCGGCGCCCCCCAAATCTTAGCGCCCTAGGCAACCGCCTAGGTCGCCTAATAGGTTGCGCCGGCCCTGGTCAGAATGCAGGTAAAACAGAGCAGGAGGCACACAATTCTCCCCCAGGAGTTCAGTAACAAATTTAATTAACGCATTATTTTTTTAATGAGCATCATCAGCATGGAAGCATGTCCTCTGGACAAAGCATGAAGGGGCATACGAATGTTTAGCATATCTGACACATAAATACCTTGCAATTGTGCCATGTGAACTCCTGTTCTCACTTTCAGGTGACATTGTAAATAAGAAGCGGGTAGCATTATCTCCCGTAAATGTAAACAAACTTGTTTGTCTTAATGGTTGCCTGAACAAGAAGTAGGACTGAATGGACTTGTAGGCTCTAAAGTTTTACACTGTTTTGTTTTTGAGTGCAGTTATGTAACAAAAAACATCGACATTTGTAAGTTGCACTTTCACAATAAAGAGATTGCACTTCAGTACTTGTATGAGGTGAATTGAAAGGCAAATAGGTTTAAGGCAAATATTTTCCCCAGTTTGAATCACTTGGTACATAGATGAGCAAAGTAAGTAATAAACATTTTATGGACTAAAGCTAGAGCAGTGGGTCTCCTCTGTAGCCCAGCTATATCAGAACTTCTATTTACCACTAGAGCCTTCCATCAGTCAGAAGCAGCATGGTGATAGTACTATACACACAATTTTAACACAGCAGTACAAAATAGACTACACTTCTCTATGTAGAGCTGTATGTTGTATATGTGACGGTCTCTTGACTGGAGAAGCATACTCCTGAATTTCTCCTGAGAAACCTGCCTCCCACCATCACCCAATCTGAGAAAAGCTAAAGAGACAGGCAGGGCAGAGGGAGAGGATAAGGGAGAGGAAAGGAGAAGCTATTACATAAGTGAATCTGTCTTAGAGGAGCCCACTCTTGAATTTTTATTTCTATTGAAGATTTATTAAAAGTCATTGTGTATTAGGAGATTCAGTGGACTAGTTTACTAGCCTTTTACACCTGGATGCCTGAGTCCAAATCCTGTAGAGGTATGTCTACATTGCAGTGTGGGGTGGCGTTCCCATGCTAGCTTTAATCTAGCTAGAATGGCTAAAAATAGCAGTGAAGACATGGTGGCATGGGCTTCAGTGGGGACTCTGGTTGCTAGCTCATGCCACCACATCCTTACAGCTATTTTTAGCTGTGCTAGCTAGATTAAAGCTAGTACGTGGATATGCCCATCCATGCTGCAATCACACCTCTGATTGCAATGCAGACTGCCCACCATGGCCGGGAGCTCGGGGGCTCCCCCACCACCCATGGCAGCCAGGAGCTCGGGGGTTCCCCCTCCGTGATGGCTGGGAGCTGCAGGGTTCCCCCACTGCTTGCAGCTGGAGGGCCCCCACTATCCGCTGCCCGCAGCTCCCGACCATCGCAGGCTGAAGTCACAGAGGTTGCTGGAAGTCACGGATTCCGTGACTTTGGCAACATACGTGACTAAATCGTAGCCTTATTGATAAGTGTAAAGTAATACACATTGGAAAAAATCCCAACTATACATACAAAATGACAGGATGTAAATTAGCCGTTACCATGATCTTGGCGTCGTCGTGGATAGTTCCCTGAAAACATCCACTCAGTGCGCAGTGGCAGTCAAACAAGCTAACAGTGTTAGGAACGTTAGGAAAGGGATACATAGTAAAACAGAAAATATCATAATGCCACTATATAAATCCATGGTATGCCCACATCTGGAATACTTCATGCAGTTCTGGTCATCCCATCTCAAAAAAGATACATTAAAATTGGAAAAGCTACAGATAAGAGCAACAAAAATGTTTAGGCATATGGATTAAAAAGACTGGGATGGTTCATCTTATAAAAGAGATGACTAAGGGGGGTTATGATAGAGGTCTATAAAATCATGAAGTGTATGGAGAAAGTGAATAGGGAAGTATTATTTACACCTTCAGATAAAAAGAACTAGGAGTCACCTAATGAAATTAATAGGCAGACGATTTAAAACAAACACAAGGAAGTATTACTTCACTCAAGGCCAAAACTATAGCTGTGGTCAAAAAAAGAATTAGGTAAATTAATGGCGGATAGGTTCATCAATGGCTGTTAGCCAAGAATGGTCAGGGACACCATCCCATGCTCTGGGTGTCGCTATACTTCCAATTGCCAGAAGCTGGGACTGCATGACCGGGGATGGCCCACTCGAAATTGCCCTGTTCTGTTCATTCCCTCTGAAGCATCTGGCATCAGCCACTGTTGGAAGACAGGATACTGGGCTAGATGAACCATTGGTCTGACCCAGTTTGGCCATTCTTATGTTCTTATGTTCTGTACCCTCCCAGTTCTCTCAGTACACTGAATTCTGTAAGTCAGGAATAGGATATGATATGATGGATACACTATGGTTATATAATACCACTCTTCTGCATCTCCAGTGTAGTTAATGTGAATATTTAATTTTCTATTTAGCATTTTATGTGACTGAAAATAACTAATCTGTTCAAGACATGGCACTAGATAGAAACTGTTGATCAATTATAGTCACTCTCATTGTCATAGAAACTGACTTAAAATGCAAATGTTTTCCTAATTTCTAAAGTGATTTTTATCATTACCAAAGTAATTACTCAATATTTACCTTAAAGTATTTCATAATGTTTAACGAAGTAAGCAAGAGATAATGAATAGAAGAAACTCCTTTGCATTCCTGCATCATTGCCTCCTTATTTAAATTTGCTTTAGTATTTTTTAAAGCATCTACTCTGGTGATTTGTTCACCACATGGCTCAGATTTCCATGTAATTTAAAGGAGTACAATGCAGCCAGGAGTCTGTATTTCTTTCACATCAAATGTTTTGGGACCATCACAAAAATATTGCTATTTAGGTGTGTGTGTGTGTGTGTGTGAGAGAGAGAACAGTGTAGGGTAGATGTATTATTTGGTTACTTATGAGCACCATCCAGTGTTTCCTAAAGATATCATTGACTTTGTGCTTATGCACTATAGATGGGCCTAGTCCAGAATCTCAAATATGACTCCATCCCCCTAGATTAAAGAGGGCTAAAATCAGAGGTGAAAGTAACTCCAGAAACTTACCGGTACGGGGCCGGGGCCGGGGCCGGCTCTGGTGCCCGGAAGGGGTGGGGCCTTGAGCAGAAGGGGCGGGGCAGGGAGTCAGCATCCCTCAGCCAGCCCTTCCAGGATGCCTGGCCCGCGCCGCCTAGGGCTCCAGTGGTGTTTAAAGGCATCTGGAACCCCAGGCCCTTTTAAATCACTGGCCCTGGGGCAGCTGCTACCTTTGCCCCCACCCCCCTGTCGGTGGCCGAGGGGGGGCAAAAGGGGCAGCGCTTTAACGTTGCTGCCCCTTCCCCCCCGTCGGTGGCCCTGCCGATACAGACCCTACCAGCAGGGCCGCCAACGGGGGAGGCAAAAGGGGCAGGGACATTAAAGGGGCCATGGCAGCGCTTTAATGTGGGCTGTATACGGGCTGGTGCGGGTTCTTACCGGTACGCCGTACCGGCCCATACCAGCTCACTTTCACCCCTGGCTAAGATTCAAATCCATGATCCAAAATACCCACCAAGGTTTTGGTGCTAGGTTAGATCCAAAACCACAAGTAACCTATTTTTAGTCCCAGTTTGGATGTGGTCCAATATGACAGAAATCATACCAAATTAGTTAATCCTACACAATCTGTGCTAGTTTGGGCCAAAATCTCAGAAGAATAATTTGAGATTTCTGTGCTTCCAAATTCTAGTCCTGCTCTACCTTCAGCTCAAACTCCAAACCCTGATGTAAGCCTAGTAGAGATGCGTGCATTGTCTCTTCTTCCTGGCTACTTGTGAATCATTTTCATAAACTCAAATGCTCTTATACTTTTGTTGTTTAGTTCCCCAATTAAAAAAATAAACACAAATTATAACTTGTAAAAACTCACATTTGTTACAATAGGAAAAAAATTAAGGAAACTTATTTTTCATTTCTCTTATCAGGGTTTTTGTATACATCATTCACGTGCACATTCATACTCCACTCATAAAATTCAGACATTCTTAAATTTATAGCACTGGCAAAACATGAAAATAGCTGCAGTTAGCACAGTCATAATGAATGACTACTATTTAACTATGTCTGTTTTTCAGATATTTTTACAGTGTCATCAAATAAACAAAACATTTTGCATAAGTTTGTTTTCCCAGATATTTCATAGATTGTCTTCATATGGCGAAAAAAAAATATTTTATCATCAGAACTTTGTGAAGCTTTTGGGATAGTATTTGAATGTTGGTACAACACAAAACTCAGGTGATATCTATAAGTCTAGACCTTGATTTTAGTGAGGCTGGTTGGATTTTCTGGTTTGGTTGACAACTTTGTGAAACTTGGGTTTGAGGATGGGGTTTTTTTGTTGTTGTTTTTTTTCCAGAGTTTCAACTGGAAGGCAGGAAACGTTCTTCAGTTTTGGCACTTTTTAGCTTTCACAGAGTTTTTTTTAAACCTGTATTGGGGAGGGGGAGAGAGAAACTTTAACATATAAAAATAAAAACTTCTCAGGTGTCTGATGAATTCAGTGTAAAAACCTAGACAGATAGCTTTGCTTTGGGATTTTGGATTCATTCAAACCTAATATTCCAAACAAAATGCAGGTGTGAACTCCCACAAAGCAAAACCCTTGCAACAAACCCTTGCAGACCAAAAGAACTGAGTTCGCTATTCAGCCTAATCACTAATCCTGGTCCCTATAAAAACAGTTAATAAACAAATAATTTGTACTGGTGTCCAGTCAGGCAAAATCATATTCTCCTGCTGTTTGGGGAGTGCAATGTCTGAGGAGACTGGTCTGTACTTCCCTGCTGTGCCTTGTAGTGCTAGAGATAGTGTTTCTACCTGCCCTTCCATTTCTTCAGCATTACACAGTATCCTATGTAATTTATGCTGTCATCATTATTATGAAATAGGATTTAGAACATTCCCATGAAAATTAAAACAAAGTTACATTAATGTTCTAGACTGCAGGCCAGACTCTCAGCTGGTGAAAATTGGCATAGTTTCTGAACTGTGGATTAGTAGAGGAATTCTGTAACAGACAGCAGCCCAAACATTGGGCAGGATTCTTTGATGCACCAGCAGAGAAATCCCCTTTCACCAGGGAACTCCCAGTGGGCACAAAGGCTTAGCTGCATCCTGCATCAGCACCTTGCCCTCCTCATGCGAAGGAGGCATATTAGGAGAGTGAAGGGGATGTGCAAGGGCAGGCTGGGGGTCGGAAAGGACACAGCAGAGCAGAGCAGGGCTGTCTGATTCTCTACTGCCATGGGGTTACTTAGGGACCTTATTCCAGTGGTATAAATTAGAGCAGCTCCTCAACTGCTCTAACTGACACTGGGGCTGGGCACTGCAAGATTAGGGAGGTACAGCCATCTCCTTAATGGCTTTCCCTGTCCCACGTACTGAGTGGCATTCCGCTGCAAGGGAAAACCATACGGTTTGTAATATCTTGATAGAGACGGAGATCTCTTTATGTTACTACGCTCAGCATTTGCATTGTTCTCTCATTCACAAAACACCTTCCACAGGCCATCTGTCCTTCTTATTTATATTCTCCCATTATTTAACAAACCTAGTTTAGTGGCAGTCCTACAGAGGCTTTATTCTCAGATACATGCACTATAGCTTTTTACCACTTACTATCCCCAAATTACATCTAATGCTCTCAATCTGGTACTTTTAACAGCAAATACTTGATTCCAAGAGGTGGCTCATTCTGTAGCACCATAGCCTGTCTGTTTGTCTGTCTCTGCCTCTGATCCTGCCCTCTCCTGTAATGGACTCTGCCATTTCCCCCACCAGTCCCCATATACCAGGTGCCGCCTTTCCAGTCATTCTCAAAGCCTCCCTTTCACATCTCCTCTTCTAATATTGGGTCTACCTGATATTTCTCTTCTTACACCAAGGTGCTGGGATCTACTAGACCTGGTTGAAATGTTCCACATTTCACATTTTTGACCAAAAAAAGTTAAATTTGATTTTGATGAAAATTTGCATTGAAAATGTTGGGGTTTGGAGGGTTGTTGGCCTGCTGTATGATCTGCCATTCACCTGATACCCCTTTCTGTGTCCCTTATGCAGGCAGAATTCCAATTGACACCAAATAAGAGCTTTGCCTGAGCAAGGACTGAAGGAATTCATCCAAAATGAAAGAAATACCAACTTAGATATTGCAAAGTAATCCACTGACATCAGTAGGTCTCTACAGGTATAAGGACTTGTCCGTGCAGATTGCTTTGCAGGATTAGCGTCTCTGGGATTAGTTCTGCCCTCAGATACACAGGTGCAAACTAGGTTTGAAGGCAGCGGCAGATGCATCCATGGAACTGAGAGCAGAACTGGGCCCTAAGTTTACATTATTAAACGTGATTGCTTCAAATAACATATTAAACATTTCCCCTCTGCCTGTTCAGCTTGTAAGGACATGTTTATGGGTCTGTGAGTGCAATGAAATAACATGCTATCGAAACACTGTTCTGACAGGCAGCTATTGCAATGTGTGTAATATTCTCTATTTGACCCTAATTTAGAACTAAAGCTCATATCCCTGCACTGCATAAGATGATGGGGAAAAGGCTATAGAGGTATAACTCAGAATCAGAATACCTTTTCTTCCCTTACAGTATTGATACATGTCTAGAATGACTAGAAAATACATTTTATCTGTTTTTCATCTCTGCCATCTTGGGGACATTCCTGTGGAAAAGTAGTTGGAGTCAGCCATCTTACAAAACATTCAGTAATGGGAAACTATCTCACATGCACATGTAACTCTCCTGGGGCATGTTATCATGCAAATGCACTCCGATAGTATGGTGATGGTCACAATATAAGTGGAGGAATAGCTAACTAGATAGGACCCTACTGCAAACTTACACTTGCTTCCACATGCTTTGTGAATGTAGAGTGTTAAAAATAATCCGAAAATACTAATAAATAAGCTGTTCTGTAATGATACTTGTTCATTTCTACTAGCATTTATAAAAAGAGTAACAGTCGTAAGACTGGCTCAAAACACACACAAAAAAAAAACCGCCACAACACCCCAAACCAACCCCCACATCCACAAAACTCCAAGTAGAAAAGAGCAAAACATTTCCTTTTTTTATGTTTTTTTGTTTTTTTGCTTCTATTTCTGAACTCCTCAGTGTGGGAGTGGGAGGTACATTTATGAAACACTAAATGGGCATAATTGGTGGTGTGAGCTTTCTGTACTGTACTATAACAATGCATGGAACTGGAATTATGTAAGAACTGGGGACGCAGTATTTCCTTTTGATAAAACTTTTTGTTTTAAAGCACCAAACATTTTTTCCTCCACAAAATAAAACTGAAGATAAGAAAAAAGGGAGAAAGGGTCTGTAAATGATCCAAGATATAGATAATCAAATGTATCAGTCTATTATTACACATCGGGACCATTAGGTATACATAACTAGTGTAGGACAGCATTAATCATAGGGATACAGAGCAAAACATCTCTCAAAATCTTCTGACTTTTATCTTGAACAGAATATTATATTTCCTTGTTAAGCGATTTCCAGTTTATTGGCCACTGCAAAATTCCTCAACAAAAACTGAATTTGAGACTTGCTTCAGCTCTTCACAAGTTTGAAAGCTCTTCTGGTCTACAGGAATATTCCTTCTTAATATTAGTGATGGGCTTGTACCAAAATCCTGAATCTGAAAAAGTCCAAAGTTTGGATGTGTTTAAAATCCAAATTGTGATTGCAGTTTCACAGCTGGTTACTCTTCCTCTCTATGGGACCAAATCAAAATCCTGCATCTGAACACCTTTGAACTTTGGGGTGTTCAAAAATCCAGACCCACATTCTGTGGCTTAGGTCCATCTCATAGAATCATAGACTTTAAGGTCAGAAGGGACCATTATGATCATCTAGTCTGACCTCCTGCACAACGCAGGCCACAGGATCTCACCCACCCACTCCTGTATCAAACCTATATCTGAGCCATTGAAGTCCTCAAATCATGGTTTAAAGACTTCAAAGTGCAGAGAATCCTCCAGCAAGTGACCCGTGCCCCACGCTGCAGAGGAAGGCGAAAAACCCCCAGGGCCTCTGCCAATCTGCCCTGGAGGAAAATTCCTTCCCGCCCCCAAATATGACGATCAGCTAAACCCTGAGCATGTTGGCGAGACTCACCAGCCAGACACCCAGGAAAGAATTCTCTGTAGTAACTCAGATCCCACCCCATCTAACATCCCATCACAGACCACTGGGCATATTTACCACTAATAGTCAAACACCAATTAATTGCCAAAATTAGGCTATCCCATCATACCATCCCCTCCATAAACTTATCAAGCTTAGTCTTGAAGCCAGATATGTCTTTTGCCCCCACTACTCCCCTTGGAAGGCTGTTCCAGAACTTCACTCCTCTGATGGTTAGAAACCTTCATCTAATTTCAAGTCTAAACTTCCTGATGGCCAGTTTATATCCATTTGTTCTTGTGTCCACATTGGTACTGAACTTAAATAATTCCTCTCCCTCCCTGGTATTTATCCCTCTGATATATTTATAGAGAGCAATCATATCTCCCCTCAGCCTTCTTTTGGTTAGGCTAAACAAGCCAAGCCAAGCTTCCAACCTTTACCCAGTACCCAGGAGTATTAAGACAATTCTACAAGAATCATAACATTCCTTTCTTCTCCATTGCTCCAGCAAAGGTCCAGCACTTGTATCCTTACATTTGCTAAATTGTATCCTCAGTTGCATGTGTATGTGTGCCCCATTGAAGAATTTGCCCCCAAGTGTTTAATGCTGCACATTCAAGATGTGAAGGTTCTTTCATATTTGTGTTTCTAGCAATATGAGACTAGTCAGCATAATGCCTACTTTAGTGGAAGGGTCTCCAAAGTCTTAATATAGATGTCCAGTGTTTCTTTAGTAGGCTGTGCTTAGTAAAATACATTTTTCACAGAACCACATAAAAACGTAGAGATGTAAAATAGCTATCAAGTCCATCCCTGCTTAATACAATAACGAATAAAATAAAATAAAAGTTTAATTAGAAATATCTGTGATTCTAGTTTGAATCTGCCTTTCTGGGAGCTGCCTTTCTGTTTAACTGCTGGATGATTCAAACTATGTACAGTTTAAACAAGTAACTCTAAGATTTTCTCTTAACAAAAGGATTCTCTAATTTTCAGAGGCAGGAGCTATTGATGATATAGTTGTCATTGAATGTAAACTAGTCTTTCTTAATATATTTGTGTTGTACACTTCATCTGATCGTCTTTCCCTTTTGGGATTGATCAGGCCACATACATCATTCAGCAAATGTCACAGCCCAACCTGGACACAGTGTATCAAAAATGGAGAAATAATACAGAAAAATCAGTTTCCTGGGTTGTTTTTTTTTTGTTTTTGTTTTTTTACTATTGTAACAAATTTAGGGTTGTGTTTTTTCCTCCCAACTATCACTTATGTTTATTTTCTCTAAATGTGGGTACTGAAGAGCTAAACTTTAAGTTCATTAGTGCTTCTGAAAATGATGCAATAAATCGCTCAGGGGCTCACCAGACACTGCTGAGGGGCAGACTTCTTAAGAGAGGTGATCACAGCACAGACATTTGTTCTGTAACTGGCCTATTAGTTTTGAGGGCTTAAGTGAGACCTAACGGATGGATAGGTCTTGTGCTGGCCCTCTGGAGGGGAGTGAATTTCATCCCTTAGTCCTGATTTCTCTTACAGCACACTTGAATTTCTAGTAATGGGCCTCTATCCAGAAAATGATGTATACAAATGGGAGACTAGCTGTTAGAGAATTTGAATTCAGATTTCCTGAAGTGAAAGTCTAGTATAGTAATTTACTGTTCTACTTTACTCCATGGCCCTTTTCTACTTTTAGGGAACATAATGACAATAGACTTTTGTTGAAGCCACTGCTTTGTGTTAACTGAATTATTTTCTGTTTTCCCATCAGATCTCTAACAGAACTAGCAGCCTTATTTCTGTAGATTTGTGTGGTGGTGACTTCCAAATCTAAATCAAATGCAGCTAAATATTGCAGAAATCTCATTATAACATCTGATCCTACATTCTTTCCACTATTCAAGATGGCCAAAATCTTGCAAAATTTCTGCACTATTGAACCCAAACCTTGGTGTCAGTTTGGACTCTAACATCAAAATCCTAGTTTAAACCTAATCCAGATTCAAGCACCACCCACTTTATCCATCTCTAGTTACACTATACCANGGATCTGTAAAAGCAGCAAAGAATCCTGTGGCACCTTATAGACTAACAGAGGTTTTGCAGCATGAGCTTTCGTGGGTGAATACCCACTTCTTCGGATGCATCCGAAGAAGTGGGTATTCACCCACGAAAGCTCATGCTGCAAAACCTCTGTTAGTCTATAAGGTGCCACAGGATTCTTTGCTGCTTTTACAGATCCAGACTAACACGGCTACCCCTCTGATACTATACCAAATATGTTTCACCTTATTTTACCTTTCACTTTGTTACCACTATGTGTTTTCTAAAAATAATTTTGTAAAGTATTAGACTAATTGGATGTTTTTAAATTCCATCCAGCTCTCTCAACAGTTGAGAGCTGAAAGTGGGCTGTTTCAGCAACCATTAAAAATCTCTTCTTTTTACTTTCAAGTTTTTCTTTCTTGTGAAAATTATATTTTAACAACCATAAGAAATAGAAGCTGAAATATGTGTTTTTAGTTTTACAAAAAACCTCAACATTCCTCTTAGTCACCAAAGGAAAATAATTGCATTGTATTTTCAGAGATCTGAGGACACAAGGGGTGTGTGGCAATGAGAACCCAAACAAGAGAGAGAGAGTGAAAGTTAACTTTGTTTTGATCACTAGAAAACTGACTTTGAAAAGCTACCTACTGGAAGTGAAAATGAAACAGTATTCCATGCCACTACTCATCTTTGAAGATAACTTGTTTTAAGAATTCTCTAAAAGTGCTTTGTATTTTACTACAGCACATCCATAATTCAGTTAATCCAGTCAGTTTTCTACAAATGAGTTAGATCATGAGTCAATTATTTTCAGTACAAACAGGCTCTGAAGTTTCATCAACTCAGTATTACCAACTGAAGTGTTAATAAATTGCTGCTATAGCTGACCCAAGTTTTCTGAAGGCGGTATTAGAGTATGGAACAGATTGATGCCTGGTCAGGATTGTCAAGGCCACAGATTCAACTATAGAAAGCCATTCTGGCATGCCTTTTAGTTGAGGGGAAGGAGGGTTTCTGAAATGTAGTCTATAGAAGCATGTTGAGAGGAAGGTTTGGGGGATTGTTGTTGTTTTTTGTACAATGACTGTTGAGCAAATCTTCATAGACAAGACTAGTAGTGATAGTGAATGAAACACAATTATACCTCTTATACCACATCTTAAAAAATCTAGTCTTTCTGAAGAAAGAACATCACAGGAATAAGGCATGAAAGAAGAACTTTTATAATATGATCTATTGAACATGCAGTTGGAAGGCTTTGAAAAGCACTGTAAGCTGAAAGTGAGTAAAACATAGGCCCTTTCTGTACAGTTCAACCAACCTTAGGCACAGTTTACGTTCATTTATGGAAAAAAACGGTTATACTAATGTATAAAGGTGTTCTACCCAAGTAGAAATTTAGGCCAGAACACAGTTTTTAACCTGATTATACCATGGTTGGTCCTGGGGCCAGACAAACCGTATTTAAACCATGCTTAAACTGCAGTTCAGGCATGAAAAGTGGCTCTACAGAAATAGCATTTTGGGGCTCCATGTTGTATTGTGTTTCAGTAATTTGGAGCTTGTTCAGCTTACAAATTAAAAAATAAAATAAAATAAAAGCTAAGCAACAGCCCTTCAAATTCAACCCGCTCTCTGAGAATCAGATTGGGCTCTTCCCTTCTCCTGTGTCTGCATCTGTAATTGATGATTTTGCAGGCTCCCAAAAAGATCAACGCAAACCATTGTCTTCAAGTAAAGCCCTAAATTAAATTTGTACAAATGTATGGAAGGCTGATGGATTTGCACAGCTGTAACTGAGAGATCAATATTGCTTAATTGTTATCTGACTCGCAGGTAAAGCAAGGACATATACAAATCCTGATTCTGAAAACAATTCATCACACCCTTTTAGTGCTTGAAATGTTACCATTATCTTTTAATTTGCTGTGTGAATATCTTTAAGATTAACAGGGATGGATTGGGGATAAATGTGACCTGGTTTAATTAAAAATGTGGAGTCTAAAAACTTCTCTCTGGGGAGAGAATGCTGATGAAAAAGAAAATGGAGGAGACAGTGCATGTCCACAGTGGGTGTCTGAGAAACAAAGTCAATGGTCACTGAATGATGCTGCTGCTAGAAAAACGTGGGTGGGGTGGGCCCTTAAAGCACAGTATATGGACTGGGTGATATGTCCTTAATCCAGCACTCATCTCAATTGACAAGAGTAAATACTAAATGAAAATGCCCATTAGCCCTGCTTTGAGCAATGCTGTCCACGTTCCCCTTAGCTGCTTCATGTTAGATTTGTGAAAAGGATGGTGGTTTCTGTTTGTAATGTTTCATGTGCACAGTTTCTTTGGTTATGAATTGTGTGAGCCCATAAACTGCCTCCCTGTGTTTCCAGTTCAAACGAGTCCAAATTAGTCATAGGGGAAATTCAGTCAACACTACCAAATTTCTCTGGGTTTCATATCAAAAACATTTTGTATCACGTGGCTTCAGAAGTTGGCCCAACTGGGTCCAGACTTTTTCTAGAGCAGAGGTTCTCAAATTGTGGTCCATGGACCACTTGGTGGTGGTCTGCAGAAAGACACCAGGTGCTAGTTTCCTGAGGCTCTCTAGGGAAGTGTGGTTCTGCAGCACTCTCTTGTTCCTTAATGATGCAATATCAGACATTCAAAGAAGGGTTGGATTTGTTTTTTAAAAAGATTTTTTTAATAGAGTCTCTGCTACAGATTCCTAAACAGGGATGCATGTACCTAGGTAAACAGGGAAAGGCCATGGAATTATTTTATCTATAATAGGTGCATAGCATAAATGAACTGTTGTATTTGTTTCCTGGGTGAAAGTGTTATGAAATATTAAACTGCTCTACATTTGATTGATTATTTCAAATGCAATGTGCTGTTCAAATATTAGTTTTTAATAAAAATATGAGTTGATTCAGTTTTGATTTGTCTACATGGGTGGAAACAGTTTAATGAGTTGGGCTCCCCTACCCCCAAAAAAAACTTTATTAATGATTTATTGGGTTTTAAAATAATCTGTATATATATATATATATTTTTAAACCCCTTTGCACTTTGCCTGTAAGAAATTTTAAGATAACATCTGATATGAACAGAAAATGTAGTGGTGGTTGGTTATTAGTAAATCTTTATTTTAATGTTTAAAATATAAGGATTGTGCCCATGGAGTTAAGCAATGATATTAGGCTACATTAAATACATTCCCAGCAAACTTTCTCAACAGCTGAATATGACTATTTTGAAAACTTAAAAACCATTACAAAGCATGGAGGGAGGGGGAGGGGGGAACAGCTCATTTAATGTTTTATATTGTATAATGTAAAGGGTTTTTTATTTGTGTTTTACTCTAGAAACACCAGGACTGTCAATTCTGGTTTTCCTGGAAGACTTGTTGAAGTTTTCAGAATATGCATATTTTTTTGCCTTCACATCTTAATTCAAAGGAACAGGATTATTGGATATTTTAACAAAAACATCTTTTCTCCAAAATGTCAATTCCTTTTTGAAGTTTTAAACAGTCAGGCTATTTTTCCACACTTGGTTCTTGTGATATCTTTATTTTACTAGTTCTCCACTTGACAATTAAATATTCCAAGCTAGTCATGGTATGAATTTCTAATATTAAAAAAAACTTCTTTAAAAACTCACGTTTTCTTTATGCATTGTAAAGAAGCAAATAAGGACACTTCTTTTGTTAATCCTCTTTCTTGTGGATTGAGGAGACCTAGAATTAACTTGTTAGCAACATGATGTTCCCTTGGATACCATCTCTATGTAAATCCACATGTTTCTGTGGTATTTAGCAGTGACATAAGAGAGTCTTCCAGTATATATTACTAATCCAAGTGGTGTGGAATTGTATAGAAGCTGCTACCCTCTAGTACAGGCATTTGGTGACTTAGCAAGTGATGGTATGTGTAGGTGGAGACAAGTTGGCAGTTTTGCATGAAGATTGGCTTTGGTTATGCTATGGGTGGGTTCACTTCCCCTGAATTTTGCTTCAAGTTTCTGGTTCAGGCAAATGAAAAACTCAAAGTAAAACTCAATTGATACCACCATGGTTCACCTGGTTTTGCATTTAACCTCACCCACCAACCCTTGCCCAAAAAAACAAAACAAAAACAAACAAAACCCCTGCAGGATTTGTGTGGTTTTATGTGAAATTCTAAATTAATACTATGCCCAGACTTCCTTGAGAAACCTGGAAACTTTTTGATAAACGTAACAAAACCAGGTGAGTTTCATATGGTTAGAGTTTTTATTATGAGTATGTGGCCTGTCTCCAATTTCAACAGGTGTCTTTGGAAACAAAAGCTACTTGTGTGCAAAAATCTATCTCATGGACCACCCCATTTCAGACTAGGGCAGGGAGAATGTTCAAGTATGAATTATTTTTCCTTTCAATTAAAACTGCTTGTGCTTTACAAAATATTACTAATCACTTCTGATAAAGTTAATTTCTTTCTTTTAGGGTCAGTGTGTACACACGAGGAAAAAACATCCCAGTTTTATTTCTTGGTCTTTTCCTCTTGACCAAATGGTTCATGTGACAATGTTCAATACACAAAGAAATATCATTAAGTAGCATTTAATATATAATATAGAATGTGTGTATTTAAAAAATGAAATCAATAAAATCCCACTCTACTCTGCACACAGTTCTCCCTCTGGCCAGTGGGTGAGAGAGAATGAACCATATGTGACAGATGTCAGACATGTTGCTTAATGCACTACTGCAGATACTCAGATACTACAGTGATGAGGATAGTATAAATATCTAGGTAGAAGAGAATAGAGAAAAGGATATAGGCCAGGGGTGTTACTGTAAGAATAAACTGCAGGAATCATTTGGGGTATCTTTATAAAATTAAGTACTGTGTATATGAATTGCATTTCAGGTCCTCCAACTATACTATGGGCACTCGAGCCTTTTCCCATGACAGTATTTTTATACCTGATGGGCAAGCAGAGAGTGAGCAGGCAGTCCAAGCAATGTCACAGGACAAAATCCTAGGCAAAGTCAAAACCCTTCAGGTAAGAAGGAACAAGCATGTGACTACGCAGGTGTAAATGTTTAAAAAAAAGTATTTTCTTTTCATCATGTGCCATAGCATGCTAAACTTGTAAGAAGACTGGTCGCTTCCCTGAAGAACTTAAGGGCAGATCCTCAGCTGCTGTAAATTGGCATAGCTGCAGTGGAGCTATGATAATTTACACCAGCTGGGGATCTGCCTTTACAACCTCTGGCCCCAATCCTGTAAGTAAATACGTGCACCCTGCACCCATGTGGTGCTCCATTAAAGTGTACAGGGGGGACAGGACTCCATATGGATGTATGTGTTGACCCCCCTGGACCAGCTTGCGGAGTCAGGGCCTAAGTAAACAAGACTCAAAGGAGGATAACGGAATCCAACTCAAAGATTTCCTTTGTGTTTTTTGTTATCGTTTAAATATTTTTCCTCTTTTGCCTTCACATATTTCCCCATTCATTTTTGTTAGTCCTTGCCTTTTAGTCACTTAACTCATGTCCATCGGTTTTTTGATTCAGTTTGTTTGTATACTTTCCCATTGTTTTTCAAATGTATTAGACTTTTTGCAGGATGTAGAAATAGTCAATCCCCAAAGCTCTTACTTTTCATTCGCCTTCCATTTTTGTCCATGGGGTTCTAAATGCATACAAAACAAGGCTCTTGAGGAACCTTGCCACGGCTCTTTCGCCAGGTCCACCTGCATTTCAGATGCATTCAGTTCTTCAAAATAAATGAATACGCAAATGGCTTCCTTCTTAAATAAAACCATACCCTGCTGCTGAGAAATTACTTACCAGCCCTCCTTTCATGCCTGCCTTCCGTGATTCCCATCCCATTAATGCACTAATTAATGTTGTGCTCTGTAATATACTTGAAAGATTCTCTCCGTATTCCTAATTGGACTTTGGAAGAGCTGAAGAAGAGCTACCTTTCAAAAATTCATCTGTTTTTACAGTGGGCACAGGACATGTTGGGGCAGGACTTTGAGAGCTTGTCAATGCTGTGTAACTGTCCACTCACAGGGGTTGAATTGGAGGTTGGGGGGAAATTAATTGTATTCCTCTAACCTCTGCTCACAAACCAAACTGTGCCCACTTGAGATGCCAAAATGAGACACCAGACAGGATAGTAGCTGGAAAGTTCTTCAGGGTCAAGTAACTGGCTTCTTTTGGACTTTTTCATGTTTCAAGGAGTTGATAGGTGTGCTTCTTAGAAGGAAGTATTAACAATTCCCATTAATAGTGGGTATAGTTTTTCTTCACTGGCTTTCACCAGCCAGGAGAGGCATGGACCTCTTAATATTAATTCAAAATACATTGTTGCATTGAGAAAACAATAGACATCAAAAGCAATGCGTGATGATACTTACAAATGGCAGGTAGCTTTTAGAATTAGGTGGCCAGAAAACATAGCGATACAGGAAATTTGGAATCATTCTAAACGTATCTCAGGGGACTATTATATATACAGCCTTTCAGATTCTGCCCTTGGTTCACCAGGAAAATATCATAAACTAGTAAAGGGAACATAATCTTGTCCTTGTCTGCATCTCACTTTCAGATGACAAAGTAATAATGAGCTGTTTGGGATTTTGACATTTGGCACTCAACATCAGCTCTTGGAGATTAAAACATTGAAAGAAAATTGGCCAGTGGAAAGTTATTAATGGAGTTTATTCAGTTAAAATAAATGTATTTAAAAATGCTAGGAGTAACTACAGAAAAGAGTGTTCTGTGCCCTAAGGAAGCCAGCTCCATGCAGAAATATGGGCATTTGTAGATTTTCAGCCTTCAAACTAATTTTTGTAAATCTGAGTGAATAAATCTTTAATCTTGGGAGTAATTTTGAAAACTGCATATGAACCACAAAGCACAAATGTTCTACCTCCTGGGAATCTCAATAAAATAATTAAAAAATCCTCATACATATGGATAGGCATTTTTTTACAGCACAGTTCTCAAACATTCCAGATTACAATACAATTCTTTAATCTGAACAAATAAGATACAGCTTCTCTTTTATTGCACATACCATTCTCTACAATAGCTCTATTCATAGGCATCCACCAATGTTCATAGCACAGTTTGTACATGTGAAATGTCATAATATGTGCAGAACAAGGCACCCCAGCCATCCCTCTATTCCTCAACACTGGAATTTGTATATAAACAGGCACATTTTGTAAGCAATAGATCCAGAGAGACAGCTGGCACATTTTCTCACTGAGAGCCAGATTCTGATACCCTTACTCACATTGAATACCTCACTCTGAGAGTCGTCCCACTGGCTCCAATCGGGCTACTCAGAGCAAGACGACTATCTGTTGTAAGGGTATTGGAGTCTGGCCCTAAATTAAGGGTTCATTTTTAATTTAAGAAAGAAATTACTAAATGAATATTTAGGTTCTGAATCAGTTTCCACTAAAATCAGTGAGAGTTGAGGGCACTCAGCAATTTACTGGATCATACCCTCACAGGGCCATTGTTTTGTTCTGCATGTGGAATTCCTGTTTATTTCAGTGAGGGTGTGTAAATCCAAGGTAGAATGCAGACCTAGACTGGCATCAACTGACTCCTCTTAAAAGGAGTTTTTCTGTTGACTTCAGTGGGACCAAATTTCCTTCTGGGTATCTAAGTATGTGTGACTTTCTGCCATTAACTCGGTCCATTTAACCACACAAGTTATGTTTAATCGTCCACTATCAGGATGCAGATGGGCAGCAATACCTGTGCATACCTGAGTGAGGAGGTGGAGGAACATCAATCCTAGTTCATCAACTTGGGGATAGAGAAATTCTCTCTTTCTACACCCCTTTCCCCCCCGCCAGTTGGTTTGGCACTATGGGACATTAATGGCTTCAATTAATCTGGCTAAGATTTAGACAAGAATGCAAACTTCTGGATGGTTATGTGAATTGAGATTGACCTGAAATCCTTTGAGGTTTACCACTCCTCTCAAAAACTGTGTTTCCATGCTAAGTTCTCACCTAAATCATGCTATTGATTCAGAGTTGAAATCATGTCTTTGCTTTACATAATTGCTACTATAACCTACATTGTGTCTTTCTTAAATTCAGAGGGGTAAATTCAGGGCAGAGGTCTGTGCTTGTAATTGACATTCACATGAAGGGAAGTTACATACTTGAATCCCTGCTATAAGCATTCCTTTGTGGAGATTTTCACAGTGATAGGGAGATCCTCTTTGGAGAATTTCCTGTCCTTGAAAGAGAGTAAGAAAATTACCATAGTCTTATCTCTTTTCACTGGATGTGGTTCCTGTAAATATTCAGAAAGAAAATCAAATACTAAAGTGTTCTCTTTCCTATTCATTACTACTTCTAAATCTCATGCTAAAAATGTTATCTTTCAAACATTTGATTCTTTTAGGCATACATAACAGAAATTAATTTCTGTACATTAAAGGAGGATCTTATTCTGTGATCTCTGTGTAAGCCGAAGTCATTACTGCCGAAAAGCACCAGGCAGAGGCTCTGTCTCTAGACAGCCATAAAATGCTCCTTGTTTTGTTAACTTTATCCTTGGTGCAATTCAAGATTACTTTATGTATAGTATCAGGGGGTAGCCATGTTAGTCTGTATCCAGAAAAACAACAAGGAGTCCGGTGGCACCTTAAAGACTAACAGATTTATTTGGGCATAAGCGTTCATGGGTAAAAAACCACTTCTTCAGATGCATGGAGTGAAAATTACAGATGCAGACATTATATACTGACACATGAAGAGAAGGGAGTACCTCACAAGTGGAGAACCAGTGTTGACAGGGCCAGTTCAATCAGGGTGGATGTAGTCCACTCCCAATAATTGATGAGGAAGTGTCAATTTTAGGAGAGGCAAAGAAGAGATTTTGGAATTAATTGATAAACTTAACAGTAACAAGTCACCGGGACCAGATGGCATTCACCCAAGAGTTCTGAAAGAACTCAAATGTGAAGTTGCGGAACTATTAACTATGGTTTGTAACCTGTCCTTTAGATCGGCTTCTGCACCCAATGACTGGAAGATAGCTAATGTAATGCCAATAATTAAAAAGGGATCTAGAGGTGATCCCGGCAATTACAGACCGGTAAGTCTAACATCAGTACTGGGCAAATTAGTTGAAACAATAGTAAAGAATAAAATTGTCAGACACATAGAAGAACATAAATTGTTGGACAAAAGTCAACATGGTTTCTGTAAAGAGAAATGGTGTCTTACTAATCTATTAGAGTTCTTTGAAGGGGTCAACAAACATGTGGACAAGGGGGATCCAGTGGACATAGTGTACTTAGATTTCCAGAAAGCCTTTGACAAGGTCCCTCACCAAAGGCTCTTACGTAAATTAAGTTGTCATGGGATAAAAGGGAAGGTCCTTTCATGGATTGAGAACTGGTTAAAAGACAGGGAACAAAGGATAGGAATAAATGGTAAATTCTCAGAATGGAGAGGGGTAATTAGTGGTGTTCCCCAAGGGTCAGTCCTTGGACCAATCCTATTCAACTTATTCATAAATGATCTGGAGGAAGGGGTAAAAAGTGAGGTGGCAAAGTTTGCAGACAATACTAAACTGCTCAAGATAGTTAAAACCAAAGCAGACTTTGAAGAACTTCAAAAAGATCTCACAAAACTAAGTGATTGGGCAACAAAATGGCAAATGAAATTTAATGTGGATAAATGTAAAGTAATGCACACTGGAAAAAAAAACCCCAACTATACATACAATATGATGGGGGCTCATTTAGCTACAATGAATCAGGAAAAAGATCTTGGAGTCATCGTGGATAGTTCTCTGAAGACGTCCATGCAGTGTGCAGCGGTGGTCAAAAAAGCAAACAGGATGTTAGGAATGATTAAAAAGGGGATAGAGAATAAGACGGAGAATATATTATTGCCCTTATATAAATCGATGGTACGCCCACATCTTGAATACTGCGTACAGAGGTGGTTTCCTCATCTCAAAAAAGATATACTGGCATTAGAAAAGGTTCAGAGAAGGGCAACTAAAATGATTAGGGGTTTGGAACGAGTCCCATATAAAGAGAGATTAAAGTGGCTAGGACTTTTCAGCTTGGAAAAGAGAAGACTAAGGGGGGATATGATAGAGGTATATAAAATCATGAGTGAGGTGGAGAAAGTAAATAAGGAAAAGTTATTTACTTGTTCCCGTAATATAAGAACTAGGGGCCACCAAATGAAATTAATGGGCAGCAGGTTTAAAACAAATAAAAGGAAGTTCTTCTTCACACGGCGCACAGTCAACTTGTGGAACTTCTTGCCTGAGGAGGTTGTGAAGGCTAGGACTATAACAGCATTTAAAAGAGAACTGGATAAATTCATGGAGGTTAAGTCTATTAATGGCTATTAGCCAGGATGGGTAAGGAATGGTGTCCCTAGCCTCTGTTTGTCAGAGGGTGGTGATGGACGGCAGGAGAGAGATCACTTGATCATTACCTGTTAGGTTCACTCCCTCTGGGGCACCTGGCATTGGCCACTGTCAGTAGACAGGATACTGGGCTAGATGGACCTTTGGTCTGACCCAGTATGGCCATTCTTATGTTCTTAAAGCTGCTTTTTGTAGTGAGCCAGCCACTCCCAGTCCCTATTCAAGCCCAAATTAATGGTGTTAAATTTGCAAATGAATTTTAGTTCTGCAGTTTCTCTTTGAAGTCTGTTTCTGAAGTTTTTTGTTCAAGTATGGCTACTTTTAAATCTGTTATAGAATGTCCAGGGAGATTGAAGTGTTCTCCTACTGGCTTTTGTATGTTACCATTCCTGATGTCCGATTTGTGTCCATTTATTCTTTTTTTTTTTCTATAAAAGAATAAATGGACACAAATCGGACATCAGGAATGGTAACATACAAAAGCCAGCAGGAGAACACTTCATAGAATCATAGAACTTAAGATCAGAAGGGACCATTATGATCATCTAGTCTGACCTCCTGCATGATGCAGGCCACAAGAGTTGACCCACCCACTCCTGAAATAACTCTCACCCTTGACTCAGCTGTTGAAGTCCCCAAATCATGATTTGACGACTTCAAGCAGCAGATAATCCTCTAGCAAGCGACCCCTGCCCCATGCTGCGGAGGAAGGCGAAAAACCTCCAGGGCCTCTACCAATCTACCCTGGAGGAAAATTCCTTCCCGACCCCAAATATGGCGATCAGCTGAACCTTCCTGCATCTGTAATTTTCATTCCATGCATATGAAGAAGTGGTTTTTTACCCACAAAAGCTTATGCCCAAATAAATCTGTTATTCTCTAAGGTGCCACCAGACTCCTCGTTGTTTTTATTTATAGTGTTTCAGAGAGAAGATTTTAAATCATCTCTGGAAAAGAAACAGGATTAAATGAAAAGAAAAAAGGGAAATGGAAAAGAAAAAGTTGAATGATGGAAAAGCTACAAAACTCACATTTTCTGTTGACCTACTAGTATGTGTTATAGTTCTCCTTCATGACATTACCCTCTGCAGAGCCTCACTGTGGGATTTCTATGCTCTCTTGTACACCAATAGCCTTGTGGCATGGCAGAAGGGGATCTGCAGTGGGAATACATCTGGTCAAGATTTGCAGAAGTGACTAATGACTTTGGTAATTGAATTTTTGGGAGCTCAACCTGAGATACCTTAAAGGGGCCTGATTTTTCAGAGGCTATATGCCCTGCATTCTCTGAAAATCAGGTTCCTTTAATGTGCAGTATTGCCAATCCTCAAACATTTAAAAATCATGTCTGGTCCCCATAATTGTGAGAGGGTTTTTTTAAAATAATAAATGAAGGGTTCTTTTTATGGCCTTCTGAGTTGTGACCTTTGAGGATGCACTTGGGTCATGAATTCAAGATTTTCTCTGCAACCATAAAGCCTAGAAATATACCTTTTTGTTTTTGTTTTAATTAAAGCTTGATTTTGATGTGTCCACGTGACTCCAGAAAACACCAGTATTATGAAAGTCGTAATAAAACAGCAAGAGTCTTTGTTAACTCTTGACTGAGGAGGACAAGAGTTACTACTGATAATTATGCTTCCTTTTCTCTGCCTTGTTGCGGTAGCTATTGAATCTGGAGTTAGTTTGCTTTTTAGCCCTGGTAATCAGCCTGTGTCTTTCAAATTGTTTGCAGACTATGCAGATTCCATGGGGAGAGAGGGCATGTGTAGTAGAGTCGACTTATTTCATTTGTGACATAAATACATTTTTTTCTTGTTTTTCAGCAACAGTTGTCCAAGACTATTAAATTTGGACAACCACCACAAATGACAATTTCTGAGAGGACAATGGAGGAGGCAAATGCTAGTTTAGAAGAGGACTTATTACTCAGTAGCCCAATGGAGATTGAGACTCAACAGGACACAGTGCTCTCGGACAGTGATAATAAAGTAAGCATTTTAAATAGACATATTCACTACATCACACTGTTGTTGAAAGCACAGAACTCACTGGGGCATAGATGCAATGTCCAGTAAGCCAGAGCAGCAGGCTTTTTATGTGCGCCCTAGACTAATGACAAGTATATGCACTGGGGGTGATGTACTTGGTGTCCTGGGAGGGAGGGGAGGCTGTGATATTAACTATTCTAAAGGCTGACTTCCCACAGAGCAGGTGGCAAACATAGCATCTCTCTAAAGGTCAGGAAAAGGCTGGTGAAAAACAGAGAATACTGGATTTCCCAGAGTGGGAAGTTGTGTACAGGTGATGCATAGCAGCCTGCAGGGAAAATCCTGTGTGAAGGGGATTGGAGCCTATGGCAGACTGAGAATACAACCCAGGCATACTGACTGTCTAATGCTCAAACCACTGTACCTCCCAAGCCTCTGACATACCGGGCATATTGGGTAGTCTACGGGTACGTTGACACAGCAGCTAGGCATGTGCTTCCCAGCACAGGTAGACTGACACACACTAGGGGCTTGTCTACATTTAAAACACTACTGCGGCACAGCTGCATCATTGCAGCTTTGCCGCTGTAGTGCTTCAGCATAGACTGTACCTACGCTGACAGGAGGGGTCCTCCCATCGGTATAGGCCAGTGGTCACCAACTGGTAGATCGTGATCGACTGGTCAATCCTGGAGCCTCTGACAGTCGATCACGATCTCCGGCCACTAAAAGTCCGACAGTGCCGCGGGGTTAAGGCAGACTCCCTGCCTGCCCTGGCCCTGCACTGCTCCCGGAAGTGATCAGCATGTCCCTGAGACTCCTGGGGGGGGCGTGTCTGCACGTGCTGCTCCTGCTTGCAGGCACCGCCCCCTCAGCTCCCATTGGCCGGGAACGGGGAGCTGCGTGGGCGATGCCTGCAGGGAGGGGCAGTGAACAAAGCCACGGGCCCACTCCCGGAGCCACAGAGACGTACTGGCTGCTTCCAGGAGTGGCGTAGGCCCAGGGCAGGCAGGGAACTGGGAGTCGCCCGAGGTAAGCACCGCCCAGCAGGAGCCCGCACCCAAACCCCCTCCCCCAGCCCTGAACCCCCTCCCGGAGACAGAACCCTGAACTCCCTCCTGCACCCCAGCCCCCTCCCAGAGCCTGCACCCCAAACCTCCTCCTGCACCCCAAACCCCCTCCTGCACCCAAACCTCCTGCCCCAGCCCTGAGTCCCCTCCTGCACCCCAACACTCTGCCCCAGCCTGGAGCCCCCTCCTGCACCCAAACTCCCTCCCAGAGCTTGCACCCCTCATCCCCTCCTGCACCCCAACCCCCTGCCCCAGGCTCAGCCTGGAACCCCCTCCCACACTCTGAACCCCTTGGCCGCACCCCCTCCCGCACCCCAACCCCCTGCCCCAGCCTGGTGAAAGTGAGTGAGGGTGGGGAGAGTGAGCGACGGAGGGAGGTGGGATGGAGTGAGTGGGGCAGGGCCTCGGGGAAGGGGTGGGGTAGATCCTGGGTTGCACTTAAATTCAAAAAGTGATCTTGTGCGTAAAAAGGTTGGAGACCACTGTTATAAGTTACCACCTCCCTGAGGAGTGGTAGCTAGGTCCATAGCAGAATTCTTCCATCAAGCTAGCACTGTATATAGAGAGATTTAGGTCAGCTTAATGACAGTGCTTGGGGGTGTGGATTTTTCACACCCCAGAGCGACATAGCTATGCTGATCTAATTTTCTAGTGTAGACCAGGCCTAGTTCTGCTGAGCTAACATGCTGAAAATAGCAGTGTGGCTGCAGCCACACAGGCGGTAGCTTGGGCTATCCACTCGCATACAAACTTGCCTGTGCCCCAGGTACGTATTCGGGTAGCTAGCCCGAGCTACCACCTGTGTTTCTGCAGCCATGCCGCTATTTTTAGCATACTAGCTCAAGCAGACAATATCTACGCTGGGAAGCTCCCAGCTGCTGTGTAGACATACCCTCTGGGCAGAAGGAAAGCATCTGTTCCCACCTGAGCATTTATCAGTTGTGTTTTTTCTGTATATTTAAAACTGTAAATTCCTGAGAGCAGGGACATAATTTCCCTGTGTATTTGGAAAGTACTGTATCTATCCATTTAAAAAAATTATGATGCTATTAATGGAGAAAATGGCAAATACTGCAGCCCTCCTTCACTACACAAATCCTCAACAAATAGTAGCACTTCCAAATGAACTAGCACCTTTCTCTGTCAACTTCGAGCACACAGAGTGACATTCGGATCCCTTGCACAATGCCCTAGCAAAGGAGCTTTGTGCAGTGGATGGCTGAGGAACATGGAATCTCTTCCCACTAATTCACAGTGGGATGTAGAGCCCCAATCTGTCCACAAAGCCCTCCTCCCACCCCCCGCACTATTGTGGAGTTAAGCTCTGCACTCTGAAGTGCGTTCTGGAGTCCCTTTAATTGAGATCTCAGATTCTCGGCTCTCCTGTGCAGCAGAAATGTATTGTTTCCACTGTATTTGTACCCTCCAGGGCTGCACAGGAGGTAGGGTTTGTGTGTGTCTCAATATTTTCCTATCTGACCCATGGGTTCCCTGCAAGAAGATTTGGCTGTCCACCTCCCATCCTACACCCTACCCTTGCAGTAGGATGTTTGACTAAAGCTTGAGGGCCAGATTGTGTTTTTAAGTCACAGCCCTTGCTGGAGGGAGGTTCAGAGGAACTATGTTGCAGCCTGAGGAGGAATTTGGGTTCGCTCAGCCAGAATTCTTCCCAAGGCTTCTCAGGGAGAGCATGCCAGAGCTGCAGTGGGTACTCATACTCTACCACTGGTTTGCTTGCTACCACATTTCACCAGCTTTCAGATTTTGCCTTGCCCCTACACAGAGCCATTTGGAAGAGAAGCCATACTACACTCCCCCAAATGTGCACATGCCCAGAGCCAGGTTCCACCAAATTCCTCAACATTTGCTGATTTTCCTTTTCTCCTTCATTCTGCACTCCCTGTTCACCTTCAGTACAGTTACTGAATCATATAGAGCAAACTCTGCCTGGGAAAGGATTTCCAAAGAACTCATATCTTTTTATCTGTTGTTGGGGTTTTTTTGCACTATTTAACAAGTACATCTACTCACTTGAAGCTTTACAGCGCTTGATATAAAAATCTTTTGGATTTTTCACACCTTGAGTGGTGTAGTTATGCTGACCTAATTTTCTAGTGTAGTTCAAGCCTTTGTATCCTCTCTGTGCTTCCATTTGTACACAGGGAATAAGAAGGCATATGCATCTTTGTACAGCACTTGGAGAGCTACAGATTAGAAGTGCTAAGTACTGTTGGTGCTGTATTTCTTATATTCCATGTAGTTTTTCATTATTATTGTATAGGTAAATTGGATTAATGGCTTCAGTTCTCAATTTGATTTGGCATGTGTTTGAAATGCTAATTTTGAGGATATATACTAATATGTGCTAATGAGTCATAAAAGGAGAATCACAAAGTATACATAAAATATGTCAGAATTGAAAAACATGGGATTAAAAATCAAGCCGGTCATTTTATATCAAAGATGCAAATAGGCTATAATTCGTATCACAGAAAGCTTCACAAGCGCCTAGCTAAAAGAAATCACTGAAATGTGCTCTATAATGCATAAACATAAGAACAATTATAAAAAGAAAGACTGTTAAGTTAATGCCCATAAATGATACAGTAATACCAAATTTAGGGCCCCAGTACTTTCCCGTGCAGACAACACCCTGCACCCAGGGATTGCTTTTGGGGGGCAGAGCATAGGGGAGTGTTGCCTCCATGGCATGGTGTCCAATTAATCCCTCTTGGCCCCACTGAGGACCACTCCAGCTCCATGGAATTGGAGGGCACAAGGAGGGGGATTGGGAAGGGGATGAAGGTCAAGTTTCACTGAATAATTTTCCCCACCAAAGCAAAGCAAGTTGGTCTGTGGATAAGGCATTGGACTAGAATGCAGCAGACTTGGGTTCTGTTCCTGCCTTAGCTACTGACCTTGGGAAAAGTATTTTGCCTCAGTTTCCTCTTACCCTTTGTGTGCCTTGTCTAGTTAGATGGTAAACTCTTTGGGACAGGGACTGTCTCTTACCACATGTGTGTGCAGCACACAGCACAATCTTGGTCAGGGCCTCTAGGTGCTATACTAGTACAAATGGTTACTAATGAAGTTCTGCAGTCTTCAGGAATTAATGCAGTTCCTCCTCCATGGCTTAGAATCCACTCCCATAAGATGGGTTCTGATGGCAGATAGCATTTAGGAGAGCCCTGGACAGCACCACTCTTGCAGCACTAATGAACCCTTACTGATGGAACTAAAAGGTCAAAGGGGCCTGCCTTTCTTTGGATCCCATTTGGCTCCAGAGGAAAGGAGTTCACAGGAAGCATTGGGTGAAATGCAATATTTCCACTCCTCTATGTAGATAATTTCTGCCTAAGAGAGGATGGGACTTTTAATTCCATTTTATTCTGGTCCATGCTTCAATCAAGCTAAATACACTGATTCTAAATATGACAAAATGTATTCAAAACTGCTAGAAATCATGGTAGGTCGCATATTGCTTTGGTGTTTAGCACTAGATAATTAGGTTTAAGAATAAGTGTGAACTCTTATAATTTAGCCTGTGTAGCCTGTTGGGTCTCACTAGTCTGATATCTACAGACTCTTCTTTATAGAGAGCTACAAGATTATAAAAGTGTAGAAGAGAAAACCATGTTACACCAGGAAGCAGAACTGTGCATCCATCAGACCTGTAGTGCTAGTGGGGATGGAGGAAAAGTCCTAATAGGCCTTTTCACTCTCACTTTGTGATTGCACTAGATCTTTTAATCATGTTTATTAAATCCTTTACATTCTAATATCTAGCTGTGCTAATCTTATTTTCTAGTTAAGTGACACTCCGGATTCATTAAGCCCTATGAGTGTGCCTGGGACAGGACATGAAGTAGAGAAGAAGGTAACAAACATGAACAGTTAATTGGATTTGTATCAAATCCATTTCTGTTTTAATTACTTTTTCCTCCTTTGTTTTAATTTATTTTTTTAGAAAACCATCAGTTATTTTATTGCAGTATTCAGTTTTATTGTCCCAAATTCATCCAAAACTGCAGTGACACTGTAAAATTCTCATGTACTGCATTTGAGGAGACACTGGTAAATGAGTAGTGACTGAAGCTGGGAAGTCTGTTTCTATGGTAATAGATGATGACAGAAAACTGAACATAGCTCCATCTCATCTGCTCTTCAAACATTTGAATTATTGCAGAGCCATCATTTTCATAAGTACTTTTACTACTTTATTATGCCTACATATAATTTAATAAGGCAATGCAAAATATTTCAAGATCTTTAAACAACTGGCTCTCTGATAAACCTGTGTTTAACCTTTGTGGATTTCAGAGCTGTCTTGAAAAAAAGATACTAATTTTTCCTCTGTAGAAGACTTCCCCTCCCTTTCTGAGTTCACACCAATTGCAAATCTAACAGTGGTAGCTAAATGGACTATGTGGAGAGACTTTTGATTTTTGTCACCTCTTAAAGGTTAGTTTCTTGTGTACTCACTTGTAATTTTCCCAATATAACAGCATTTGCTGTTGCAAGACCTATAGTAGATACAGTAAGATTCATCTACCAGTGCTTCAGCCAAGCATTGTAAGGTTTTTTTCTTTTTGCAGGGTGCAGAGTGTTTTCAGTATGGCTGGAAATAGTCCCAGTCCTGCAAACACTTACTCATATGTACAACCTTATTCATGAAAATAATCCTGTTGTGTTTAATGGCAGCTGCCTACATGAGTGAAGGTTACACTCATGCATAAGTATTTGCAGTATCTGGGCCCAAATATTTGCAATCCAAAAGACACAGCATGGGCTCTGATTTGATTCTCTGATTTCAACAGGAGATTTTCATATGCAATGAGAAATTTTACTTGTCACTTTATGCTTAGAACTCAACACCTGTTTTGAGGAATGTATACTTTAGTGTCGCCTTATACCAATTAAATATAGCTTTGGAAACTCATGTAATAGTAAGCCCAATCCAACTGATTCAGGCCTAAAGGCTGAACATAATAACTAAAATACCTGAAATACAACACTCCATATGTAAGCAAACCTGAGATTTTAAAAAATAATAAATGTTGGGTTCTTGTTATTTCTCTACTGATTTCTGAGCTTTTAGCGTGCCCTCACATAATATTTTCAAGCTTTTCTCCACAACTATGAAATCAAGAAACTTAATTTTGTTTTAAATAAAATCTGAGAGTCTCTCATCAGCACTTGCCTCCAGGTTGGGCTTAAAGAAAAACATCAAAATATTGTGAAAGTCATGATAAAATCATGAGAGTTGGCAACACTAAAAAATGTGACCCTGCTGAAACTTTAGCTGCTAATCTGTCTTCACAGCTGATTAATAGGAGTTTATAAAAATCTGTAATGTTAGTTATGCCCCAGTTGGGGTATCCAATTAATAGGAATGAAAATTATTTCCTTAGTCATTGAGTGTTTCTTTAAAACAGAATACCAAGTTCTTTCTTGAAAGTTGTTAATAAATTAACACATCTGAAGATAAACATTTTTTTTTTACTGCTTAAACTGACCAGCTGTCCTCATTTGGTTCACTGTGTGTGACCCAGGAACCTCTTGGTGCCAATTGTTGGAGGGCACAGGGAATGCATAGGATTTTACAGGGATTCCGGGGTCAGATACGTCCATATCAAGTTAACCAATGGGTGGTATGTAAGGTCTCTATCAAGAGTCAGTAGCCCAGTGATCATCATAATCATTCTGAAATGTTATGTATGGTAATATTTAAGAAGTTATGTATCCACACTGGACATTCTTCTTTGAGTGCTGGTCCCTATGTGTATTCCACTGTGGGTAGACATATGCTCCATGAACCCGGAGCTGGAGAGTTTTGAGTCACCTCATGCCTCTGACCAAGGAGATAAAGGGTGGGGTGGGGTGGACCAACCATTCCCCAGTTCCTTCTCACCACTGCATGGTCTTGGCTTTGGCTTTATTCCTTTATCTGTGAACATATATATAGATATCTGTAAATAGTTTTTATAAGTTTTTAGAGTTTAAAGTTTTATCTGATCGTTTTTGGTGTTTTATAGTTAGTCTCCCTGACCTGGGGAGGCCCCCTCCCTCCATTACCCTGCTTTGGGTATTGGACTATGCCCAGGACTTGGGGCTTCAAAATTTGTGCTTCCTGCCCATGCTCCTTCTTGATCAGCAACGAGCACCAGTGTGTCTGTACTGCCTCGAGGAAGCCCACAGCGTAGCAAGGCGCACTGTATGTCGTTCATTCCTCAGTTGCACCTGGGAAGGACGGGAACTTTGCCTTAGGAAGCACCTAATGGAAAAGACCTTAAGGCCACTGTCGGACCAAGGCCAGGGGACCCACCCTGTACATCAGCCAGGCTCAGCAAGGAGTGCGCCTCCTGCCACAATGTTCAACTCATGATTGAGGAAGTCCACACCCACAGATTCCTCAGCAGGGTCTTGTTGGTGGCAGAGCAGGGAGCACGCCCAAATCAAGCAAGTCTCTGAGCTCAGCCCTTGGAGCTTGAACCTTGTTCTCTCAGTACTCACTAAGCCTTCCCTCGAACCATTAGCTTCTTGTTCCATGTCTCTCCTAGGGTTGCACTCCTGGCAACCATCACCTCAGTTAAGTGGAGTGATGATCTAAGGTGCAGCTAGTAATCTGGGCTACACTGCTTCTCTGGGAGCAGCAAATCTGTGAATACTGCAAGTGTCCAGGGTGGAGCAGGAGTTGGATGGTCCAAGGGGACATGTGGGGAATTGGGGTGTGCCTATCACTAACCTGTAGAGAGACAGTGGGGGTGCTTGCGTTGTCTGTGGCTGATGGAGTTGGGAGCTGACCCTTGGCAAGCACAGACAAGGCTTCCTCACGCTAAGGGCAGGTGGTAGCGAGGTGCCTCTCAACCCTGGGTACTCCCTGGGAAGTGTCACTGTAACACAATTGGCAAGATCTACACCCCATTTGCTGGTTAGCCAAGGGTCACACTCCAAACACTTATATACCAGATAAAATAGATACTAAAAAACTCAAAAGTCAGAAAATTGGAAACAGTTAAAGTAAAAGATTATGATTTGTTATTTTCCATTTGTATATTTTGGGTAAGAGAAATAGAACAAAGGAAAGGATGGGATGAATAAATCAGAGAGATATGCTAAACATACCAAGCATCAGCTGGCAAAACTGTGCAGAATGGTCTTAAATGCTACAGATCAAATATGGAGGGATGAAATCTTTGTTTCTGGAAGATAACAAGTATCAGGAGGAACTTATTAATCTATTAAAACTGCCTGAGCCCAAAGGAGGGGCACATTTAAGGAACCAATCTGGCACAATTCCCAGTGAAACAGCAATGCAGTTAGTGCTGGTCAAGATAGAGATCAGAAAACTGGAAATAAAAGAAAGAGCCCAGGAAAGAGAGATGGTAACAGAGAAGCAAAAATGGGAGGCATAGGAACAACAGCAGGAGGCAGAGAAAGCAGCACAAGAGGAGGCCCACCAGAGAATACTGGAGCTGGAAAACCAAAAGCGTGAAGATCAAGAGAAGGAAAGGGAGCAGAGCTTAAAAAGCTGGAAATGCAAGGACAGAATCCTCACCCCATGGGTACTCCGCACCAGGGATCACCCAGCTGGGACAAACTGTGCCCAAGTCACTAGGAGACTGATAGCATTAAAGAATATTTGACCACCTTTGAAAGGATATGCAAGGTACATAAAATCCTTGATGACCAGAGAATGACTGTGTTACTCCCCAAATTGACTGGTAAAGCTTTACAAGTGTTCAATTATATGGCTGTAAATGTGATGTTATGTTGTATGGTCTGTTTAAGGGGTCAGTGTTAAAAAGGTTTCAAATTACACCAGGGGGCATACCACCTAGTGTAGAAATCTCAAAAAAGTTAATACAAAAAAGTCCCTAGCAACTGTGGAAGCTGCAGCTGATGCTGATTTATACCTACAAGTGAGACCATTCATAGAGTGCACGTCCTCAAGAGAAGGGCAAAAGCCTGGTGTAATAGGGGTCCTTGGTTTATTCCTGGGGAAAAGGAGAGTGGGGAGAGAACTAAGCTCATACCACCCCAGTACCAGCCATCTGTGGTAACCCTAATTATCAGACTCCAACCCAAGGGGACAGCTAAAGAAAGTGCTACTTGAGTAGTCTCTTGAACCTATGAAGAAACAGTGCCTCAGTAATGGGGAGTTCAAATACAGTGCCAGATCTTCCCAGGTTAATGCAGCTACCCTTGAGTTGGAGACTTCAGTGGTGACAGAGGGGATTCCAGTTAATTTTGTCAGGTCTGATCTCCTTGAGGTAGACAAAGAGTTTGTTAAGGAGGCCAAGGTAAATAGTAAAGTGTGCTGGGGTGGAGAGACACTGGTGACCAGATTTCTCTAGTCAGGAGAGATGTGATTGAGGATGTTGATATGTTCCCAGGGGAGGAGGTAGAATTCCTTACCTTCAGGCAATTTAAAGGCACTGTGCCTTTAGCCAGCATTTAATTAGAGTGGGATGGTTTAAGGGGTACTTTGAATGTGGGATTTCTTAAGAATTTACATAAGAACGGCCATACAGCATCAGACCAATGGTCCATCTAGCCCAGTATCCTGTCTTCTGACAGTGGCCAGTGCCAGATGTTTCAGAGGGAATGAACAGAACAGGGCAATTATTGAGTAATCGACCTTCTGTACCCCAGTCCCAGATTCTGGCAATCAGAGGTGTAAGAAAACCCAGTGCATGGGGTTGCGTCCCTGACCATCTTGGCTAATAGCCATTGATGAACCTATCCTCCAGCTGATGTGCTGGTGGGAAATGGCATAATGACAAAGCTGTTAACATTGTGACCTGTAGCAAGAGGGAATATCCTGAGTTCCCAGAGTAAAGGAAGAGACAGCTGAGAGGGGAGAGGAGCCCTCTGCACCCTTATCAGGAGAATGTAGCATTGTGTCTGCAGGGGAGGGAAGGAAGGAGTCACCTCCCTCACCTGAGACAGCCCTTAGTGCAAGCAAAAGCCAAATAGAATTTGTTGCAGAACAGAGTGTAGAGGCCTCTGTAGAGAGCATAAGGGAGGCCATCCTCAGTAGTGCCCCAGATAAAAAGAACAGTCCCAGGAAAAATCATGGAGCAGGTCCTCAAAGAATCAATTCTGAAGCACTTAGAGGAGAGGAAAGTGATCAGGAACAGTCAGCATGGATTTACCAAGGGCAAGTCATGCCTGACTAACCTAATTGCCTTCTATGATGAGATAACTGGCTCTGTAGATATGGGGAAAGCAGTGGACATGTTATTCCTTGACTTTAGCAAAGCTTTTGATACGGTCTCCCACAGTATTCTTGCCAGCAAGTTAAAGATGTATGGGCTGGATGAATGAACTATAAGGTGGATAGAAAGCTGGCTAGATCATCGGGCTCAACAGGTAGTGATCAATGGCTCCATGTCTAGTTGGCAGCCAGTATCAAGCAGAGTGCCCAAGGGTCGGTCCTGGGGCTGGTTTTGTTCAATATCTTCATTAATGATCTGGAGGATGGTGTGGACTGCACCCTCATCAAGTTTGTAGATGACACTAAACTGGGAGGAGTGGTAGATTCGCTGGAGGGTAGTGATAGGATACAGAGGGACCTAGACAAATTAGAGGATTGGGCCAAAAGAAATCTGATGAGGTTCAACAAAGACAAGTGCAGAGTCCTGCACTTAGGACGGAAGAATCCCATGCACTGCTACAGACTAGGGACTGAATAGCTAGGCAGCAGTTCTGCAGAAAAGGACCTAGGGGTTACAGTGGACGAGAAGCTGGATATGAGTCAACAGTGTGCCCTTGTTGCCAAGAAGGCTAACGGCATTTTGGGCTGTATAAGTAGGAGCATTGCCAGCAGATCGAGGGACGTGATCATTCCCCTCTATTTGGCATTGGTAAGGCCTCATCTGGAGTACTGTGTCCAGTTTTGGGCCCCACGCTACAAGAAGGATGTAGAAAAATTGGAAAGAGTCAAGTGGAGGGCAACAAAAATGATTAGGGGACTGGAGCACATGACTTATGAGGAGAGGTTGAGGGAATTGGGATTATTTAGTCTGCAGAAGAGAAGAATGAGGGGAGATTTGATAGCTGCTTTCAACTACCTGAAAGGGGGTTCCAAAGAGGATGTATCTAGACTGTTCTCAGTGGTAGCAGATGACAGAACAAGAAGCAATGGTCTCAAGTTGCAGTGGGGGAGGTTTAGGTTGGATATTCGGGAAAAACTTTTTCACTAGGAGGGTGGTGAAGCACTGGAATGGGTTACCTCAGGAGGTGGTGGAATCTCCTTCCTTAGAGGTTTTTAAGGTCAGGCTTGACAAAGCCTTGGCTGGGATGATTTAGTTGGGGATTGGTCCTGCTTTGAGCAGGGGGTTGGACTAGATGACCTCCTGAGGTCCCTTCCAACCCTGATATTCTATGATTCTATGAACAGGGGGAGGCTTTTTGTAGAAGAGGGGAGGATGTACACGGAAGCCCCATTTGGTACAAAAACAAAAGTCCTGGGGACTATAAACAATTGATTGTGTGAAGCTCATGCTACTAGCCCACGATTGCCCTTTTGCAGATCGCTTGGGAACAGAGCTATGAAAGCTTAAAGCAAAAATTATTTTGGCCTGATATTCAAAATGATGTAAAGGAAAAAATTTGTGACTTATGTCAAAAGCAGAAAAAGCCTGTAGGGCACTGCAAGGCTCCTGTGCATCCTTTACCAGTAATCAAAGAAGCATTTTTCAGAATTGCCACAGATATCACCCCAGCCAACCCGTGGGGGAGGGGATGCGGAAGGTTTCTATTAGTAATGGTGGATTTTGCCACCAGGTAACCAGGGGCAACTGCCTTGTCTAATGTGGAAGCTGAAACAGTTGCTAAGGCACCTTTCTCTATATTCAGCAGGGTGGGTTTTCCAATAGACATCAGATTTTGCGGGGAGGGGAGAAATTTTATGTCCCAGCTATTGGGTGAGTTGTGGAGGATGTGTTGGGTAGAGCAATTGAAATGTGCCCCATATCATCCAGGGACAAATGGGTTACTTGAGAGGTTCAGTGGGACCCTGAAATCTATACTGAGAAAGTATGTAAACAAGAGGGCAAGTGACTGGGATGTGATGTTGCACTGTCTTTTTGTTTGCTTACCCTGGCGGTGCCACAAGAATCCATATGGTTTGCCCCATTTGACCTCGGTATGGGAGAAAGGTCAGAGGTCCTGGATCTCATTAGAGACTCCTGGGAGGGTGGCACTGAAGCAGAGGGGAACTGGTGGCTGAATAAGTGCAAAGGTTTAAGGAGAATTTAAAGCAGGGGTGGGCAAACTATGGGTCGCATCCAGCCTGTCAAACCTTTTAATCTGGCCCTTGAGCTCCATTGCCCCACTCCAGCCAGGGAGCGGGGCTGGGGGCTTCCCCTGCTCCGCCTGCCCAGTGCTACAGTCGGGGATTGGGGTCGGGGGCTTGTCCCGCTGTTCCCGCCCGGCACTCCCGCGTGTTCATGACCAGCATGAGAGCATGCATGTTATTCCAGCTGCACAACCCAAACACGCCTCACGCGCCATCAGAGCCTGGAACGTGCAAGCCCACATGCCTGCTACTTGTTGGCTTAGGTGACTCTGTTGTTTTAGAAGTGTTAATTTTCCATTGTTGAAGATAAAACAAAGAGTAGTTGGCCAGGGAGTGCTCAGTGGTGGTTTTCAAAGTTGTGGGGTGTCGGGACCTACGTGGGAGATTTCTGAAAGCAGGGGGCTGGTGAATCTCGAACAGTTCCAATGACTGGAGTCTGATGCCCGACAAATCCAGGCTAGAGAGAAAGGAGGGTAAGTTTGGTTTAATTATTGTAATACGTAGTTATGAAGGTGTATTTATAATAGTAAGTAATGTTTTATGTTTATTTCCACTAAAATGTATCTTTTTAAAATAAAGTTTATTTGAATATCTCTGAATTGTTAATTTTGTGAGCATTCATGGCCCGCCATACAATTTCCATAGCCAGATCTGGCCCTCAGGCCAAAAAGTTTGCCCACCCCTGATTTAAAGTCTGTGCTGGGGATGGTGCAGCAAAACCTCACAAAGAGCCACGCAGCTCAGAATCTTTTTGTTTGTTTGTTTGGATGAATTTTAAATCTGTCTAGTTTTCTTGAACCTGTTTAACATTCATTGTTGAAAACAACTTGATGTATTTTCCACCAACATTTGTTGTAACAAGTTATTGTAACAGCATATGAACTTTCATATCCTTTTTACAATTAAGCTCACTATTAGGGTAAATGTTTAGGCCCAATTATCACAACATAATATAAGGTTTTGTGCTGATTACAGAAAGTTTAATGCTGTCAAGGTTCCTGGTGCAATACCAGAATCAATGACATGCTAGACACACTAAGCATGGCAAAGTTCCTGAGCACACGGGTTTAACAAAGGGGTATTGGCAAATTCCCTTAGACATTGAAGTGCAGACAAAAATCCGCCTTCATTACTGATTTTGGACTTTTTGAGTTGAAAGTGTTACCATTTTGTTTAATCAATGCAGGAGCCACACTTCAGAGGCTCATTAACCAAGTGCTAGCTGGGTCATAGGATTTTGTTCGAGGCGACGTCGATGCTATTGCCCTCTTCATCTGTTGTATGCAGAGTAGTGTTGTAGCCATGTTGGTCCCAGGATATTAGAGAGTAACGTAATATCTTTTGTTGGACCAACTTCTGTTAATGAGATAGAGAAGCTTCCGAACTGTGAAGAGCTCTGTGTAAGCTCGAAAGCTTGTTTCTCACTAACGGAAGTTGATCTAGTAAAAGATATTACCCTCCTTGTCTCTCTAATTGCCATCTTCAGCAGTTCCTGGTCAGATCATAAAAGCCACTTAAGAATTGTGCTGAAGAAATCCAAAGATGCACGTCTCACGGTAAAGGTGTCAAAGTGTTAAATAGGGGCAGCTGAAATCCCTTATTCAGGTCACTGGATAGAAGGGGGCCAGATTTGCCCAGATACATTGGACGTGTGATCCATTGTTAACTGGTTGGTACCCCAAGCCAAAAAACAAGTTAAGTCTTTCATAGGCTTGGCGAACTATTGTCGTAGGTTTGGGGAAGATTTCAGCAATAGTGTGTCTGCAAAAAAGACACAGCCAGACAAGGCAATTTGGACTGCAGCGTGTCAGGAAAGCTTTGACACAGCAAAAAAAATTCTGTCAAAAAACCTGGTTCTGGCCAGTCCAGACTTTGACAAGATATTTGACCCCTGTGTACAGATGCATCTAACACTGGCTTGGGAACAGTCCAAATGCAAGCAGGCGAAGTCAACAAAAAACATCCTATTACTTTCTTAAGTAAAAAACGGACTCCTCCCGCCCCCCGAATAAAATTACTCTGTCATAGAACGACAATTTTTTGCGATTGTGTGGGCGGTACGGCAACTGAGGCCATACCAATGTAACAGAAACTTCAGAGTCCTAACAGCCCATTCTTCGTAAATATGGCTTCACAGATGAAAGGTACTAATTCCAGACTGCTACATTGGAATATAGCGCTCCAAGAATATGATATGGAACTTGTACATATTACGGGCAAAGAAAATATAGTTGTAGATGCACTGTCCAGGCAAGAGTGTTTCCAGCTGATGCCTATAGGTTAACCAGTGGCTAACTCTACTGCATCAAAATAAAGGGTGAGCTGTAAGCCAGGAACTTCCTGGTGCAAACTGTTAGCGGGCATAGGGAATGCATAGAGTTTTTATAGGGATTCCTTGGGTCAGATATATGCATATTAAGTTCACCAAAGGGTGCATGTAAGGTCTGTATCAAGAGGCAGTAGCCCACTTGTCATCATAATCATTTCAAAATTTATGTACAGATAATATTGAATGGGTTATGTATCTATACTAGAAATTGTGTTCTCAAAGCTTTGGAGTTAAGGCAGGTAACCAAGCGGTGACATGTCTTAAACCGGTTCCTTTCAAACAGCAGGTACAGACACTTATCTCTCTGTCTGGTCTTGGGGTAGTGAGCATTGTAAGTCTTACAATGGAGGCCTATCTGCATACTGAGCCTGAGACCAGTCAAAATCTACAAGAGAGGAAATTTATAGAAAAAAATAAACAGCAGATTTAAAATTTAAAAAGATTTAAAAGATCCTGTTTACTAGTAAAGACAATAGATTGTGGGGGGATATATATCTGAGAACTGAGAGGACGCTCTTGTTCCTTCACCTAGGAGACAAGCTAAGAGTGTGGCTTGCCTAATGAAAAAGGGATCACAGCCTGCTTGGCTGGAAAATGCTGATGATCAACACTTTATTAGACATGAGAGAATCTTGTTAATTAAGTCTAGGTTCTAGAATGCCTGTTACAATTTTATTTTATCTGTAACTGTTTCCAATACTACTACTTGCTGTCACTTGAATCTCTATACTTTGTTAAATAAACTTCTACTCATTTTCACTATAAACTTAAGTGTTGTGTGCTAAAGGGAGCAGTGATCTAAGATGTAATTAGTAAGCTGGGGTGTTCTACTTTTTTGGGAGCAGCAAATCTGTGAATACTGTGAATGTCCAGTGAACCCAGGGGCTGGACATGCCAGGGGAATGCTCAGAGGGCTCGGGGGGTGGAGTGTGTCTATCGCTAATCTGCAGAGAGAGAGCGGGGCCTGTGTGAGCCTAGAGGGGAGTGCTTGTGTTGCCTGTGGCATCAGAGAACTGACCCACGGTCAGGCACAGGCAAGGCTTCCTTATGATAAGGGCAGGCGGTAGTGAGGTGCCTCACAACCCTCAGTACCCCCAGGAAGTGTCACACTATGGTCACCAGCTCCAAGAGTTATTCATATTTTTGCCTATAAACTATACTAATGCAGTGTTGAAATTGCACAGTTCAAAAAAGATGGGAATGCAAAAGTCCCAGTTCCTACAATAACATAAACTTGTCTGTGTGGCACAGCCTATGTGTTTTGTGACATATAGAGACATGACCTATATTACATATGCATTTAGGGCTCAGTTGTGCCCAGCCCTGCACAGGAGGAGGGTGGGGGAGAGGTTGCAAGGAACATCTCTTCCCCTTGCATCCCCTGGTAGAGCTAAGTAGAACAGCAATCCCTGTGCTCCCAGCAGTGCAGGGATTGCTCCAAGCTAGTTCCACTACTACTGCTAACCTCCCCAAATGAGACAGAGAGAGGCAAAAATGGGGGGCCATCCTGTTGCCCTGCTTCTGCATCAGTCAGCAGAGCTGGCCACACATGAGGGAGTACACCCACTCTACTCCAGGAAGCATTGTACCTGCCTGAGGCATAAGGTTTCTAGCATTTCCCACTGGGGTGGGGTGGCTCTGCAGCACTCCCTATTGTAGGTTCTGTTGTAATGCTTAGATTGGTTTATCTTTCCTATCTTTCAGCCATTTTTGATGTAGCCTCACTCAAAAGAGCGTGGTGGGAATTACTTACAGAAGAATTCATGTCTTTTTTTTACCTTTGGCAACTTAAAATGTCCAGGGGAATATTGCTGGAAATTCTTTCCTCGTTTTGCATGTTTTCTACTAACAACTTTTTTGTTTGCATATGTACAGAAATGTGTTTTGTTTTAAATCTCTTTGTATGGTTTTAATGAGGGTTACTTTGTATATATGGTACAAAACAGGTCACTCCAGTCAAATCGTCTCGGTCAAAAAGACACATTTCCTCTGGTGGCACAATTGAATCAATCAATCTTGATGCAGTCCCCCAGGCAGTCGCTCGTCTGGACAACAGTGCGGCTAAGCACAAGCTCTCCATAAAGCCAAAAAAACAGAGGCTGTCAAGAAAACACAGAAGATTAACAAAGGTATTGAACTGATTTGGGTGGTCAAATGGTGAGATGAGATGGTCTGCTTTAGAAACTGTAGTCAGTACTCACAAAACAGTCACAATTGAAAATAATGAGATTACTGGTAGGTACAATGCAGGTACGGACATGGCTGGGTAACACCGGGGAGATCTTTGGGAGTGCTTTCACAACATAGGCTTTGTCTTCACTGCAAAACAAGGCATGTGGTTTTTATATTGAGAGAACTCAAGATAGCTGTCTGAATGTAAAGTCCTAGTGGAGACAAGGGACAGGTAGTGTTTACCTCCGTGTAGCTATCTGGGGCTGATGATGTGCTGCACCCATCCAGGAGAGTTCCAGGAGGCACTGTGAGGATGCAACGTGTTCTCTTCCCCACAATCAGCCAGCTCCATTGACCTGTGTGGAAGGAGGCTGAGCCATGGTCCTTTCTCTTTTCCCTTCCTCACTCCCTATGCTAGCAGGGAGAGGGCCCTGTGTACCCTTCCCCTCCTGGTGTGCCTGTGCCATAATCTGGCCATTGGGCTTCCAAAAGAAATACTTCACAATCTAAACAACGATAGGAAAGGAATGATGGAAGGAGCCCCTACGTCTCTCCCCCACTGCCCTCCCTCCTCTCCAGGAAACCAAAAGAGGCCAGTGGGCAGCTTCCCTGGAGTTAACAGGAATTTCCAGATTAAGGGGGGGAGGGGAGATAGGTGGGGAGGGAGCTGCCAGACTGAGAGGACAGCAGGACAGAGGAGGACAGCAGGACAGAGAAAAGAGCACAGCCACCCCTTTGCTTTGCTTTGTCTGTTCCCTCATCCTCCCTTCCCTCTGGTGAGAAACGTGTTGGCCCAGCATCTCCTTCCGCCTCAACTAACAGAAGGCATTTTAATGGTAATGGTGTTGTCTGAGGAGCTGCAGAGTGGTGGTGAGCCTGTTATGTTCTAGGGAAGGTCCATGGAGCTGGGAGGAAGCACTCCTGTACTGGGCAGAGAGTGAGTCAGCTGCTTGCGTAGAACCAGTGAGACTCCTGGCATGGCAGTGTGGAGCTGACGTGCAAGAAACAATCAGAAAGCGGTAGTGGTGAAGGACTTCATACAGTTTTTGCAGGTATTGCAGCTTAGTAAAAGCTGTTGATAGAGAAGCAAACATGTGGAATCAACAGGAGACTGAGGGTACATCTCTACTGCAGCTGGGAACCTGCTTCTCAGCTTGGGTAGACAGACACATGCTAACTCTGCTTGATCTAGCACACACAAAAATAGCAGAGTAGCCAGGAGTAGCTCTGGCTAATGCCTGGTACAAACCTGCCTGGAACCTCTGAGTACATACTTGGGTGGCTAGTCCGAGCTGCCGCCTAAGCTACCTCCCGGCTACAGTGCTATTTTTAGTACACTAGCTTGAGCAGAGCTAGCACGTCTGTCCACCCAAGCTGGGAAGTACACTCCCAGCTGCAGGGTAGACATACCCTGAAACAAACAATACCTCTTGCACCACTAATCCACCTCATGGTATCCCATTTAATCACAATGGCTATCTTCATTAAGCAGCAGTCATCACACCTCTCCACTAGCATAGAAAAGCTGGGGATCTCCAGATTTTCCATGACTTTTAGGTAGCTCCCAGATTTCTGCATTGGAACCATCAGCTTGGGGAGCCCCGACTAATTGGGGTTCAGCCGAGCCAGGCAGAGAGTAGCAGCCAAGCAGCATTTCCTTTACCACTGTTCCTCCTGTCCTTGCCATCACTACACAGCTGCTCTCTACGGGGCTGCATGCTTTTTGTGTGGAAACAGCCAGCCCTGCAGAGAGAACTGACACAGACAGTGCTTTTGAACAGATGCTTAATGTTTCTGAGCCTTAACAGAACAAACTCTGGAGCTTACAAAGTGGTTAAATGTGGAGCAGTGCTGGAAACGTGAATGTTACATTCTAAAATATGTTCACATCATGGGTGGACAAAGTGAAGCCTGTGGGCCTGTTGAAGCCCTGTGTGATTGTGGCCACCCTCATGTGGCCTGTGGTGACTACAGATCCCAGCATACAATACTCCTCAATGAGCCCAGTGGCCTCCTTAGTTTTTGGCTTTGGTGGTGTGTATCAGTATGCTCTGCGCTTCAGACCCAGTTTTATGGTGAGGGTGGCTGCTGCCTACTCCATTTTACACAAATCAGCTGTGGCCCTTAGACTTCCCTGAAGGTGCTGCTTGGTTAGTCAGAATTTGGGCACCATTGATTTACATGCGTTAGTGTAAACCGTGATTTATTATTTAGTATTACCGTGTTGTTGGTGCCAGAATGTGTCCTTTCTTTTACAGAATATCACTCCTGTAAAATGGTGAAACAGATAAACCAACATGTTGTTCAGTTATTCTAATATGTCATGGGTTGTGATACTGTAACTCATGAGTTAATGTGTGTAGACTCTGTACTCAAATATAGTAAAAATATGACTTTCTAACAAAGGACAAAAGTAAAATGATGTATATCTCAAGCCAATTGTTAAAAAATAGAGACTAGTCAGTTTGCAACTGATCGGTTTACTATTCTGTACAGTAAAGAAAGGGAACAATAACCAATATTAAGTAAATCTGATTTTGTTTCCCAACATTAGGAGTCACAAAGCATAACAGTGACAAAGTTTGAGCAAGAAAACCCAGAAACCCACCAGTACAGCGAGAGATACCCAGATGACAATGGACTAATTGGCACAGCTAAGCCAACCCAGAACAGAGAGGGGCAAAAGCAGCTTGAGTTAGCAGATGAGAAAAGAAAGCAAGAAGATCACTGGAGAATGTTTGAGGCAAAAGAGAAAAGACAAATGGCAGAAGCAGAGGAAAAAAAACATCTGGAAGAACAAAGATGCCAGGAAGTTGAAGAGATGCAAAGGGAACAGGAGAGAAAGCGTTGTGAGGAAGAGAAAAGGCAGCATCTCCTTGAGGAGGAGAAACATTTGAAAAGAAAAGAGCAGAGGTACCAGGAGGAGCAGAAAAGACTGGAAGAACGGAGACAACAGGAACTGGAGGAGCAGAAAAGACTGGAAGAACAGAGACAACAGGAACTGGGGGAGCAGAAAAGACTGGAAGAACAGATACAACAGGAACTGGAGGAGCAGAAAAGACTGGAAGAACAGAGACAACAGGAACTGGAGGATCAGAAAAGACTGGAAGAACGGAGACAACAGGAATTGGAGGATCAGAAAAGACTGGAAGAATTTAGACGACAGGAACTGCAGGAGCAGAAAAGACTGGAAGAATTTAGACGACAGGAACTGGAAGAACGGAGACGAGTGGAACTGGAGGAGCAGAAAATAAAAGAACTGGAAGAACAAAGGTGTCATGAGATTGAAAAACAGCATCAGGAGGAACAAAAAAGACAAGAATTGGAAGAACAGAGACAAGAATTTGAGAAAAGGCATCTTCAGGCTGAACAGAAGCTGCAGCAGGAGGAAGAAGCTAAGAGACTGGAAGAACGAAGCCAGCATCAGAAGGAAAAAAAGAAGAGACGAGAAGAACAAACTCTACAAAAACTGGAGAAGCAAAAGAGACAAGAAGAACAAAGAAGACATGAGCCAGCAGAACAAACACACCTGGAGAGTGGAGAGAGAGAACAACAGGGGAAATTTAAAATAAGGCAAGAGGAATCAAATGAACAAGAACTGAAAGAACAGACAGAAATACATGTGGATGGACAACAGCATCTGGAAAAGCAAAAAGAACAAGAGCAAGCCATAAGACAGCAACAGGTCAAAGAAGAAGTGAGTTCTGGGGATGCTGGTAGGGAATCCATGGAGAAGCAGCTTCAAGAAGAATCAAACCAACAAAAAACAAAACAATCACAGAAAGGGAAAGAAACAGTGCAAGAAAAGCTAACACCAAAGCAGAAGAGAGAAGTCGAAGCTCAGGAGCAGAAGATAGGTGAAGAACTAAGATGGCAGGAAGTAGATGAAAGGCAGGCTATGCACAGACCATTCACGTTTCAAGTGTCATCGGGAGAGAAACAGATCATATTTCAGAAAGTGAATTTGAGCCCTGTTACTCCTGTCAAAGAGGCAGCACACCATTCTGCCCTCAAAGAATCCAAGACCCACAAATTTAGCAAAGGTTCTACTGCACTCCCCTACTCTTTGAGTGTCCCACACACAGCTATTTTGGTTACTGGAGCACAGCTTTGTGGCACTGCCGTAAACCTGAATCAGATCAAAGATACAGCTTGTAAATCTTTACTTGGTTTGACAGATGAAAGAAAAAACCTGGATATTCCCCCACCAGAAAACACCCAGAAAACTACTCTTGATCCCAAATCTAGCCGCAGTAAAATGAAGTATACACAGGAGACATTGAACAACCAGGACATATTAGCTGAATGGGCTTCTATTAGATCTAGAATCCTAAAGAGTGCAGAAAACAGCAAGCTAAATGAAAAAGACCGAATAAGTGTCTGTAGATACAGTGATGACTGGACACCCAAAGGACGAGGTGCTTCCCATGGCAATTTAAGGAAAACCCTTTCTGCAAATGCAAAATTTTCCATAACACCAGCATGGCAGAAATTTTCAGAAACCTCAAAAGCCAATGCAGATGCTGAGAGTGCAAGTGGTGCAGAAGGTACTGAACCAGAGAACACAAGAAAAAAGACAGATTCATCCAATGATGCAAATGATGATGTGGCTGCTCACAATGAGACTCCAGCTTGTAAAGATAATGCGACTGAAATGGCTACAAAGAGTGAAACACCCCTTGAAATGGCAAACAACACAGAAGGCTATAAGTTTGCCAAAGATCTTCCATCTTTCCTTGTTCCAAGCCTCTCTCATTCTCCAGGAAAAGAACTGCCCCAATCAGAATCTCCAGCTACTTTGGAAAGTCAGCAGAACACTGGTACAAGAAAACTGGATAAAAAAGCACCACATGAAGAAGAAAATGTTTCTCCATTTGGGATAAAGTTAAGAAGGACAAATTACTCCTTGCGGTTCCACTACGATCAACAGGCGGAGCAAAAGAAAAAGAAAAGATACAGTGCAGGAGATAGTTTTGATGGTGTACCTGCCCCACTAGTTACAACAGAAAGTGGAAAGGAAACCGTTAATACTGTTCTAAAAGACAGTATATCCCCTAGCCTAGAGAGAAGGGATGCCACTGTTAATGTTTTAAAAGACTCTTCAAATAATGTTTCGGAGAACTCAGACACAACAGTTACATCGACCAACAGCCAGATTCCTTTACCTAGTCATGAGAAAACTGTGTGTAAATCGTCACTCCAACAGAAACCTGCATTAGCTCCAAAGCCCACAAACCAGACCCCGCCATCCTCTCCTCTCTCTAAAATGAACAGATCAAACTTAGCTGACACGTTAGGTCAAAGGGTGGCTAAACCTGAGTCAGACACCACCTGGAAAAAAGAAGACAGTAAAGTGAACGTGGTGCACTCACCAGCACAGAATGAGAACAAAAATGAAGAGGAAGAAACCAGAGAAAAGAAGTCATTTTTCCCATCTATCACCATGCCATGGAGAGAGAGAGCTGACAAAAAGCCTGAGCCACTGAAAAAAGGTATGCAACATGAAAGTGTTACATGTAACTATGGGCCATGTTTCCAGAATGAGAGGCTGGAGGTTTGTGTGCAGAATTTTGGCCTTAAATGTAGACTATTATTAATCCTTATTTGGTTTGGTAACAACTTAGTGCCAGTGGTGTACAAATAAATCAGGAGACTAATTCCAGTCTCAACAAGTTTACAGTCTGGTTTAGACACAGACAAAACAGATCAGACATAAATAATAAGTGATACACTGGTGTGTCTGGTAGTGGCAATCTAGGCATCTAATTGTGGTCTCTCAAGGAAGTGTGTTTTAAAGAAGCAATTGAAGTCTCTTGTTCAGTCAGAAGATATGGATATGGATAGAGATCTCCTTAATGTTTTTAATTAAATAAATACTACTGGGAATTGTTTGATTATGGGAGACTTTAACTTCCCAGATATTATAATAGTAGGGTCCAGATTTTCCTGGATGTGCTAGCCAACAGATTTCTTCACCAAATAGTTGCTGAACCAACAAGAGGGGATGCCATTTTAGATTTGGTATTGGTGAGCAGTGAGGACCTCATAGAAGAACTGGTTGTAGAGGACAACCTTGGTTTGAGTGATCATGAGCTAATTCAGTTTAAACTAAATGGAAGGATAAACAAAAATAGATCTGCAATTAGGGCCCTTGATTTCAAAAGGGCTAACTTTAAAAAATTAAGGGAATTAGGGACTGGACTGGACTGAAGAACTCGAGGATCTCAATGTGAAGGAAATTTGGAATTAGTTTCTGCAACTTTGACTTAAAGTATCTGAAGTCTGCATCCCAAGCAAGGGGGAAAAATTCATAGGGAAGGGTTGCAGACCAAGCTGGATGAACAAGCATCTCAAACAAGTGATTAAGAGAAAGCAGAAAGCCTACAAGGAATGGAAGATGGGATGAATCAGCAAAGAAAACTACCTCTTGGAGGTCAGAAAGTGTAGGATTAAAGTGAGAACAGCCAAAAGCCAAGCAGAGTTGGACCTTGCAAAGGGAATTAAAATCATTAGTAAAAGGTTCTATAGCCATATAAATAAGAAGAAAACAAGGAAAGAAGTGGAATTGCTAAACACTGAGGATGGGATGGAGATTAAAGATAAACGAGGCATGTCCCAACATCTAAACAAATACTTAGCCTCATTAAAAACTGAGGTAAATGAAGAATTTAGGGGTAGTCGCAGGGTGGTTAATGGGAATGAGAACATTGAGGTAGAAATTACCACATCCAAGGTGGAAGTCAAAGTCAAACTCAAACAGTTTAACATGACTAAATTGGGGGGTCCAGATAATCTCCATCCAAAAATATTAAAGGAACTGGCACATGAAATTGCAAGCCCAATAGCAAGGATTTTTAATTAATCTGTAAACTCAGACATTGTACTCTATGACTGGAGAATTGCTAATATCGTTCCTATTTTTTTAAGAAAGGGAGAAAAAGTGATCTGGGAAACTACAGACTTGTTAGTTTGACCTCAGTTGTATGCAAGGTCTTGGAATAAATTTTGAAAGAGAAAGTAGTTAAGGACATAGAAGTTAACAGTAATTGAGATAAAATACAACATGGTTTTACAAAAGGTTGATCGTGCCAGACCAACCTGGTCTCCTTCTTTGAGAAGATAACTGATTTTTTTTAGACAAAGGCAATGCAGTAGAGCTCATCTACCTGGATTTCAGTAAGACATTTGATACAGTTTCACATGAGAAATTATTAGTGAAATTGGAGAGGATGGGGATTAGTATGAGAATTGAAAGGTGGATAAGGAACTGGCTCAAGGGAAGACTACAACGGGTCATACTGAAAGGTGAACTGTCAGGCTGGAGGGAGGTTACTATGGAGTTCCTCAGGGATTGCTCTTGGGACCAATCTTATTTAACGTTTTTACTGACGTTGGCACAAAAAGTGAGAGTGTGCTAATAAAATTTGACACAAAGTTGGGAAGTATTTCCAGTAGAGACAGGGAAGTGTTAGTATCATTATACAAGGCACTGGTGAGACCTCATCTGGAATAGTGTGCAATTCTGGTCTCCCCTGTTTAAGAAAGATGAATTCAACCTGAAACAGGTGCAGAGAAGGGCTACTAGGATGATCTGAGGAATAGAAAACCTATCTTATGAGAGGAAACTTGTTTAGCCTAACCAAAAGAAGGCTCAGGGGAGATATGATTGTTCTCTATAAATACATCAAAGGGATAAATACCAGGGAGGGAGAGGAGTTATTTAAGTTAAGCACCAATGTAGACACAAGAACAAATGGATATAAACTGGCCAACAAGTTTAGACTTGAAATTATGAGAAGGTTTCTAACCATCAGATGAGTGAAGTTCTGGGAACAGACGTCCAAGGGGAACAATGAGGGGCAAAAAACCTTCTGGCTTCAAGACTGAGCTTGATAAGTTTATGGAGGGGATGGTATGGTGAGACTGCCTACAACGGCATGTAGCTGATCTGTGATTGCTAGCAGCAAATATCTCCATTGGCCAGTGATGGGATACTAGATGGGGAGGGCTCTGAGTTACTACAGACAATTATTTCCCAGGTGTCTGGCTGGTGAGCCTTGCCCACATGTTCAGGGTCTAACTGATCATCATATTTGGGATCGGGAAGGTATTTCCCCCCGTGTCAGATTGGCAGAGACCCTGGGGGGGTTTCGCCTTCCTCTGCAGCATGGGCCATGGGTCACTTGCAAGTTTAAACTAGTGCAAATGGTGGATTCTCTGTAACTTGAAGTCTTTAAAGTAGGGCTGTCAATTAATTGCAGTTAACTCAAACAATGCAAAACTGATTAGATTAAAAAATTATTTGCAATTAATCGCCATTTTAATTGCACTGTTAAACAATAATATACCAATTTAAATTTTCAAATATATTAATTTCAATTACAACATATAATACAAAGTGTACAATGCTCATTTTATAGTATTTTGATTATCTTTTTACAGTGAAAATATTTGTAAACAAAACAAATAGTATTTTCAGTTCACCTCATACAAGTACGGTAGTGCAATCTCTTTAGCATGGAAATGCAACTTACAAATGTAGAATTAATTTTTTTTACATGACTGCACTCAAAAACAAAACAATGTAAAACTTGAGAACCTATAACTCCACTCAGTCCTACTTCTTGTTCAGCCAATAGCTAGGACAAACAAGTTTGTTTACATCTACGGGAGATATTGCCGCCCGCTTCTTATTAACAGTATCACCTGAAAGTGAGAACAGGTGCTCGCATGGCACTGTTGTAGCCCATGTTACAAAATATTTATATGCCAGATATGCTAAACATTCATATGCCCCTTCATGCTTCTACCACCATTCCAGAGGACATGCTTCCATGCTGATGATCCTTGTTTAAAAAAAAAAAAATGTGTTAATTAAATTTGTGACTGAACACTGTGGGGGAGAATTGTATGTCTCCTGTTCCATGGTTTTACCCAGATTCTGCCATATATTTTGTGTCATGGCAGTCTCAGATGATGACCCAGCATATGTTGTTCTATTTAAGAACACTTTCACTGCAGATTTGACAAAACGCAAAGAAGGTACCAATATGAGATTTCTAAAGATAGCTACAGCACTTGACCCAAGGTTTAAGAATCTGAAATGCCTTTCAAAATTTGAGAGGGACAAGGTGTGGAACATGCTGTCAGAAGTCTTAAAAGAGCAACACTCTGATGCGGAAACTACAGAACCTGAACTACCAAAAAAGAAAATCAACCTTCTGTTGGTGGCATCTGACTCAGATGATGAAAATGAATGTGCATCGGTCCGCACTGCTTTGGATCGTTATCAAACAGAACCAGTCATCAGCATGGAAGCATGTCCTCTGGAATGGTGGTCAAAGCATGAAACGGCATAGAAATGTTTAGTATATCTGGCACATAAATCCTACAAATCCAGTGCTAGCTACAACAGTGCCATGCGAATGCCTGATCTCACTTTCAGGTTACATTGTAAATAAGAAGCGGGCAGCATTATCTCCTGTAAGAGTAAACAAACTTATTTGTCTTAGCGATTGGCTGAACAAGAAGTAGGACTGAGTGGACTTGTAGGTGCTAAAGTTTTACATTCTTTAATTTTTGATTGCAGTTATGTAAAAAAAACCTACATGTGTAAGTTACACTTTCACGATAAAGAGATTGCACTATGGTATGTGTATGAGGTGAATTGAAAAATATTTCTTTATTATTTTTACAGTGCAAATATTTGTAATCAAAAATAACAATATAAAGTGAGCACTGTACACTTTGTATTCTGTGTTGTAACTGAAGTCAATATATTTGAAAATATGGAAAACATCCAAAAATAATTAAATGGTATTCTATTATTGTTTAACAGTGCAATTAAAACTGCAATAAATCATGACTATTTTTTTAATCTCACCATGAATCACAATTAATGTTTTAATTGTTTGGCAGCCCTACTTTAAGCCATGATTTGAGAACTGCAATTAGGGGTTAGGAGTTATTACAGGAGTGGGTAGGTGAGGTTCTGTGCTCTGCAGTGTGCGGGTCAGACTAGATCAGTGTTTCCCAACTGGTGTGCCGTCAGGCCCAAACAGGTGTGCTGCAGAATTTTTTTAAAAACTATATGTGGAGTGGGGATGGGACGGGGAAAGAAAGTGGGGAAAGCTGCCTTCTGATTGGCTGCCTGCCTTATTGCCCCACCTCCTCCAGGGGCAGAGCAAACAATTTGAGCTCAATCTCCCTCTCCTCCCCACTCCCCTCTTGTGAGCAACTGATCAGATCCTCTGCCTCTCCCCATCCCTCCTGCAGTCCCCCCCCCCCCCCAGGATTTGGAGGGGGATGAATCTCAAGAGAGGAAGGGGGGCTGAACTTGGGGGTGGGGGCTGGATGTGAGGTAGGGGCAGAACTGGTGTGAGGTGGGTGAGGCAGAATTGGGGTGACGGGGGGCTGGACTGGTGGACGGTGAGGACAGAACTAATGGGGGCTGGGGCACCATTTAGGGAGGATGGGGGGCACCTGCCCCCCTGCATGGGCAGAGATGGGAGTGTTGACCCCCAAAATGGATAAGTTGCAGAGACAACGCATGCATGTGGGGGGCAGATTTCTTACTTCCATTTGGCCCTGTTCCCACTCCAAGCCCCGGGCCCCTCTAGAGGGCGTGGGCTGANGGGGGGGGGGGGGGGGGGGGGGGGGGGGGGGGGGGGGGGGGGGGGGGAGAAGCAGTGACACCAGCTGCTCTCTGTGTCCAGGTCAGTTTCTCCACCTGGGCTGGGTAACAAGCACAGGCTCAGATATATAGTCCTCTGTGCTGCAAACCACTGGGTGCCCATGGCCATGGGGACTGTAGGACGGCATGGCCCAGCCTAGTTCAGTGTGCACATGGTCACAAGGAATGGAGCAGCCTCCACTGTGCCAACTAGGGACTGATCACATGGCTAGGACCTGTAGCAGCAGCACCCCCTTGGACACAGCCCCTGCCTGCACCCTGAGCTACACCCCTCCCGGCACACAGCCCCTAGCTATCCCCTGCCTGCACCCTGAGTGACACCCCTCTCTGCACACAGCCCCTAGCTATCCCCCGCCTACACCCTGAGTGACACCCCTCCCGGCACACAGCCCCTACAGACTGTGAATGGCAAGGGTGGTAAACAGCTTAAACCGAGGTGATAAGGAAGCCAGTTCATTTGGCGACAATATGATGGTGTGCCTCCAAATAATTAAAATTCTGAAGGTGTGTCGCGGCAGAGAGGTGGTTGGGAACCACTGGTATGTTACACTACCCTTCATGTATTGTTTTTCAGACAGCTTGTATATATCTTTATAAACTGCTATGGTTGCCATAAAACACATATCCCATCATAGAGGGACCCTGCAGTGGCAGAGAGACAGTATAGTGGCTCCTCAGCCATCTTCCTTACCGTTGCCAGCAAAGGGGATATGGTCAGAGCGTCCCTGTGTCCCATTGCTCTTCAGTTGCTGCATTGTGGAGGGAGACCTGTAGCTCCAGCATAGTGAGAATGTAATTTGTACATTATGTTCAGCTGAGGGTGGGGTTAAATGGATAGTAGCAATGTAGAATGAGGTGCTGTATCACTGTAAGGACAGATCAGAGGCAGAGGGTAGGACAGTCAGAATCCAAGTTGTCTCTGGAAATTTAACTCCAAATTCTCAGGCTTTCAATTGTTTGCTTTTTGAAAGTTCTACATGTTTTTATAATGCACTGAATGAGTCTTTTTCCTGAAATAGCTGCTCTGTTTTTACAATCTTCAAAACAACCATTTTGGGGATTTTCCTTAGACTTTTGTTTCCCCCTAAGCTTTTTTATGTACAGATGCTGTGTGAAAACTAGTTGGAGATGTGCTGCTAAAATGAAGAGCAGAGAGCAAGCTAAATTCAGGACTCCCCGAGTTTCTGTGCTTCACTCAGCTCTGCAGATATCCTAGTGGGAAACAGAGACCTTTGCAGGAGCACCAGTAGTGCTGCTCTCAGGTGCACACATCTTTAATCCTGGGTGCTGGCCTAATTTCCAGGCAGTTTATAGGAAGTCTCCAGATTGTTGCTGAAGACATCTTAAACCTTGAAGACCCTGATAGCTCCAATCCAGAATTTCAAAGGCATGTAGCATCTGGTGGTAGACTTCCCAAACTCTATGCTGTCCAACCTGAGAAACACAACAGTTTGCTCAAAGGTTCCAAAGCAACATATCAAATAACTCCTCAGTTTCCAGAAATAGCCAAAGGCACCAGTGCTTTACAAGGCCAACAGAATAAAACAAGTTTTGACATTTCTAGGCTGGGCCATTTTAATATATGAGGTTGTAAACAAATGAAGTTTTTGAAAAAGTGAACACCTACCATGCTCTAAACCAGGGGTCGGCAACCTTTCAGAAGTGGTGTGCCGAGTCTTCATTTATTCACTCTAATTTAAGGTTTCGCGTGCCAGTCATACATTTTAACCTTTTTAGAAAGTCTCTTTCTATAAGTCTATAATATATAACTAAACTATTGTTGTATGTAAAGTAAATAAGGTTTTTTAAATGTTTAAGAAGCTTCATCTAAAATTAAATTAAAATGCAGAGCCCCCCCAGACTGGTGGGCAGGACCCGGGCAGTGTGAGTGCCACTGAAAATCAGCTCGCGTGCCGCCTTCGGCATATGTGCCATAGGTTGCCTACCCCTGCTCTAAACTCTCATCCCAGATGCTTTCTATGGGGGAATCAAACTGGTGCTTTAAATGGAAACCTAGTGAAAAACCTGACCATTATGGGTAGGATTTTGGATGTTTTTGTTTAGTCACTCTCACTTTTAAGTATGTAGAATTTTAGCTCTTGAAGGAAAGCCATTTACGTCAACTTTATATATCTAGTGATTCTTCTTCAGCATAAACAATGATGATGATGTGTTATAAGAAAATAACTGCTGATGCTTAAATGCCATCAATTATTAAAAAAAAAAAACCCACCACCAACCTGTAAAATTTCAGAAAGCTGTTACCATGGTAGGGGCTCTAAATCAGTCTCTAGAAATATGAGACCGTGCAGAACTGTGTCCCATTGTCAAAAGTGGGCCAACATTATGATGACCAAATGTGGCCCAGTGTGTTCTTACATGAGATCAACAGTTATCATTTTATTTGAAATACTAGTTTCCAGCATGTGACCTCCATTGTGATATTGTTCAGATTAAGATGAAGCATTGCATACTGGGACAACCAGTCTCTGTGGACCACCAGTCTCTGTGGACTACCCAGCTGGCCTCCATTTTATACAAATAGCATTTATGGCAAGTTGTCACTTGAGCCCACACTTAGGCAAAGCTGGGCACATTTGTTCTAAAGGGATTAAGAATCAAAATAGGTAGAATTAGGATACAAGGCTGAATTCCTGCCTGGAGTAAGATCAGTGAAGTTACACCAAGGATGACTTTGGCCTGCTAAGTATAAGGCTGGACTATTGTAATGTCTCTTCTTGATGAGTAACAAATCTGCTTCAGAATGTGATAAATGCTTGAAAGGTTGTGACTGACACTGAGTTCAATGTGTTTAAACAATGTTTGCTGTCTGTATTGCTGTATTTTATTTTTTAGGACTAAAGAAAAACGAACACCTTTTGTATTGCACACAACCAATCTTATCCTTTCCTTTTTCTTATAGAAAAGCCAGTTCTCCAGAGCAGGCATTCTTTAGATGGCTCCAAATTGATGGAAAAAGTTGAATCTGCACAACCGCTGTGGATTACATTAGCACTACAAAAGCAAAAGGGATTTCGTGAGCAGCAAGCTACCAGAGAGGAGAGGAGACAAGCCAGAGAGGCAAAGCAGGCTGAGAAGCTCGCTAAAGATAATGTAAAATAATAAACAAAGAAGCTTCAGAAAACTTTTTTTTAAAATACTGATTTCTTGATTTAGTTGTATTTGAATTCCTGTTCAGTTTGTGACATTTTATAAAAAGCTAAAGTGACAGTCAGTAAAATCAGGTGGTAAGTCTGGGGTTTAACTTTGCACAAATGAAGAATATTGCAAACCAATTTTCAGTACAAAATGTTGTATACTGTTACTGAATTTCAGTCTGATCTCCAGCCCTTCATGAATGTCATGTCACTGACATTTTGCATGTTTTTATCATCAATTACGTATGAAAGATGTGCATGTAAAAGCATCATTGTTAATTATGGGTTGCTGTCACTACAGGCCATCATTTGGGATATCATCAAGTATGAGATCTCTTATTTGTATATAGTAGACCAGGGGGTTCTCAACCTTTTTCTTTCCAAGGTCCCCCCAACATGCTATAAAAAACTCCACGGCCCACCTGTGCAACAACTGGTTTTCTGCATATAAAAAGTCAGGGCTGGCATTAGGGGGTAGCAAGCAGGGCAATTGCCCGGGGCCCCATGTCACAGGGGCCCCCTTGAAACTAAGTTGCTCAGGCTTTGGCTTCAGCCCCGAGTGGCCGGGCTCAGAGACCCAGGCTTCAGCCCCATGCGGTGTGGCTTCGGCTTTCTGACCTGGGCCCCAGAGAGTCTAACGCTGGTCCTGTTTGGTGGCCCCCTGAAACCTGCTCGAGAACCACTGTAGTAGACAATACATAATGGACTGTTTCTGATCTAACACTTTTCCTTCTCCATCCTAGGCTGCTGTAAGCAATCAGTCAGATAATAAAGGCAGCAATATCAGCAAAACAAGTGTACTGCAGAAACCTACACCTCAGGAAGACGAGAAGAAAATTGAGATGGCTGTGTCAAGACTAGAACGCAGAGAGCAGCTCAAAAAGTCCAATACCCTTCCTACTTCTGTGACAGGTACAGTGATAGATTTAGGTTTTCAATAGTGATCCCTTGTTTTAAGTGGTAGCATTGCAGAGCTCTCAGGAGGGAACTAGATTCTTTTTTTGGCTCACACATCATCATCAGAATTATAAACTAAGTTCCAGCTGCAACATCTTTATTATTTCAGCAAGAAGGAACCCAGCTTGTCTGTCAGATCCCTGGTTAAGTCTGATGGGCTGGCAATTAAGTAAGATCCTTTTTCTACTTTTAAAATTACCAGATTTAATCTGGAAGTCCCCTGAGAGACTATAAACATAGAATTCACAATGTAATTTTGACAGTCGCTTGCAGATTAGCACTTCTGTTTCAAGATTTGGTTTACAGGGCTGAGACTAGGGTTGCCAGCCATCTGGTTTTCAACTGGAATGCCCGGTTGAAAAGGGATCCTGATGGTTCCGGTCAGCCACCTGCAGCGGGGCTAAGGCAGGCTCCCTTAGCTAAGACCCGAAGCCCCCTCCTGCAGCCCAAAGCCCCAGTGCCACCCCAGAGCCCGCACCCCCAGCCGGAGCCCTCCCGCCCTCCAACCCCCTGCTCCAGCCTGGTGAAAATGAGTGCGTGAGCGAGGGTGAGAAAGTGATGGAGGGAGGGGGGAATGGAGTGAGCAGGGCTGGGGCAGGCGTTTTGTTTTCTGCAAATAAAGTTGGCAACCCTAGCTGAGACTGATACTGTATGTATGTCCATAAAGCAAAGAGACCATAATATTCCACTGTTTTGTTTAGTTCTGAACTTTGCCAGATCCAGGCACAGGGCCGGCCTTAGGGAAAATGGCACCCTGGGCGAACTTGCATTTTGGTGCCCCTGTGGGTGTGGTGCCCCCCCATTGCCCCTAATCCCTGCTCCCCCTCCTGCACCCCTAATCCTTACATCCCCTTCACTCCCAACCTCTGCCCCCCTGCACCCGTACACTGTGCCACCTTCACCCCAACCCCTGCCCTCCTCCTGCACCCCAACACCTGCCCCCTCCTGTGTCCCTAACCTCTGCACCGTGCCTTCACCTCCAAACCCTGCACCCCCTTCATTTCTACCCCATGCACCTCCCTCCTGAACCCCTCACCCCAACTTCTGTTGAAGTAACTGGCAAAACATTACAGGGAAAACAGTTTCTAAATTCACAGAATGGTGTGATGGGTGTCTTAAACATCTGTATTTTAATAATGTGCTTCTCCAGCTATGTTAGGGCTATAATCAATAGGGCTCGTCAAATATTTCTCCACAAAGCATACTTGTGTCCTGGCCTATTTCTCTGTTAAATCCTGCCAATTAGCTGATACAAAACAAGCGTGCTGTGCTGATCAGGGCAATGGTTCAGTGACCAGGATTTATTTTACTGATTGAGATCAGGCAGGACCCATGTATGTTTTTATGTAGATCATAATATTCTATAATACACTGATATAAATTACAGCTACATTGAAATGGGATTCCTTATTCACATATACATGAAAAGCATTATTACTATTACAAATAATAGATAATGTGCAAAATTTAAGGTACTATTATATAATTTTTAATAAAATAAGGATTAGTATGAAGTATTCCTAATGCTCTTTGGTTAGAACTCCTCTGACATAGCCTTCCTACGATTTACTGTTTGGAGAAAAAATGTGCTGAGAGAATGTTGCTAAAAGTTACGCAGTAGCTGATTTATGTATTCTCACTAGAAGTAAATCTGAGTCTGTATATTCTGTACTACTACATGCCAAGGATTATGGTTTAAAATTGGCTGAAAAGTGATGAAGTAATTCAGTTAGTGTTGTCTAATTCCTCATAGATCAATAATAATGAATACTGTAACATTATTAACCAGTCAGCCAATATATACCAAGGACTATATCTTGACTGATAGCAGAAGAATTCAGTGAAATATTTACCTCTGAACCACCAACCAACTATATGCTAGACTTTTTCCTAATTAGATCATTGGAAGCTAGTTATATTTTTTCTGGGCCTCTAACTCTGAGTTTCACAGGAAAAATTACTTTTGCAATTCATAATGTAGAGATTTTCAAATAGGGTCTGAATGTCTTCAGAAATATGTAACAATGCCTGTGCTGACACCTCTTGTTTTGATCAAAATTCATTGTGCCTCAAGCATATATTGAACTTGATTTCACCTTGGTCACTATTTGCCTCTGAGGTCAAATAGTGATATTAGAAGAACAAATATAACAGGCATCATATCTGCTTATTATGAATATAGACATGTTTGGCTGATGCAGGTTATGACGGTGCAGTCATTTAATATAAAGGCCGACACTGGAATTTGGCAAATCTACCCTCCCTTATGACAATATGCATGTTAAGAGATCTTTAAGAACTGAAAAATATTTGAAAACCAAGATACTTCAGACTTGCACTGAAAGTACACCGTTACCTCGATATAACGTGGTAAAGCAGCGCTCCGGGGGGGGCGGGGCTGCACACTCCGGTGGATCAAAGCAAGTTCAATATAACACGGTACGATTTTTTGGCTCCCGAGGACAGCGTTATATCGAGGTAGGTGTGTAGCTACAACAGGGACTGTTTGGAAAGCGATATTTCAAACTCTCTGCTTCTCTTTGCAGAGCCTTTGAAATAACCATCTTTCCAAATTCTCTGCTACCAGCTGCTGCGCAGGCTTATAGAATTCCTACTGACAAAAAAATGGGTCAGATAGTTTTTAAATTAATCAGAGTTTCTCTAAAAAGCAGATGGTCTCCCACAGGATTTTAAAGTTTTGGGTTTTCCCCCCCCCCAGTTATAGATTTTTTAAAAATCTGTTACACAAGTTGGGCAGACTCAGTCCAGTACATATAGTGGACAGCTGTCCACACAAAGTGCCTCCACATCTAATACTTATTCCAGTGATGCCAATCTAGAGGTGGTTCCTTTAGGTCAGGGTTGAACAGGGACAGGATAGGGCTGCTTGCATTATACCTGAGCCATGAAAATAAAGGCAGGGATTATATAGTTAATTTTTAGTGTAGGAGTATAATGTAGTAAAATCTCATTTTGTGGGCAAGTTACCTTTCTGTTGCTAAGGGAGGTGTCATCTGGTTTGTAAAAATCTACAGAATCATAATTCCAATGGTGTCATACTTTGCAGCGGAACGGAGGGAGAGAGACGACTCACTGCCTCCCAGCTCCTCTGGTTGGTGAAAATTTTAATAATACAATGTTGTTGGAAATGGGTTGAGTTGGGGATCTTTCAAAAGTCCTTCCTCCTGCAAACACAAGGGTACCAAACATGACAAACCTAGAACAATTAAACTAAATATATATTCAAGAAAATGTTTAAAAATCAATGTATTTTTAATTATACTTTAACAGCGATGCATTGCTTACATAAAAAGAGACACTGATCCTAGTGAAGTTAGCCTCGACATGCAAAACAAACTATTTGTTAATCAGTGTCATCTCAGTCTAGGGCTTTGCTGCTAGACACGTCACACCGATCCTCATCTGCACAACACACTCACATCTCTGTACAAGGCAGACTTCTGGCCAAACATTTGCGGGGTGTTGAACATCTGGTTTTTGACACAAAGCATTTAATTAGCGGAAGGACTGTTTGTGGACCACATGGTATTTCACACAACTGGCATGATCAGTCCATTCTCCAAGACCCATTCATGCCCCATGGGGAAGAGTATTTTCTGGATGTCCTAGAATCATTCTACTGCATGGAATTTTCCCTCTTGATCCTTGTCAGTGGCAGTTTTTCGCCGTCTGCTTCTTGGAAAACATCCAGCTATAGAGCTGTTCATGTGCTGTAATGTTGGCCTTCAAATGGTAAACTCGGCATATGAACATCTCCAGTGCATCTATGACCTCATCACTGACTGTCTCAGCCGTTTTGAGCAAGGAGAGTCTTTGGAGGATGAATCAAATGCCTTTGAATAAGATAATTTGGTCTTTTCAGCCAACCTTCCAGCATTGTCACATCCTGAAAGGGCATGGAAACTTGTCAGTGTGCAGTTTTTAATGGTCCAAGGGATAGGAACACATTTCTGAGGGATATACAGCAATTCTGTTCCCCAGCAGCAGCCACAAAAACAATCTTGCAGAATCTTGGGTAGCATTTCACAGAGTGCACTAAAACATCTGTGTCTTGTGCAAAAATCCAGCGTTTAGTAGTATCTCTGGGGCACTGATGCCATTCAAGATAATTTTAGTGTCAGCCTCCTCAAAGGAACTATGAAGAAACTGCACTGAATGGTGAGAGGTAGCAGCTTCGTTATGCCATGCAACAATGAAATTCTTCAAGCAATTCTTCCACATCAATCGTGGTACCACGGAGAACTTGGAGTAGTTTGTTGTAATCAATGGAGGAGCCAATGCTGTGCCTAAACTGCTCGAGGAATTTACTATGGGTTTTGGAATGAATTGTTAAAGCAACAGCCACTTGTAGTGGTAGATTATGCATACACCACATAGTTGTCGTGTGTATATTGGAAACCTGCCTTTCACTCAAACACTCATCCATGAGGCTTTGCGATATGGCAGCTTTGTGCTCCACTTGCCTACCTTCATGCTTGCTGGTGCTGAAGTCACTGCAACCATCAATGCATCACTTAAAAATGAAGTACAGGTCATGTGGTGGTATTTGTTCAGGTTTGGCATCAGCTATGGATCCTTGAAACTCCTATGTACTGCAGGACAAAATGCTTTTCTGTAAAAAAAAAATAAAATAAAAAAAAAATTGAGTAGCTGCACCTGGAGTCTTCATACTAGTGTTGACATCAGTGCTTTCACTTCTCACACACCTTTTGTTGCTTTTAAAGGACATACGCAGTGATTCATTTCTGCAGATAAGATTGCTAAAAACTATGTCCATACCCCACAGTTCAATAACTGCTTTATAAGCCTTTCTGCTAAGCATATGTTCCTCTTCACTTTAATTCAAAGCACATATTTCTCTGTACTTAGCCTCTGCATTGACCATCTCTACCACTTTCCCATCCATTAGAGCCTCTGAGGCAATTTATGAACTCAAACTGAGTCACACACTTTGCAGTAGTAAAATCAGTATTTGTTTGTATTGCTTTTTTCTTGAGACAACACACTGATACATTCTTGGTGCAGCACTCCGTGGGATACACAGTGGTGTAATGCATGGGTATCTTTTGGGTCAATGCACAAACAACTTTCCATGCAACATTCTCACAAAGAGTGACTGCTTCATACAGTGTCTCACATGTTGAAACTGTGCTTCATGGATGCCTTCATGCTTTCAGTTTAGGGCAGAAGAAGGGGGTGTTCTTCTCAATATAAGTATAAGGCAATTCTTGCCCAGACCTGGCACTTGTCCCAGCAGCTTCAGCCTTGCCAAATTCAGTTTATTGGGTGCACTTCTTACAGCAGGTAAGGTGCCACTGAGTGTGGTGTTTTAACCAGGTCCTCTTCAGTGGTATTCTCCAAAGATTCAGCTACTAGTTGGTACTCTTCACCTCTCCATTGATACCTAAAAATTACTTTGATTCTAATTAATTATGTAATGTAATGCATATTATGTAACTATGTGCATGCTGTTTTCAGATGGATTCCAGTGTTTTCTGGCTGGATGCTGATGTCTTAACCAGTGCCTCATTACAAGTCTTTTGGCCTAATGAACAAAGCTGATAATCAATACCACTGAAATGTTTTTTATTGCCAATGATGACAAATCAACTTGAAGCACTCCTTCCACGGCTGCTACTCTGAAACCTTCCACTTTTAGTAATCTGTAACATTAAAAAAATTAATCAGGTATTCTCAGCATTATCTGATAATAGAACACTGTCAGTTGAGGGCCGCATGTTTGACATGCCTAATTTTTTTTTAAAAGTTGATTTTCTAAACATTTTCTCAAACATATATTTACATAATTGTTCTAGGTTTGTCATCTCTGATACCATTGCATTCATGGGAGACCGGGCTTTTGAATGATACCCATTTCCAATGATGCTGGATTATAAACATTTCCACCATCCAGAGTACCGGGAACTGGAGCAGGCAACAACTCTCCTTTGCCACACCTCAGAGGATGGAGTAATTGAAATTATGATTCTGTTGATTTTTTTGACTCAAATTACACCTCCCGTACCTTTCTATCAGTAACTTGCCCATGGAATTACACATACTCCCAGCCTATTAAGGCCTTAGCCAAAGCCCATTGAATTCAACAGGCTTTGGGTTAATCCCTTGATCAAGGAAATTTATTCTAAAATTTCTAGTCATAAAATAATTGGGGGTTAATCAGAGATTGTCCCTCTATCACAGAATAATAGACTTGCAAAAGGCCTGTCTAGTGATGGATGCTATAGAAAAACCCTTAAATATAGTATTTAATAATGCTGTCATCTGATCCCTGCATTATACTTCATGTGGTTCTTCTCTGAAAAGTGACTCTGTAAAGGCAATTTCTTATTCAACAGATACGCCACTTGTATATATTCAGAGATATCTGCTTATTTTAGTGATAAATGGTTTTGGTACTTGTGAAGCTTGCAAACAAGCAGCTATCGGAAGGGAAGCTGGATTCTATTCCTACTTAAATGGTAACATCAGAATTGATAACTACATAGAAACTGCAGAGCTACATTATTCTGTGTAAATGTACTGACCTTGATTTGCCCAGGTGTTGCTGAGGGCATAATTTGGAGACAGTGGGGTTGCATATGTATAAGAGAGCAGAACTGTGCCTGCAGAAACTTGGTTACTGATTATACATAAGGAGGAAATAATTTAGCTTGATCGTCAGGTTTTGGGTGGGAGGTTCCAGGATTGACAACAAGATTAAAAACAGCAAATTTGCTCTGTTTAGAAGTAAAAATGCTCTGAAAACCATTGAGACTGTAAAAATAGTGTCCTAGCATTCCATGTTCACAGAGTTACTTTTTGGCATAGAACCACATTCAAGTGTGTGGGTTAGTCCAATTTTAAACAACTAATTTTTTTCATCTATAAATCTGAGCCAAATTAATTTGGTTTTCAACATCTATAAAGGAAGACTGAACTATAGTTTTAAAGATATATTATCTATACATTTTGTGAACAGATTCACAGCAAAGTTCATAGTTCTCCCTTATTCTACAGTGTAGCACGTTTCATCTGTTTCATTTTTTTTCTCTCCCAAATCAATAAACAGTGGAGATTTCAGATTCTGTTCCATCAACTCCATTAGCAAAAGAGGTTACCAAGAGATTCTCTACTCCTGATGCTAACCCTGTGTCAACAGAACCAGCCTGGCTGGCCCTAGCCAAGAGGAAAGCAAAAGCCTGGAGTGACTGTCCGCAGATCATTAAGTAAACTGTAACCTTTTTGCTCTTTACGTATGTTTCTTAGTTGTTTTCTCCTTTTTATTGATTCAGCTTTTTACACGACAAAAGAAACTGAACAAAATTTAAATGCATTTCCTGAAGGATTAAAAACCGAACTGATCACCATTTCGCTCTAGCTCCCTATAGTGTGTGCTCACATCATAGATCCTTTTGCTTTGAAAAACTAGGTAGAGAGTGGGCCCAGGCATACAGTTCAGATCCAATTTCTCAAAATTCAGAGCTGCTCAAATGTGAGATTTTGGTTTTGCCCAGTATAAAAAGAGGGGCCAAAACTTCAGATCAAAAGCTCTTAAATTTTGTTAGCATTTGAGTCTGAGGTTTTGGATCTCTATTCTTCATGCAGACAAAGAAAAGATTCTGGTCACTGATATAAAAAATGAATGTAAAATGCATGTTCTCTCCTCTTAGCCTCAATGGTCGCTTTTGAACTCAAGGCTTGATGCAGTTTATTTGCAATTTGAAAACCTCTCCCCATCCAAGGCATTTTGGGAGACTTCTTCCCACCTGCAAATGAAGTGGTAGCATCCAATTACTGAGGCACTATTGTCTTTCATACTGGGGGACTTAACACAATTGCTGTACCTCCCTCCTCAAAAAGAGGGAATGATTTGCCCATCATTCTAGTTAACATATTCATAGGGCAACCAAACAAAAAGTGATGGAGCAGGGATACAAAAAGTGTTTCTCCCGTTCACTCAGAGGCAAAGTCAATTATTAGGCATCTATGTGCTCAGAGCACACTTGCAATATAGGATCCTATTCCTACAAATATCTGTGTCCATAAGTAGCTTTACATACCTAAGGAGTCTCCTTGAGTTCNACTGGGATCCTCATAACAAGGTGGTAACTTAAACTTATTTAAAATTCAGTTTCCTGAACAGAAAATAAAACAGGTTCTGACTTCTAATTCTTGCTAAGGTGGTTCCCTGAGTGACTTTAGTACAAGGAAGGTAAGCGATTTGTCTGGACAACCCAGCTGTAAAATTGAGTAAAAAATTTACTTACTTAGGGGATGGGAGGAAGCAGTTGTTGCCGCTGAACTTTTTTTTTTTTTTTTAAACTGTTCTCCATGTAGTTAAGTGGAAATGTTCTTTATCTTTTTTTTTTAAAGTAGTCTTTAAAATGTAATAAAAATATTAGCATCCTTAAGTTTTCTACGCAGGAAGTTATGCTTTTTTTAAAAAATGGCTTTTTATACATAGTAAGTACATCAACAAAAAGCAAACTTCATCTTCCTAAAAAAAATTCCTGTGTTTTCAATGAACTTTGCATATTGCTGCAAATCCCCCTCTGTTTAAACATATATGTTTTCTTTTGAGTCATAAGCTAAGTCTACAGCATTTTAAGAGGAGGCATTTCAATAAGAAGAGAGGAGAAATTACATTACTACAGCATAATGTATCCGATAACTTCATATTATTACTTTTCTTTAGCCAAATTGCTGTATATCGCACAAGGAGGGGAGCACACTGTAAATAAAGCAGAAAACAATGAGCCCTGTACTGTCCTCCTTGTTCTAAGAACTGAAAAAAGCTAGTCAGCAAAAGTTGTTATTGAATAGACTGCATCCTATGTAGGAAACAAATGTTCAGCAGCACAGTTAAAATAGCACAAACACAACAGACACATGAGCTTCAATAGAGGTGCAGCTCGAAATAGGTTTGTTCTTGTGGCTCTTGTGCAATCAGTGTTCCATTCTGTTTCATATTTAAACAAGATCCTTTAAAATCTCTATCCTTGTTCCTAACACATTAAGTATTTAAAATTTTTATACACAGAGGGACAAGTGAGCTCTCTGGTACCTGCACACAACTCCTATGGATTTCAATGGGAGCTCTGTGAGATTATCTGAAGGGGGGATTTGGCCCATAATATTTGTGTGTTTAATTAGTCCATAAAGTAGCACCACTTAATGTATATTTATACCATATCTGGGTTTTGAAGTGTGCAAAAGAGTTGTTCTTGTAATTATAACTCTAAACTGCTTGAAATCCATCACCAGGATTTTGGATGCAGGTGGTGGTGGGGGTTGGTGGGAGCAGGAGAACAGTCCAACCACAAAGGTAGAGAAAAAAATAGTAGTCAGGATCAAAGAACTGAAAAGCATGTTTAATGATTTATAGAGCAAAAAGTAGGTGCTATTGTGCATGATAAAATGAACTGACCTACCAAAACAACACTAGACACATTTATAGCACACAAAGAGTTTGAATTGATTAAGAATGATTGTAATCTAAAGTTTCAAAGCAGTCTTTACAAGTGTAGGGTATCTAGTATACTAAAAGCTGCACTCAGTATGTACAGTACTTGCTTGGAAACACTTCTAAAGTCTACATGTTCAACACTGACATTTCATGTAACGTCAACACAGAAATTTGCACTAAACACCTGTGAATTGTTACTTTGCTTTAGCTTTGTTGTGTCTTTTGAACAAATTGTCAGAATTCTGTAAATAAAAAAATCGTTACTACTGAATTTATTCAAAGCAGCAAAAATGTTTTAAAAACTGAATGAACCACTATGTAGGTGGTCTCAATTTTTTTGTAATTTATAAACACAATACCATTTCTTCTGAACAGGTTATATATGATTAACCACTATGTTCATATAGTAATGTACAAAATTATAAACAAAATGTATAATTGTGAGGTTTTTGTTTTCTGTACTTTTTTAATTTTTCAAATGTTTTAAAGTGCAATTGTTTCTTATACTAATGTCATTTTAATTCCTATTAAATTATAATCCAGTCAAAATTATCAGATGATGTATGCATTCACTGTCTCCTTCTGTTAATGGTATAGGTCAGATTTATTTATAAATAGCAAGACACCTGTAGCACTAAAAATTCTGTGTGTTTTTATCAACAATAAAACTGAGTAACAAGACCTATGATGAAGGGATACATTAGTGTAATTTCTATTTTATTTTCATATTTTGGTTGTCAGATTTTAATGTAAATGGTCCCATTATTGGAAAAAGTTGTTCTATTTCAATAAAAAAAATCCACAACTTGTTTTTGTAACAAAGATGATGGTTCCTGAGTTTAAAATGAAGCTTGTGTCATTGATAGACATTGCAAATTTAGATTCAACAAATTCACATCACTGCTGTGTGTTACTGAACTGGGAAAAAATGACAATACAAAATTCATTTCAACAGCACCATTTTAATTGTTCATGCAGGAGCTTCAAAAGTCACTAAGCTAAATGTCTTCACATCTGGACATGTGTGAACTGAGTCTTGAGTTTTACTCAATGATCCAAGCCAATTAGTAAATGCTTAGTACAAAAACTGCTCTAACTTTTTTTAAATGGGTTATTGTATTCAAAGCCTAATGCATTACAATACCATTGCTAAGTATTATTAATGTTTCAAACCTTTGTCAAGCAAGCTTACCTACTCTCCTTGTAGCTTGTCAGGAAATTGAATGTTTTAGATGTATTCAAGTTGGCAGTCCCTGATGAAATTCATCCTATGGTACTTAAGGAACTAGCTGAAGCAATTTCAGAACAATTAATCTTCAAGAACACATGGAGGGACTTTACCCTACTCTTGAGATGGGGAAAGTGGTTGAAGTCTCTTGACACTATGTCTCTTTGCAGAAGCTTCAACTTATTTTGGAAGCTGAAGACTGTCTGAGTAAGGTCAGAAATCTTATCCTTCCCTTGGAGTGCCAAGTCGAGAGTTTACAGATGCTGCATAATATCAATGAAAAACATCAGATCCTGCATCCATTGCGCATGATAACCACCTCACAATACAGTAGAAAGAGACATCGTTAGGTTTGTCTTCAAGAGCCAGCTCTTCAATTAAATCTTTGAACTCTTGATGAGTCTTCCTATTCGAGCAGATGAAATTGACAATTTCTAGGCCCATTTTCGTACTTCAAGTATCTGCCAGTGAGATGTTCATGATGGATGATGCAATGAACAGGGAGAAACTCCAGAAATTTGGGATCGCTTTTCAAGAGTCCAATAAGGCCTACTCCCCTTCCTCCCCCCCCCCCAAACACACACACCGTTTCAGGTGCTCCATTCATTGAAACACTCAAGTTTATTCAGCGATACATCTGCATTTGTCAATGCTGCGTCAAGTGCGTTCTTTATGCCAACACCACAGGTTGTTTCTTTTAGCGCCACTAAGTCCAACATTTCTTCTCTCACAATTATATCCGCGGAAATACAGCAAACAAATATAGCTAGATGTGGTTTATCTTGTATATCTGTGGATTTGTCCACAGCTAGACTGAATGCTAGAGAATTCTTTAGATCATTTTGCATCTTGCTTGCAACATCAGCACTGATCTGGGAGATCCGTCTCTCCATAATGTGGCGCAAAATTGTAATTTCCTTTATTAGTCGTTGAAGTCTTGTGTTATTTGGATCTAAAATTGCAACCACTTCTGCAATATTCTTCTTAAATTATCCATCACAATATGGACGGTTAGCACGAGCGATATTCCATGACATCATAAAACTAGCTTCAGTCATTGTGTCAGCTTCCTTACTGAACGCCGAAAGTAGTGTCTGTTGACTGTTTAGGTATAATTTTAATGGGGTTAGCTTGTTTTTCCTTAATTCTTTTTCGGGTGTATATTTAGATGAAAAGTTATTGTGATTCGTTTAGTAGTGACGTTTCAAGTTGCTCACTTTGTAGTGAGTGAGCGAGTGATGCATTGCGGATAAGGCACAGGGGCTTGCCACCTTTAACAGTGAATGCAAAATCTTCCTCCTATTCTGGCTTAAAACTTCGGTTTTCTTCCTCATGCAATTCTTACAATTTGAAGATGTTACTGTCATCCACAAAATTAACATAGGGTTAACATTTAAGTATAAAACTTCCAGCAGAGCGCGATGTTTGGATTTATGCTCTCAACGAGGTTTCTTTGGAGTGGGAGCATCGGAGTCGATGCACGACTTGGCACGACTCAGGGAGGCAACGTTGCGTTTAGTGGCGGTCCCCATGGGTGAGCCGTTCTTTTGCCCATGAGTGTGCTTCTTGCGCACACGGTGGGATTTGGGCAGAGGCAGTAGTGCCGCTAGTGCCGGGCAGGAAGGGCTGGGAGAAGTGCCCGCTGCCGGTTGGCACTCCGACAGATCCACCAGTGCTGGATCCAAAGGTGCAAGTGGCCACATCGCCTCTTCCATGAGGCGCTTCCAGAGGCGAAGCTCCCAAGCTTCCAGAGTCCGAGGTGGGAGCAAGCTGCAAATGGAGCAGTGATATGGGCTTTGCCCAAGCAGGAGGCAAGGTTGGTGCTCGTTGCTCACAGAGAAGGCGCAAGGGCACGAAGCACAGTACTTAAAGCCGGCTTGCTGGGGCATAGACCCCGCACTGGGGAAGAGTCCCGTGAAGGGAAGAAAAATCCAAAATGGCAACAACTAACAAATTATCTGAAAGGACAACTAACTTTACAACTAAGGCTATGATTATGTCACGGAGGTCACAGGAGGTCTCTGTGACTACCAGAGATCCCCGTGACATTTTCTGCTTCAGCCCCGGGGGCTGCAGGGCTGGAGCTGTCAGCTAGTGGGGGGCACCAGCGATCTCAGCTGCAGGGGTCCTGCAGCTCCCAGCTGTGGCAATTTCCTGTTATAACGTGCATGTGTAGCTGAAGCCCTGAGTCTGGGCACCTCCTGCAGGGCTAAAGACCCGAGCCCCAGCGCGCCGCACTAATGCTAAAAGAACCACATGCGGCTCGCGAGCTGCTGTTTGGCCATGCCTGGCTTAGATCAAAAATGTCTACACAGCTATTTTTAGAGGGTTAGTGCAAGCCCCTCTAGGCTGAGTCTGTCGACCCAGGCTAGGAGCTTGCTCCCACTTGCTCCAAAATGCTATGTAGACATACCCACTGATATCTATAGGACTATTCTGTGTTTAAACTCAAACATGGGCTTAAAAGGGCTTATAACAATCATATAATTTTGGAATGGGTTCCAGTGTAAACTTCACAATGTTCAAATCAACTATTTTTGGGCTAAGCATTTACTAATGGACATAGATCACTGTGTAAAACCGAAGATTCAGTTTATTCTTGCAAGTTAGGTCAGCTTCCCTAGATACCGTAAAAAGATTAAGTTGTAGAGCAGTGGTCTCCAAACTTTCCACTTCATGTCCCCCCTTACCTGTCTGTCACCCTGCCCCTCCCACCCTGAGTCAGAGCTGAGAGCGGGGCCGGGGGCCAGGAGCAGAGCTGCGGCTGGGGGGCCGAGGCTAGGGACAGAGCAGGGTGGCATTCCCTCCCTACCCTCCCTGTGGGGGCTGGCCTAGGCACTGCTGCATCCCCCGAACACATTTTAAAAACCTATCTAGAATAGAATAATCAGCACTGAAGGATTCCCCACAACAGATAGCAACCTCAAGGGAAAGGTGCTTGGAGGGGCAGAGCACCTCAGTCTATGCATGTGCAGTAGCCACACAGACACAGTTATCTATTTACAAAATATGTTAATATATTCAATAAAAAGCCTAAATTTCCAAACCAAATACTGGAAAACTTGAGACCCAACAGACAAGCAAATTTCCATGCTAGATATGGCATATGGCACAAAATTCAATATAAATTGCCAGAAACAGTTATGTCAGAGTGAACACATTTATTTTTCATCAAAATTCAGTTTAAATCAGACACGTGATGCTGAGCAATCATTAAGTCAAGTGCCCTCTCTTGATTAGGAAAATAGCTTGACTTTGAAAAGATGTTAGCTAGCACCAATGTTCACCTAGTGTAGACACTAACACCTTAAAAATGTGTTCGGAGGTCATGACTGGGGGGAGTTTACTGTTGACCATGACCATGTAACACTTTAAAAAAGTATTACACACTGTTGCTACTAAGCACTATCATGTTTTAAACAGCACATAGGCAAAATTTTAAAAGAAAACCACACATTTTTCCTAGTCCAGACAAGACAACGGGTACATTGACTCTGCAACAACAAACCTGCGGCAGCGAGTCTCAGAGCCCAGGGTCAACTGACTCGAGCTCCCGCTACGGGACTAAAAAGAGCTCTTTTTAGCCCCACAGCACAAGTCCAAGTCAGTTGATCCAAGCTCTGAGACTCTCTGCCACAGGTCTTTTATTGCAGCGTAGACATGCCTGTTGGTGCAAAATTGTTAACTAACAAAGTTTGCAAACATGATAAATTTTACAAAGTAGAATAGGCTAAGAGTAGCACCTACAGGCCTGGGTGCTTTAAAGTACAATTTAAGGATGTTCTTAATGTCCAAGTGTAAACACTAGAGATAAAACAGATCAACATATCCTAGTAGTTCTTGTTTCTTCAGCGATACACAAATCTAGGCAATAAACGTAATCATTTCTACAGCCAACAACGAGCCTTGATCCGCATACTACAGGGGAAGAGAATACTTCTCCTGGAAGTTTGTTGACACCTGCTACCAATCCATTCTTAGCATTCAGGACCCACACTGTACCATCAGTGGATGTTGCTGCCAGCAGCGTTTCACTCTCCAAGTCATGACTATGGAAAACAAAGGGAGTTGCATATACACTTGAAGTGGTTTCAAATTTCCACAGTAGATTACCTTCCATATTACAGCAGTAGATAAAGCAGTCATGGGAACCAAAATATATTTCTTGCTTAGTTAAACTTGAGATACATGGGGATGAAAAGACTGGTCCACTGGTGGAAAACTGCCAAACCTACAGAACAGTATTAAAAAAATAATCCATTATTACGGGTTGTTCAGGTTATCAATGAGACATCTATTTAATCTTTAGGGACAAGTTGTTGACAGAGAGGACAAATATACTGCATCAACTGGATTCTGGCATATGCTGTATTGTATATAATACATGGCTAGAAAATATTGCAACATTCACGAGCTAAGCTCCACACATAAATTCAGTAGGCAGGCACTCACATGATAGTTTCCTGTAATGCAGTGTTGTTGTAGCCATGTTGGTCCCAGAATATTCCAGAGAAAAGGTGGGTGAAGTAGTATCTTTTATTGGACCAACTTCTGTTGGTAAGAGACAAGCTTTCAAGTTTACTCAGAGCGCTTCTTCAGTTCAGCTCTGGGTAAGCTCGAAAGCTTGTCTCTCTCACCAACAAAAGATTATCTCAACCACCTTTTCTCTCTCGTTTCCTGTAAATTATTTCACCTATGTGGAGGCTCTACTAAAAAGAGGCTAAACAGGCAACACAGTAAGTACCTCAAGGCCATTACAGTAGAGGTGTCCCTCCAGCAGGGCAAACCCCACATCCCCTCTCCATGCACTCTGAAGAAAATCTTTCCTCATTGTATTGGTGTAGTGCAACAAATCCCATCTTGCGGGAGTTCTGAGAATCACCTACATAAAGATCCCTGCAAGCCAATGAAGGCGGGAAGGAGTCCTAGCATCACTGTTTTAGAACATCAGACATCCAAGGCTGGGAAAGCTATCCAGTTAGAGAGGGCTGCTGCCATGCCACCAGGAGAGGAGGATATGGCTTTGTCAAAGGGAGGACACTGGCTGCTGGTTACTTCTTGCAGCAGGCAGTACTCACCCCCCTACTCCCACCAGTGATGAAGAACCGTTATGCTGCCCTGGCAACGAGGAATCACCTGCAAAGGTGGAGGAGGAGAAGCCATGTACCCCCCAAAGCTGTGAGGATCGCAGCAACCACTCCCAGGAGGAAACGTTGGGTAGTGGTGGTTGGTGACCCTCTTCTGAGAGGGACGGAGGCACCCATCTGTCAGCCTGACATGGCATTCCGGGAGGTATGCTGCCTGCCAGGGGCCCATATCCGAGATGTTATGGAAGGGACTGTCAAGGATCATCCAGCCTTCTGACTACTACCCCATGCTACTCATCCATGTGGGCACCAATGATACTGCAAGGTATGACCCTGAGAAGTTAAGAAGTGACTACAGGGCTCTGGCAGTAAGGGTGAAGGAGTTGGTGGCGCAGTTCGTGTTCTCTTTGATCCTTCCGGTCAAGGGTAGGGGCTCAGGCAGAGACAGTTGCATCCTGGAGATGAATGCCTGGCTGTGAGGATGGTGTAGCCAGGAGGGCTTTGGCTTCCTTGACCATGGGATGCTGTTCTGGGAAGAAGGACTGCTAAGCAGAGACAGGGTCTACCTATTGAGGAAGGAGAAGAGCATATTTGAATACAGATTGGCTAATCTAGTGACGAGGGGGTTTAAACTAGGTTCGATGGGGGCAGGTGACAAAAGCCCACTGTTAAGTCCAAAACATGGAGACCTGGGAGAAGGGTCAGAATCTGAGGGGGAGCATGGACCATTATAGCAGAAGTCATGGTGATCCCAGAAAGTCACGGAATCCATGACAAACTCGCAGCCTTAGTAATAAGTAACAGTCAGCATGGATGTGACAAGAACAAGTTGTGTGACACCAACCTAATAGCTTTCTTTGACAGGGTAACAGGCCTTGTGGATAACGGGAAAGCAGTAGATGTGGTATATCTTGTTCTCAGAGAGTAGTTATCAGTGGTTCACAGTCAAGCTGGAAAGGCATATTGAGTGAGGTCCCACAGGGATCAGTTCCTGGTCTGGTTCTGTTCAAGATCTTCATCAATTATTTAGATAATGGCACAGAGAGTACACTTAAAAAGTTTACTGATACCAAGCTGGGAGGGGTTGCGAGTCCTTTGGAGGATAGGATTAAAATTCAAAATGATCTGGAGAAATGGTCTGAAGTAAATAGAATGACATGCAGGAAGGACAAATGCAAAGTACTCCACTTAGGAAGGAACAATCAGTTGAACGCATACAAAATGGGAAATGTCTGCCTAGGAAGGAATACTGCGGAAAGGGATCTGGGGGTCATAGTGGATCACAAGCTAAATATGAGTCAACAGTAAAGCAAACATCATTCTGGGATGTATTAGCAGGCATGTTGTAAGCAAGACACAAGAAGTAATTCTTCCATTCTACTCAGTGCTGATTAGGCCTCAACTGAAGTACAGTGTCCAGTTCTGGGTGCCACATTTCAGGAAAGATGTGGACAAATTGGAGAAAGTCCGGAGAAGAGCAACAAAAATGATTAAAGGTCTAGAAAACATGACCTATGAGGGAAGATTGAAAAAAATTGGGTTTGTGTAGTCTGGAGAAGAAAAGACTGAGAGGGGACATAACAGTTTTCAACTACATAAAAGACTGTTACAAGGAGGGAGAAAAATTGTTCTCCTTAACCCCTGAGGATAGAACAAGAAGCAATGGGCTTAAATTGCAGCAAGGGTGGTTTAGGTTGGACATTAGGAAAAACTTTCTGACTGTCAGGGTGGTTAAGCACTGAAATAAATTGCCTAGGGAGGTTGTGGAATCTCCATCATTGGAGTTTTTTAAGAGCAGGTTAGACAAATACCTGTCAGGGATGGTCTAGATAATACTTAGCCCTGCCATGAGTGCAGGGGACTGAACTAAATGACCTCTCGAGGTCCCTTCCAGTCCTACAATTGTATGATTTTATCAGTGACAATTTTTACTATGGACAACACTTGTGAGTTAAGTACCCTATGGCTGTGCACAGGCAAACAAATGATAGTTTCAACAACAAAAATTAAAACCAGAGATGCAAATCTTGTACATCTCTGAGAAAATAAATCTTACCATCGCATCCAAGATTCTAAGAATGAGACCAAGCCACACACACACTTACACAGGTACCTCTGCCATGACACCAGCATTTTGTTAGACACCTTGATAAACATGTCAGTGAAACCTTTATAAAACAAATCTGAAAGATAGGGATGGGACTTGAAAGCAACTCCGCTATGTGTATCCCTGGTATCTGCTAACAGAATTCAAACCAAAAATGTCACCACCTGACATCCCTCTCATCCTCCCCTCCCAAATTAAATGGTTAGAATTTGAACTGAGATGCTCAGGATTTTTACCTCTGCATTAGGAATGGAGGGATGGCTGGGGAGAGACTGGGATTCTGGGTTTTATTTCCAACTCTGCCACTGATTTGCTGGATAGCCTTGGGCAAACTGCTTTACCTCTCTCTGGTAGAATTTACCTTTCTGTAAAATGGGTACATACTGATACTTGTTTTACCTGGCTGGTGTAAGAGTTAATATATGTTAACCACTGAAATCCTCAGAACAATTTTATAAAACTGCGATTTATTACTAAAAGATAAATCAAAGCAAGAGTTTGTGATGTAAGAAAGTCGAATAATCTAATATAGTGATAGTTTTTCACCTTTTCTCCTGAGTGGCTAAAACAGTACACATTCCCATCCACACATCCAATGCACACATACTGCTCACTGCAGTGAGGAGAGGAGAAGAGGGGTTTGCCACAGGAACTTTTCCAGATCTTAGTACCCGTATCCTGTGAATGACAAAGTACAAGACATGGCATTTAATGTGATTGTAGAAAGCTGCACAAATCTACTGGGCAAATCTTCTTCCTAGTAACTGGGCTGGGCCCTGGGAATAGCCACAAGAAGAGAGAATTCGGTCCCGCAAGAGCAGACCTACTCTGCAGAGATTACTCCAACTTAATACCTAGAACAGTGACCCTCTGTGACCCTCATGCCTCTATCCTATCCTCCTCCAGGGACAGATGAGGAAGGACCAGAGGATCCATGTAACACCAGATCCTTCAGCAATATCTCTGGTTCCTTTCCCAGCCTTATGTTTCCCCATCTTAAATCCCATTTGTGGCTCTGCAGAGGCTGTGGAGTTGGGCTACTTGCAGAGGGCACGCATTCCCCATACAGCCTCCTTATATCCTGACCCCCCTTTTGCTCAGCAGAACCCTATTGGTTATGCTGCCAGAGGGCTCGCAACACCAATGGAGGAGGGGGCACAACTTGCTCCTAATAGCATAAAACTTGTTATTGCACATGGTGTTAACCCTAAACAGTGTATGAACTGCTGCAACTCATAAATCACAATCATCATTCTAGCTCATTAATACAGCTGGTACATGAATAGTTGTAATGTATGTGAATTATCTGAGCCAGGGTCACTGCTACTCTGTGCCATCTCACTGTGTTAACACATACAGCTGAAGAGAAAACTTGTATGAAAGCTTGTTGAAAGCTGCATGTGGGAGCTCAATTGTGGAGCTGACTGCTAGTGATGGCTGTTTCCTTTCCCTCTCTCCCTTCCCACACCCATATAGCACTCAGCTCTGGACTAGTGTTCCTTCAACAGGCCATGAAGCTGTCTCCACAGCCTCTAGAAGTGCAACTTCCCCAGAGTGGAGCACTGTATGGGAGGCCAGGTGAAGGAAGTGGAGAGCTCCACTGGGACTGGCCTCTGGGAGTGAGAGACGTGGAGTGGTGGCAGTATAAGGAATGGCAGGAATGAGTTTCTCCTTTATTCTCCCAGGTTTCAAGAGATTTTGCAGATTTTTTTCTTTAGCTAGGGAGATGAAACCTACCAGGCACCCTCTCACAACCCCCTAGTTCAGAAACACTGGTTTAATGGACAGGACAACAGATGGGGAGGCAGGAAACATGATTTCCATTGCAAATTTTGCCCTTCACTCAGCATGTGGCCCTGAGCAAGTATCTCTGGGCCAGATTCACAAAGATACACTTAGGCACCTTACTGCTCTTTAGATGTCCAAGTCCAACATTTAGGAAGCAATGATGTTCACAAAATGGCTGCTCAGCTGCCACCTATTCCTTTATGCACCCAAGTTTCTGCCAGTACGCAATGCACAAAACCACCTAAATCCTGATGCTGCCTCACAGATAACAAGTTCCTTGGATCATTAAGGACTGGTGAGATTCTCAAACTAGGCGTTCCTAAGAGCATGCTTAACTTGCACAAAGACAGCCAGTAGCTAGCAAATCTGGATTTTTTTTGGCAGAAGGGGGGCGGGAGTGGAGTGAGAGACCCATTCAAAATCCTGCTGTATTTGCCTGATTCGGAGCAGTGACTTGAACATGACTCTCCTAACATGCCAAGTAAGTATCCTAACCACCTGGTTAGAGAGTCAATCTCTTGCTTCTCTCTTCCTCTCTATCCCAATGAATATTTAATTCTTTATACAAAGTGGAACAGCTTCAGCATGAGAAATTGAGACCCAGCCCAGATTATCCAATAATCCATTAGTTAGGGCACTTAGTTGGGATGTGGGTTCAACTCCCTGCTCCAAATCAGGCAAAGCAGGGATCTGAAACTCTCTCATATATCGCAGGTGAGTGCCCACTCTGCCATTGTCTATAATGGAGAGGGTATCTGTGTGTAAGTCTTTCCCTCTCTCGTTTTTCACATGAAAGAGCTGACTTGGTTTAGGCAGCCAATGCCAGGAGAAGGTTCATGGCTGAGAATCCTGAGAAGAGACAGGCACCTCCCTCTGGCCCGGAGTTAGGCTATGCCTACACTACACAGCTTTTAGCAACACGGCTGTGCAGCTACAGCCATGCTGCTAAAAGGTGCGCAGTGTAGCCGCTGTTTGTCGGCAGGAGAGAGCTTTCCTGCAGACAAAAAACTCCCACCCCCAATGAGCAGCATTAGTGTTGTCAGCAGGAGAGCACTCCTGCCAACAAGTGCTGTTCACATCAGTGCTTGTCCTAGACAAAACATGTGTCTTTCGGGGTGTGTGTGTGGGTGTGTTGTTTGTTTTTTTTAACACCTGTGAACGACAAAAGTTTTGCCAATGTAGACAAAGCCTTAGACACAGAAATACCTTTGAAAGGCAGTGCTCAGGAAACACCCTTCTCCTTAGCATCTCCTACTGGTTAAGTTAAGCAGCCCCCGCTAGCTTCCATGAATCCCTTTCTTAGGCACCTGACTCTCCCCACACATTGTATAGGGAACCTGGGCAACTAACTTGAGGCTGAGAATCCCACTGGGAGGTAGAGCACCTCCGAGTCAGGAGGTTCACAGAGTCCTTTTGTGAATCTAAGTCTTCATCTCTCTGCACCTCAGATTCCCCATCAGCAAAATCAAGGTAATACTGCTCTCTTTTGAAATGCAGTGAGATCCCTGGATGAAAAAGATTGTTATTAGAAAGCATGACCTTGCAGTCCTTACTGAAGCAAAACTTCTACTGACTTCAGAGCATGTTTTGGCTGAATAAGGATTCAAGATCTGGCCCAGAGATAGCAAGGAAGGTACATACTGGATTTACAGCCAATAAAAGTCCTCCTAGTGTAGCAACATACAGGTGATCTGGCAAGATACTTAGATAAGGAGACGAAAACACAGCTCCACCTTCACAGTGCAGCTTCCAGACACGCTCCTCCTTCTGTCAATCCAAGAAAAAGTATATAAAAAGCTATACAATCTGATAACTGAGAGTTAAAGTTCATTATGTTATTTGCAAGGACTCGGACGTCAAAGTTTTATCAACAGCAAGTTTACTTGAAAAATACTACTTATTAAGTGAAGATTATAATTTGCCAGCAATCAAAGAAACCCATATTGCTCAGGGCAGTTTCTTCTTTCATAGAGCTAAATATTGGAAACTCAGCTAAGAAATATGTAATACACACCCACATCACTTTCCTTCTCTCAACCCATTGTGGGTTTATTACAAGTTGCCAGTACTGGGAGTACACGTTTTAGATTTGCCCTAACCACTCAGTTCCGTACTAGTGATAGAAGGTAATTTGCCATATAGTTCTGAACTGGCATTGGCAGTGCTGGGAGTGTAATGTAGGGAGGCTACAGACTGCCAACAGCACTTTTAATCACTTAAAAAGGGTCATTTAACCCTACTCCAAGCAGGCCTAATTAACTCAAGGCTTAAATGAAAGCAGTTGGCAGTCTGTTTACATTAGGGCTCCCAAGATTGCCAACACTGATAGAGCTTAAGCTGGTGTTACCATAGATATGGTTCAAGAGGGTCAGATGTTTTACTTTTCATATACATAAAGTTAGTCAGGGTGACTTCTTACATAAATATCCAAAGCATATATATGCTGGTCATGCGATCCAATGTAGACTAGTCCAGTGGAAGGATGCACAACTGCAGAGCTTTTCACAGCATCTTCAGTGGTAAAGATACAGTGTATTTCCCCATTATGGCTTCTGAGTACATACACGAAACCATTATAGCAGCCTGGACAAAATAAAGTGCAATAGGAAAAAAAACAGGTAATGATATTTGGATTAGCGTTTTAACTGCGTCATTGCTGATCAAAAGATTGGGGGTGATAGATTGACTCACGAGCTAACATATTTTCCAGCACTTTCTGCATTCAAGCTTCTTGCTGAAAATAAAACCTCACAAGTGCATTTGACATTAAGCGCTCAATGCTCTTCTTCTGAGTCATTTTAAAGCTATGCCTATTTTTACTGCGCTATTACTGTGAAGTTTGTTGGAGGACAGGGTGAGCTACTGAATATGGACAAGGGAAGTGAAAAGTTTGTGCATATTAATGAAATTACTTTTATTCTCATTTATGTTTCTGGCAATAAATATAAAGCTTGCCTCTCTCACCAACAGAAGTTGGTCCAATAAAAGATATTACCTCACCCACCTTGTCTCTCTAATATCCTGGGACCAACATGGCAACAACAACAGTGCATCTGGCAATAAAGACACTGAAGTATATAATAAAGACCCTCCATTTTGTTTAATAAAATCCAGGCTCTAGTTCAAGAGACGTTAGGGCATAATATAACATCAGCACAATTTTGTTACCTGCAGGCTCAACAGCAATCAAAATATCAGCCAAAACTTTGGTCACCACTGTCTTACGTCAAGCCAAAAGGCAAGGGATCCAAGCTTTGTACTATTTAACACGTTAGACATATCAGGTGTGCATGCACCACATAGATAGATAACATTAGTAAGTATTTAATTACTCTCTTTTCATCTGAGCAGATGACAAAAACCCTCCTGATTTTTCATGGGGAGGTCAGTTACAGGTGACATATTAATCCTTTATGAGGCAATTATGGCCACTTTGACATGCCAACAACAAACTGCTTTAAAATTCAGACAGCATACATCAATGCAGTGGAAAGTGCAATTGCCAATATCTTGTATAAGTGACCTTTGCTCAGAGTACCCAAAAAAGCTTCTTTTTTTTTAAAAAAAAAGATTATTTTGCACTAGATTTAACTTTCTGAAGTATCATACACTAAGTTCTACTGTAACACCAACAGACCCCAGTTGTCGGCAGGCAGGATTGAACCTGGGACCTCTGGAGCTTAGTGCATGAGCCTCTACACTGCATGAGCCTCTACACTGCATTAGCTAAGGCTGTAGAGCAGACTCATTAATCTCTCTCTTTAAGTGGTCTTAGTGCCACTAGATGGGACAGAACATCACACCCAGGGGGTGGGTGGGTTACACTACCTCTTAAATTTTTAAAGCTGACTTTAAAGACATTTTTAAAACTTATCATCCCATGCTTTTCTAAGCAGTTCAATTATCATGTTCTAACTAAATTCTTCAAAAGGAACTTGTACTTATTGATTATCAATGTATTAGTACAGTACAGTTAAGAAAAGGAGAATAAATCCATTAGTACATAATACTCCTACTTGATTGCAATACTTTAAAGTAAGTTGCCCTTCCATTCTTTTTATGGTTGTGATGGGGTTACTGCCTCCTGAAAACCTGCTCAGGATCTGGCATGGCTGCTTAGGGGCCCTTAAAAAGTCCAAACTGTTTAGATATTCCCTTCCCATGGTCCAGTGTATTAAGTCCTGCACAAAGTCATTCAAAATAGAACTCAAACTTACAGAATCTTCACCCCAATTTCAAGATGGGACCAGCCCCTCCTCCTTGAGTGTCTGTCCTCTCTTTAAAATTCCTTTCAGAGTTCAAACACAAACAGGCTCCTCTACCCAGGCCCAGCGGAGCCCAGTTCCTCCCACCTGCGGATCTGTCTCTCTAGGTTTCCAAAGTCTTCCTCTCCTAACAGAGGAGCCTCACAGTTCCCCTCCTTGGGGCTGTGCTTATTTCTATCAGCTGTGACCTTGGATCAGCTTCCCTCAAATGGTTGCTTCTTTTCTCAATGTTATTCCTTTCTAGATTGGAAGAGATCAGCAGACAGACCTCCTTCCCCTCTGCTGACTCAGGGCCCTACAGGAGCCTTCTTTCTGCCTGAGGAATCTGCAAACACTCACTTTCTCTCTCTAGGCCTCTTGCTTATCTACCTTAGGCCTGATTCAGCCACCTGACCCATCTGTTACATGACTTCACTCATTATTACTCATCCTCCTCCCCTGGGGAGATGAGCTACACTTGTCACAAGTGGATTGGAACCCACCTCGCTTTAAAGGGCCCAGCTTTAAATAGTGGCATTGAGACTGCTTTCCTCTTTTGTTCCCATTTACTGCAGTTTAATTTTAGACAGACACAGAACACGGGTTAGTGGAAGTAGAGATGCCAGCTACATATTGCTTGACATTGAATAAGCTGCTGTATAATCTGGTTACAATTTAAGAAAAAGGAAAATCATTTAAAATACATACCAACAATAATGAAGTTTCCACACTTAGACACACATGCAGAAGATTCAATACGATCTCCAAGGATTCTCTCCCACTTGATTTTTCCTGAGTGTAAATCAATTGCCTGCATTGTGTGAGAATGAGACCCAACGTATACAGTTGCAGATAAATCATCCGTGGCTGGTATTATAACTAATGGGGAGGCATCTACACATTTGCCCATATTTGACTTCCATCTTACATGTAATATCAGCTTCTCAGGCATTTCTGAAGGAGCTTGTTCTACAGAATGAGTACCTGTTTCATTTGCCTTGCTTGCAATTTCTGGACTGCTTCTGCTCTTTCCAGATTTATTCTCTGTCACTTCATATTTCATTGTATTAGAAGTTACAGCAGATGAATAAGATGCTTGTTGTCTTAACTCTGTTCCTGCCTGTCCTGTATTATATGGGCTCATAAGAGACTCAGGGGAAGTCATCGACAACATCCGATTTCCTCGGTTTAGTGCAATAAATGCAATCAATCCTGCAGCAGCATTAAAGTACCTTCTAGATTTTGGTTTTGTTTGTTCTCCATGGAATTCCCCTCCACTGCTCTCATTCAGTTTTCTTTTCACAGTGTTATGATTCATTATTTGGTCCTCACTTGAGAATACAGCTTTAAGAACATGTCGGTAAACCTCAGCAATGGAGCTGCTGAGAATAACTTCCAGGAGCCCAGGAATGGCCTTGCCTGCCAAATTCTCAATCTCATCATGAAACTGTAGTGACTTCAAGGAATCTCCACCACTGTACAGAAACAGTGAATCTTTGGAAATGCTGGGTGAATCATCTGGAAGACTCAGAAGAGACTAGAGAAGAAGCGAAGAACAGAGTTTGTGAAGTGAACAATGTCCCAGTGCCACAGGGAAGTAGGGCCTGAGCCTGTCAGTGCCTCAGACCCCCACTGAAATCAACAGGGACTGAAAGTATTCAGCACCTTGCAGGATTGTATTTGCTCTTTTTGGTGCTCTTTGAGAAATGCAGGCTGATCAAGCCATGGGGGAAAGTGTCAATTTCAGCAGTGCTAATTTTATGCTTGATTCTGATTCTGCAGTTACTGGCCTCCCTTATGGCTTTCTTGCTTGGCATGGGAAGAAGTATTTTGAAACTGCTGACAGATTATGTGGCTGTAATTCACCCTACATACACTAACAGCTTAGCTCATTACAGTTTGCAACTTCAGCTTATGGGAAAGAAGAAAAAAAAAAAAAAAAAAAAAGGCTCCCTCCTGGCTGTTACAGAGAAACTGTATTTAAGTACTAAATGAACGGATGGAGCTACAGTACATAATGTACATGCAGCAAAAATATTCTGGTTGCATTAGTCACACTTATTAAAACTGTTTAATTCCTGACACATGTATAATGATCCACTGGCAATGATAAAAAGGCAGCTTAAAATACTACCTTCCATAAATACTGCAATCTTTCCCACAATTCCTCTGCTCCGCTCAGGTTACTGTCATGCCTTCTGGAATTTAGATGGTTACTGTAAATCTTGCGCAGCTCAGAAACATCAATTTTGCCTTCAAACAAAATAAAAAGCACAAGATATTTTTCACTGCATTTTAGACTTTGTATTTTCAAATTCTTGTTATGGGCTACATGTTCATCTAGGTCTCAGTCTAGATTTCTTTATTTGTGGGCAAAATTGCACCCATTTTTTTTACACCAGCAATCAACTGCACCCATGTAAAAGGGAGCAGGATTTTGAAAATTTATCATATGACACACACCCACATATAGTGCCTCATCCTGTCCCAACTGAAAGCAGTTGCCACTGACTTCAATGGAAGCAAAAGCAGGTCAAACAAATACATGTGTGTATTTTCAATATTAAAATGCTTTTAATTACTATTATTCAATTCCAGAGAGTCTAAGGGTGTCAAATAAACACTACAGAGGAATGCAATGGAAAACAAATGAGAGCCAGACAGATTTGCTGCAGAACACAGCTATAGCTTATGGTGATGGCTTAATACCATGGGTCACATCAGAGCACAACACAATAAAATAAGTAATAGTGCATGAACCAGCTACTACTGTTTTGGGGTCAAGTTTCAGTAAAGAAGAAGAGACAACAAATTTAGCTTCTAAACGAAACAGAAAAGGCACACAGCAGCATCTGCTCTGAAGAGCATTTGTCAAACATTACTTCATTTACCATGCAATGTGAAAGGCAAAGTTTCTATCAGCACAAGTTCATCAGGAATTGCGTAGGTTGGGAGATGTTTCTGGAGTTCCTTAAGAGTGTCTCTTGCTAAGTTGTCTTTAGGTACAACAAACAAGATTAACTTTTCCTGTCGATACCATGTCACTGCACAGGCTTCCACATGACAAAGACCTTCAGCAGCCTGCAATACAAGAACATTAGCCTTATTTGTGCTGACATGCAGGGTAAAAAACCCACAACCAATAAATAAGGAATTGTTGTGAAGTTTATATTTTGACACTGGCAGCTACTGAATTTGTTGCTTCACAAACATCATGAAATCCCCCTTGCCCGTCCCCTTGTTTTTATTTTTGGTTTAATTTAAATAAGGATTTAGCTCTCATGAAAAGTGTCAGAATGACAGGACTGAAGAATGAATGTATTTAATCCCACAGTGCAATCACAGCACAGGCAGCAGCAGGACAAACTTCTCAATGACCCACACCACTGTACCTGAGGAACAACCTGGATGAGGCACATATAGGAGTGGGAACAAAATTCACTCTCCATATTCATTCTATGGTTGGCATTTCTGCTGAGACTGCCGACAAAGGGGCCAAATGTAATCCCAGTTTTATCATGGGAACGCCTCCCCTCTAGGAACAGGGCTGACACCACCAATTCATCACTGTACACCAATCAAATCTGAACAACTTTTGTTACCCTTCCTGGTTTGGATTTTATCCATCCCTTGAGTCATCCAAATCCCCTTAAGAATTTCAAAGTTATAGCTTAGCACATTTAATAGGAAGTGACCTTACATACACCATTCAGTATATATTGATTTAGCTAGACCCAAAGGTTTAGACCAGGAGTAGTCTATTTTTTGTCATGGTATAGTCAAGGTCCAGACCCCAACCCAGCCTCCCTCCCCTAACTCCCAATTGCCCCCCCAAGCTCCCTGATTGCCTGCCAGCTCCCTGCCCAGAGAGTTAGGTGACCTTATTTCCCTTAACTGAAAATGGGACACATGGGGCTAGCCTGAGGCACCTGGCATTGCTCCTTGCACCCTCCCCCCACAAACATTCCTTCATGCCCTCAACTGAGGCAAGTGGCAGAGATGGAGTGGCAGGGGAGAGGAATGGGTATGGGCTAGGATCTAGGCAGCAAAGCAGGGTGTGAATGTGTGAGAGTACTTTTGAGCTTAGACCCAGCAGGTGAAGCTGTTGGACTATGATCCAGTTAGCCATGTGATGCGCCTTTGGGGGCTGGGATAGCAGAGGGGCAGGAAAGAGGCTCCAGATAGTGGGAGGAACCAAGGAGACTCCAGATAGTAGCCCTGGGAACATGGGGGGAGGCTGGGATGTGGCAGAGGTGGGTGACTGGAGGTGGACTGGGGAGGGAGAGGCCGATTGGGATAGCGGGGAGGGGGAAAAGGGCTGGAGAGGGCTCCGGAGACTGGCCCCAAAGAACTGGGCCTGGAAAGGACATTAGGCCAGGGTGGGGGGCTCTGTGAAATGCTCTGGGGCAGGGGGCCCGAGACCGGGGTGGGTGGGCTCTGGGGACATGAGGTGGGAGTGGGTGGGCAGGCTCCGGGATGGGGGCACAAGGTCAGCTTTGGGGGCGGGGAACATGGGGGTGGAGCAGTGGGCTCCAGGGACCGCTTGAAGCACAAGCACAGCTCCGCGTGGCTCCAGCCCCAGCTTCAGCCTGCACGCAGAGGCAACACATAGCTGTGGCTGGGGGGGTGGGAGGAGAGACATATGAAAGGTTCGGGGGGGGGGTTACATTCCCCCCCCCATTTATTGGGACGCCCAGAAGCGAGGAGGTAGCACTTCCCCTACCAGCATCACTCTCCGTGTGTCCATGCAGCACAGGGAGGAAGCAGGGTGGCTGGCTGAGCTCCTCCTCTCCCCACACTATGGGGCTGTTTCACCTTCCCTGCTGTTGGAGTCCCACGCATTGCCTCTACTTTCTACCCCTGACTCACCTCGGTGGATGGTCTGCAAAGCAGGCAGCAACGCTGGGACTCCAGCGGCAAGGAAGGTGAAGCAGCCCCATTGGGGGTGGGAGGAGCTCAGCCAGCTGCTCTGCTCCCTCCTTGCGAAGTACGGACACACTGAGAGCACCACTGCCAGGGGGTGCACTGTACCCTCCAGAGGCATCAGGAGAAATGGGGGGGGGCATGTGACCCCGCATGCCCCACCCACGCATCGCCTCTGTCCCCACAGTCCACTGAAAAGCGTCTTGTCTCATAGACTCAGACTTTAAGGTCAGAAGGGACCATTATGATCATCTAGTCTGACCTCCCGCATGATGCAGGCCACAAAAGCTGACCCACCCACTCCTAGAATAATTCTCTCCCTCGACTCAGCTGTTGAAGTCCCCAAATCATTTAAAGACTTCAAGTTGCAGAGCGACCCCTGCCCCATGCTGCGGAGGAAGGCGAAAAACCTCCAGGGCCTCTGCCAATCTACCCTGGAGGAAAATTCCTTCCCGACCCCAAATATGGCGATCTTGTGGTCCGGATTTGGACTATGGTCCGTCTATTGACTATCCCTGGGTTAGACTAAAGATAAAATGTCATCCTTGAATATGAATGTCATTGTATGTGTTCGAGTCAGATACCTAACATCAGATGCACTGATGCACTGATGTGAACTGGGGGCACAATTTGGAACATCCTTGAGGATGAGCTTTCTGGGTTAGACAGAAATGGCTCCTACTGAAAAGATTAAGAAATGGACTCAGTGGGCCAAATTCTGCTTTCACTTATATTTGTATCATCCAACTGAATGCAATGAAATTGCACCAGTTGTAACTAAGGGAAGACTTTGGTCCAATCATTTCATTTTTCTACACTTCATCTTATTGGACCAAGTCTAAACAAATTTTAAAATGTTTTCTGTAGACACATACCTCTGATCACCTTATGAAAAACAAGAGCAACTAAAGCATACCTTCATTCAACCACAAACATCCTCTTGTCCCCAGAGATACAACATTAATTTAGACAGAAATACAATGCCCTATGGGACAGTAAGGAGCTATTTGTGCATTCAGTGCAGTTACAATCCTAGTTCTACAGAAGGATCTGTTTCCACAGTCATTTCCACTGGGTCACAGTAGGGAGAAGAACCTGGATCATTGCTATCAAGCATTAGCATTAATTAAGAATACTGTACATCTCTCTGCCTCATTGACTTTCCTAGCCAAACACAGCCCTGATGTAACATTGATTGCAACTGAGTTGTGCCTGCTAACAAGACAGCTTGGATTTGATCCTCCTCCTTTTCTCATACGTCATATCCCTTCTTCTCCTTTGTCAACATCTGTTAATCTCTCTCTCTACTGATATTTGACTCATTACAGATCTAATTGTAATCAACATTTGGTATTCATATAGTCTTTTTCGCCCAAGGGTCTCAGTGCTTTAGAAATATTAATCAATCCTCAGAGCACTTGGCTGAGGTAGGGTTTTACTGTACCCATTTACAGATGGGCAAACACTGTACACTGTGGTTAAAGAGGGGTTACATGACTTTCCCAGGCCGCTTAAACTAGGAACAGAATCTAAGAGTCTTGATGCCCACCCTTGTGCTCTAAACTACTACACTACCCTTTTCAATGACACACGTTAGTACTCTTCTGTTGTTAAATTCTCTATACACAGTTTTTAGATTTAGTTTGCAAAAAATAAACTATAAACAAAAGGCCAGATTTTCAAAAGAGCTCAGCATCTGGCAGCATACTTGAGAACAATGGGAGCTGTTGGGATGCTGAGCACTTTGAAAAATCTACACCCAAAGTTTGATTCAATTACATTAATTCTTGCACTTTTTTGCTGATGAACAAGTCACTGTAGCTATCTGTCCATAATGTTCCACATTGCATAAGCTCCGAGCACTACACATCATATTACCTGCTGCACATATTCAATATTAAGACGTTTGCCATGACGTTTAATCTGATTGTCCTTCCGTCCTAAGAAAAACATCTCTGCATCCTTCACTCTCACAAAGTCCCCTGTTTCTCTCATTGTGTTCAAAGGGACAGATACTTCATCATCAAGGAAGCAGATTCGTTCTTTACCACCTGTGCAAAAGAATGTAATATTATAGCTTATAATTACAAAATTATGAAGGGCCTACCTCATATTTCAGAATGCTACAAGTATTAAAATAACTTGGCAAAGAGCTGTTAACATTTGGCGTACATAAGGCACTAATGTTTGGAACTAAACTTCTGAAAGCAGAAGTATCAGTGGGACTGTATCCTACAATTAATTTAACTGATACAGTTAAATAACTTCTATTTATACTGAGCCAAATGGAAGCAGAAAACAAGTCATTAAAATAAACTGGTTTTGTGTGTAAAATAATGGTAATTTCTTGCCTGTTAATCTGATTTCTCAAAGTCAGCCTATATTGCTAGGTATGTGGCCCCCATCAAGGTGGTATCGGCTAATCTAGATGTCCCACCCTGCTTCAGGTTGTAATGACAGAACTTGAACCATTTCTCTGAATGTTGTGATGCAGTCTTTTTAGGATTCATGGAATTTTTATTCCCTGGGCAGTTTCTAATTGAGAAGGATCAGCCACCCATGTGTTGCTAGGAGGGTTTACATCCACCAACTGTGCTGGCACAGATGGCCTATGGAGAATAGATTGATTCTTTCGCCACTGAAGAACATATGACACTACTGAAGGTAGTTTTAAATTGAAAAGATACAAGCAGTGGCTTTTAGATGTTAATATCTAAATGTATGAAACAATAATTCTGACAGCCCTTTAAAGAACTTTGACAGGGTTTTATCACAAAAAATCAGTATCCAGCCCAGTAAACTGTTTAAATACTGTATACAATTTAAAAAGTACATTGCTAGAGAAAACACCAGATTTCACTTCTGTATTTCAGAGTGTTTCGTTATACAGGCAATGGCACTTTAGAAAACAAAATGCACAGAGATTAAAACAAAGATTTTTTTGAAACTAATCAATTAAGAGAAATAAATATAAGATAACCTATGAAAACTTGTCCCTCTCCGTCTAGAACTGCAGAACCAGTGGCATCTCTGACTTCAACTGTTGTCCCAAGCAGTGGTGATCCCAGTGGTACAGGGGAATCAAATCTAAACATTTAAAAAAAAATTATAAGTAAAAATCTTTTCCTTCAGATAGCAGAGAAAACAAAAAATTCAAAATGCAGGCCGACCATAGACCCTGCAGAGGTCTGTGGGTATGTATACACTGCAGTTGCGAACATGCTACCCCAGGCTACACTCCTATTTTTAGTGCATCAGCTCAAGCAGAGCTAGTGCATGTCAGTGTACCCATGCTGGGAAGCATACACTGAACTGCAGTATAGACATAACCCATGTGAAGTGAGATGTGTGGGGCCCCATCCAGCTTCCTCATCATCATGCTCCCCACTTAGCAGTTCCTCCACCAACTCCCACTATTTGGGGTGTGGCAACTCTTTACAATTTCCTATCTGCAAGTCTGGTCCACCAATGAATTCACTACCTCTTGCTGATTCACTGGAAAAGAAGCACTCTGTGAAGTGCACCTTTGCCCCCAACAATAACCTCCCCCTCCTTTCCTATCCCACTCTATTGCAGCAATTTGCAAATCTCTGGATGGGTTCAAAGTTGACACGTGTTGCAAGCAGATGGGAAAAAGACCTCTTTAACAAAGAGTCAACACTCCCACGCTTGGAACTGAAAGACCACCAGCAAAAACAAAGATGACAAGACTTTATAGTCCTAAAGTAAAAACAAGAAAAATAATCTTATTAAAAAAAATCCAAGGACACTTCCCCCACACCCATAGTATTTGCTTCAGGTTGGAGGGTGCTGTCTGTAAGCGAGGACTGGCACCCTATACCGGAAACCTATTGACCACTATACTTACCTACATGCCTCCAGCTTTCATCCAGACCACATCACATGATCCATTGTCTACAGCCAAGCTCTAAGATACAACTGCATTTGCTCCAATCCCTCAGACAGAGACAAACACCTACAGGATCTTTATCAAGCATTCTTAAAACTACAATACCCACCTGCTGAAGTGAAGAAACAGATTGACAGAGCCAGAAGGTTACCCAGAAGTCACCTACTACAGGACAGGCCCAACAAAGAAAGTAACAGAACGCCACTAGCCGTCACCTACAGCCCCCAACTAAAACCTCTTCAGCGCATCATCAAGGATCTACAACCTATCCTGAAGGACGATTCCTCACTCTCACAGACCTTGGGAGACAGGCCAGTCCTTGCTTACGGACAGCCTCCCAACCTGAAGCAAACACTCACCAACAACTACACACCACACAACAAAAACACTAACCCAGGAACCAAACCCTGCAACAAACCCCGGTGCCAACTCTGTCCGCATATCTATTCAAGGGACACCATCATAGGACCTAACCACATCAGCCATACCATCAGGGGTTCGTTCACCTGCAATGTGATATATGCCATCATGTGCCAGCAATGCCCCTCTGCCATATACATTGGCCAAACTGGACAGTCTCTACGCAAAAGAATAAATGGACACAACTCNCAGGCTACACTCCTATTTTTAGTGCATCAGCTCAAGCAGAGCTAGTGCATGTCAGTGTACCCATGCTGGGAAGCATACACTGAACTGCAGTATAGACATAACCCATGTGAAGTGAGATGTGTGGGGCCCCATCCAGCTTCCTCATCATCATGCTCCCCACTTAGCAGTTCCTCCACCAACTCCCACTATTTGGGGTGTGGCAACTCTTTACAATTTCCTATCTGCAAGTCTGGTCCACCAATGAATTCACTACCTCTTGCTGATTCACTGGAAAAGAAGCACTCTGTGAAGTGCACCTTTGCCCCCAACAATAACCTCCCCCTCCTTTCCTATCCCACTCTATTGCAGCAATTTGCAAATCGCTGGATGGGTTCAAAGTTGACACGTGTTGCAAGCAGATGGGAAAAAGACCTCTTTAACAAAGAGTCAACACTCCCACGCTTGGAACTGAAAGACCACCAGCAAAAACAAAGATGACAAGACTTTATAGTCCTAAAGTAAAAACAAGAAAAATAATCTTATTAAAAAAAATCCAAGGACACTTCCCCCACACCCATAGTATTTGCTTCAGGTTGGAGGGTGCTGTCTGTAAGCGAGGACTGGCACCCTATACCGGAAACCTATTGACCACTATACTTACCTACATGCCTCCAGCTTTCATCCAGACCACATCACATGATCCATTGTCTACAGCCAAGCTCTAAGATACAACTGCATTTGCTCCAATCCCTCAGACAGAGACAAACACCTACAGGATCTTTATCAAGCATTCTTAAAACTACAATACCCACCTGCTGAAGTGAAGAAACAGATTGACAGAGCCAGAAGGTTACCCAGAAGTCACCTACTACAGGACAGGCCCAACAAAGAAAGTAACAGAACGCCACTAGCCGTCACCTACAGCCCCCAACTAAAACCTCTTCAGCGCATCATCAAGGATCTACAACCTATCCTGAAGGACGATTCCTCACTCTCACAGACCTTGGGAGACAGGCCAGTCCTTGCTTACGGACAGCCTCCCAACCTGAAGCAAACACTCACCAACAACTACACACCACACAACAAAAACACTAACCCAGGAACCAAACCCTGCAACAAACCCCGGTGCCAACTCTGTCCGCATATCTATTCAAGGGACACCATCATAGGACCTAACCACATCAGCCATACCATCAGGGGTTCGTTCACCTGCAATGTGATATATGCCATCATGTGCCAGCAATGCCCCTCTGCCATATACATTGGCCAAACTGGACAGTCTCTACGCAAAAGAATAAATGGACACAACTCAGACATCAAGAATTATAACATTCAAAAACCAGTAGGAGAACAAACACTTGAATATCCCTGGACACTCAATAACAGACTTAAAAGTGGCAATTCTTCAACAACAAAAAAACTTCAAAAACAGACTCCAATGAGAAACTGCAGAACTGGAATTAATTTGCAAACTGGACACCATCAAATTAGGCCCGAAGAAAGACTGGGAGTGGATGGGTCACTACAAAACCTAATTTCCCCGTTCTGATACTCTCACCTTCTTGTCAACTGTTTGTAATGGACCACCTTGATTACATTGAACTCATTAGCACTACAAAAGTGATTTTTCCTCCCTTCTTGTCAACTGTTGAGAATAGCCCACTTCCACCTTAATTGAACTGGCTCGTTAGCATTGATCCCCCACTTGGTAAGGCAACTCCCATCTTTTCATATGCTGTGTATTTATACCCTACTGTATTTTCCACTCCATGCATCTGATGAAGTGGGTTTTAGCCCACGAAAGCTTATGCCCAAATAATTTGTTAGTCTCGAAGTTGCCACAAGGACTCCACATAGAGAGGAGGAAGCCTAGGGAGTCAGCTGCAGCTCTCTGATCTTAGGGCAGGTATTCTGCTGGTACCTAGCATTAATTTACATTGGTTGACTATCTGCCCAAGGAGCCATTCATCACTCAGAGCACAGTGTGCTCCAACCATGCCCCCAACAATGGGGGCTGCTGGGGATGGTGCAGGAGAAGTCTATACCAGCTCTGTTGCAGCTTAGAATTCTCCATGCCAGGGGAATCACCAGCAAAGGAGATACAATGATTTTTCATTCCTTTTGCACCACCAGTGGCACACAGTGAGCAGAGTGAGGCCCAAGAACCCGAAGAAGTTATAAATATTCCCAATTTACTGGCACCTTTGTAAGTAGAAATTAAAAGCAGCACAGCTACCTCTGGAGCGCAGCAGCCAAGCTGAAAGAAAAACAGCATTTCACTTGGAAGTTCAGCCATTGGGGAAATGTTGGCAGCTGGACTTCCAAGAGAAACCACCAGATCATTTCTGCTGCCAGTTGTAAATTTCTTCAGACTAGAACCCCAAGTAGGCAACAGAAATATGAGCACATTTGTTTACAGAAATTCTGATTTCCTTTTCACAAATGAGACAATTTATTTTTATATAAATAACTGCCTAATAAAAAGCCATATTGCAACAGCAGATTTTGAAGACAGCTCTTTACTGATTTCACTGGGAGTTTTGGCACTTTATGACCAATCATCATGTGTTATTGGGGATCCACTTACATCAATATCAGATTAATAAGAGATATCATTTGTGCAAAAGAAGATGCTTGTTTGTATTCAGCAGACTTCATAAAATACATCTAGCACAGGTTACACATGTAACTAAGGATGCCAGGCAATGGGTGTGCTACCCCATTTTGGGGGGCCATTATATTAAATTTATGAATTGTTTATGTATGATTGTGTTCTATTCCAGGGAGGAGGATTACCACCACTCCTACAGGAACTAAAAACAGTGGGGGTTAATTAAGGTGTGCCACTAAGATTAAACACCACAAGCTAGTTACCAACCCTTGCAGTGGTTTGCTTATACTGGTTTAAGATGGGTTTTCCAGGCACTAGAAGACAAAGAAAGGGCTTTTGGTATAAATGGATGAGCTTGAACTGACACAGGGCCTTCTTTCTGATCCAACAAATAAGACAGGACCTTGCAGAAAGCATAGAAAGACTTGCGCCCACTAGGGCCCCATGAGACTGACATGTCTTCTGGTATGTTTAGTGTGTGTTTAAATCTGTTGATTGTTTTTATTATGTTTTCTCTGTAATGCTTTTACCTTAATGTGCTTATTAAGACAAAGCTGTGTGGTAATTTGTAACTGCTGGCAGCACACTGTTCAGAGCCCTCAGAAAGAGAGGAATGCACAGGCACTTGTCTTTAGGCAGACTGGCTTGCTGGAGATATCACAGTGTAAGGCAGGGGTCTCAAACACGCGGCCCGCGGGCCGCTCCTCCCGGCCCCCCGCCCACCCCTGTTTACCTGGCCGACCAGCATCGGGGGCAGGGCAGGCTCCCTGCTNAGCCCCCGCCACACCCCACATCCTGACACCCTGCCCTGAGCCCCCTGCTGCACCCTGCACCCCAACCCCTTACCCTGAGCCCCCTGCTGTACCCCGACCCCCTGCGCTGAGTCCCCTGCCGCACCCCGACCCCCTGTTCTGAGCCCCCACCGCACCCCACACCCCCTCCTGTGCCCCCTGGCAGGGAGGGGGCAGAGTTGGGGTGGGGATTGCGGGGAAGGGGTTGGAATGGGGGCAGGGAAGGGGTGGGAAGAGGCGGGGCAGGGGCGGGGCCTCATGGAAGGGGTGGAGTGGGGGCGGGGCCGGGGGGGGGGAGTGTGTCAGTAAATGCGGCCCTCGGCCCAATGTACTAGTCCTCATGTGCCCCTCGAGGTCATTTGAGTTTGAGACCCCTGGTGTAAGGCATGGATCTGTGCACTTAAAATCCCAATCACAAGGGAAAGACTCAGGGCTGCATCCAAGACAGGTAATAGCTGGGAGCTGGAAACCTTAAGTGGATACCCTCAAGGGACCACGGGGGGGAAATACAGGGCAGTTAATTTGAAAGTGTGACCATGGCTACATATTTCAGAAAGCAAAATGAAAACTTCTGAGGGTCAGGAGCATCATGCAGTGCCTAAACATTTCCACACCCTTTATAATTAATAAGTTCCCTGACCACAAACACCAGGAATTATATGAAACTAGTAGAAAGCATTGACAGAATGGTTAAAAAAGTATCATGCCAAAGAGACCAAGAAAGCCATTAGCAATGCATCATATGTCATGTGCTGAGGAGAGGATGGAAGCTAATTATAGTTACTTATTTTTACTGCTGGGTTCTGTACAGTAACAATATCAACTAGACTCACCTGTTCCTATATATATATATATATATATATAAATAAAGTTAACATAACCTCTGTTAAACTTCTTCCAGCATAAGTAGCCTTCTCATTACTGAGGAAACCATGTGACTCAGTGGGTAGTGCACTAGCCTGTGAAACAGGAGACCAGGTTCTATTCCCAGCTCTTC
>QXTE01000007.1:4256781-4443132 GCA_003942145.1 Platysternon megacephalum | reverse complement strand
GCAGGCAAGCAGGGAGCCTGCCCCCGGTGCGAGTCGGGCCGGAGCCCGCCCCCCTCACTCCTCCTGCACCCCGACCCCCTGCCCTGAGCCCCCGCCACACCCCACATCCTGACACCCTGCCCTGAGCCCCCTGCTGCACCCTGCACCCCAACCCCTTACCCTGAGCCCCCTGCTGTACCCCGACCCCCTGCGCTGAGTCCCCTGCCGCACCCCGACCCCCTGTTCTGAGCCCCCACCGCACCCCACACCCCCTCCTGTGCCCCCTGGCAGGGAGGGGGCAGAGTTGGGGTGGGGATTGCGGGGAAGGGGTTGGAATGGGGGCAGGGAAGGGGTGGGAAGAGGCGGGGCAGGGGCGGGGCCTCATGGAAGGGGTGGAGTGGGGGCGGGGCCGGGGGGGGGGAGTGTGTCAGTAAATGCGGCCCTCGGCCCAATGTACTAGTCCTCATGTGCCCCTCGAGGTCATTTGAGTTTGAGACCCCTGGTGTAAGGCATGGATCTGTGCACTTAAAATCCCAATCACAAGGGAAAGACTCAGGGCTGCATCCAAGACAGGTAATAGCTGGGAGCTGGAAACCTTAAGTGGATACCCTCAAGGGACCACGGGGGGGAAATACAGGGCAGTTAATTTGAAAGTGTGACCATGGCTACATATTTCAGAAAGCAAAATGAAAACTTCTGAGGGTCAGGAGCATCATGCAGTGCCTAAACATTTCCACACCCTTTATAATTAATAAGTTCCCTGACCACAAACACCAGGAATTATATGAAACTAGTAGAAAGCATTGACAGAATGGTTAAAAAAGTATCATGCCAAAGAGACCAAGAAAGCCATTAGCAATGCATCATATGTCATGTGCTGAGGAGAGGATGGAAGCTAATTATAGTTACTTATTTTTACTGCTGGGTTCTGTACAGTAACAATATCAACTAGACTCACCTGTTCCTATATATATATATATATATATATAAATAAAGTTAACATAACCTCTGTTAAACTTCTTCCAGCATAAGTAGCCTTCTCATTACTGAGGAAACCATGTGACTCAGTGGGTAGTGCACTAGCCTGTGAAACAGGAGACCAGGTTCTATTCCCAGCTCTTCTTCAGTGAGTTGGCACAAGCCTGCTGCAGGTTTTTAACTGCAGTGTAGACATACCCTGAGTTACTTCAGAAAATCACTTAGGATCAATTTCTGCTGCCCTTACTCATAGAATAATTTCAAAGGAACTATCTGCTGAACAGTAAGGTATGCCATAATGTGAGGATGGGTGAAATAATAGAGCCCTTAACTCCTACGTGCCTCGGTTTCCCATCTATAAAATGGAGATAACAGTGCTTCTCTGCTTAGCAGGGCACTTTGAAGTGAATGAAAAAGCATATGTGCGCTAAGTATCGTTACTACATCTATTATTGGATCTTCAGGTCAACTTCTTATAATAATCTTGCTAAGAAACCACTGTGAAAACATAACATTTTGAAATTGATAAAGCCAAGCACCACTACTATTTCTAAACCTATGTTCATCAGCAGTTATCCTTCCACATATGAAACTTCCAGCAAAGTGCATGGGGATTCTGCCTGCGAAGGGCTTGCAATGTTGGGCCCTTAATACTTGATCACTAACAACTGCATACTTTGTGTGTGCAAAGCAGCAAGCAAAACAGTGAAATTTCTCACCGAAGATCAGAGCTAAGAACTTCTTCAGGAATCCTGTAGCATGTGGCCCAGCTTGATACTTCTGTAATGCCATAGAGATTAAAAACATGTGTTTTGTTTTCCCTGCCCTTCCAGCTTCTCAAGACATTCAGTGCAGGAAATGCTTCTCCACCGAGGGCTAAGACACGGAGTGAAGTACTGGCAGACAACACAGTTGATTTAATAAGTTCAGCTCCAAATCGTCTGAGAAATGTTGGTGTTGCCTGAGCAATGTTTAAAAAAAAACAAAACACAAAACCATGTGTCACACACACAGATATTTATGCTCTTACAGGTTATGGAAAACTGCAGGCCTACAAACACACAGTAAGCTGCAATATCTCAGGCGTTTCCCAAATACAGCAAAAAGACAAACAGATTCATGATTACAATAACATCCATCGTCAAAGTGCTGAACAGATCTGCTAACGAAAGGATGTTTGTAAGAAAAGGAAGATTATCTTGGATGGAATTTTACAGGTGTAGATTGTTATCCATTTAAAGGAGTTCTTCAAACTGTCTTATCCGCAGGTCAAACAGCAGCTGACTGTTGATCCATGTGATACAGGCCCTGATTCTGCTTTGGGATCCATTAATACAAACCACTTCATCCATATGGAGTCCCACTGCATTGACATGGAATTCTGTGTAGGAGCAAGGGTCACACTAATTTATTCTAATGTAGGATCAGGGCCATATAGTGCAACTTACATCTAAAAGAAGAAATTACTCACCTTGTGCAGTAACAGTGGTTCTTTGAGATGTATGTCCCTATGAGTGCTCCGCTGTATGTGTGTCTGTGTCCGTGTCCCTCCGCTGCTGATCTGAGAATTTTGGTAGCAGTGTCCGTTTTGCACATACATGCACTGCCTCCCCCCTCGTGCTCTGCCACAAGGCTAACGAGTGCTGTGCAGGCAAACCCTCCTCAGTTACTTCTCTACCACAGAGTTTATGATGAGAACTCCAAAGTAGAGGGGAGGTGGGCGGGTCATCTGTCCGGGCCACATGGGAGCAATCAGTATGATGTTTGCTTTCTCTCTTTTTATTTTCAACAGGACTTTTAGCAATAGAGGGAATGGGGAAGACATAAAGAAGGCCCTTGTCCCATGAGAGGAGGAGAGCATCCCCCATGGAGTCCTGGCCAATGCCCGCTCTGGAGCAGTACCGTGGACATTTCTTGCTCTGGTAAGTAGCGAACAAGTCTATTATCGGCATCCCCCATCATCGGAATATGTTTCAGAGTATTACTGAGTCTATCTCCCATTCGTGGCTGGGTGGGAATTTGTGGATGAGACGGTCCACTGTCGTGTTGTGCATTCCCAGTAGGTAGGCCACTGATATTGTAACATTGTGGGAAGTGTACCAGTTCCATAGCTTTAGTGCTTCCCTACAAAGGTAAGGCAATCTGGTACCTCCTTGATGGTTTATGTAATACATGCGCGCTATATTGTCTGTCATGACCTTTGTGCGTGTACCTCCGATCAGTGGAAGGACGCATAGGCGCCGACTCCGCGGGTGCTCCGGGAATGGAGCACCCCTGGAAAAAATAGGGGGTGCTCAGTACCCACCGGGATGACCAGCTGTTGGCGGCCAGGGATCAGCTGTTTCGTGGGTGCCTTGGCAGATGAGCTGTTTCGTATGGGTAACCTGCACGCAGCTGCAATCAGCTGTTTGTCGGGCAGGTTCAAATCAACTGTTTTGTGTCTCCCTGCTCCGGCAGGGGCTGAGTGAGTCTCGCACACACACAAAAAAGCCTTAGGGTTAGAGGTGGGCGGGAGTGCTGGGCTATCAGCAGCAGCACAGACAGCCCCTGTTCACCTGGGGCCGCCCCACACCTCTTGGGCTGGTGGTCATGGAGTCCACCTGTATGGCTGCTCCCTGCCAGCCAGGCTTGACTCTGGCCACAGGAGGCATCAGGTGACCCAAGGGAGCCCAGCTAGGCTAGGGCTGGGGGTAGGTACGGTGGCAGATTAGGGGGAGGAGAAGCCCCAGACCCAGGCAGGAGCCGCATTGGACGGGGGAGGGGAGGAGAAGCCCCGGACCCAGGCAGGAGCCATGCTGGGCGGGCGGGCGGTGAAGGGAAGGGGAAGAGGAGGAGAAGCCCCCGACCCCAGCAGGAACTGTGCTAGGCAGGGAGGAGAAGCCCCAGACCCTGGCAGAAGATGCAGGGCTGAAGCACCGACCCCCCTCTGTGCAGAGCTGGCCTGAGCCCCCCTCTCTCCCGTCCCCCCACGCAGAGCTGGCTCTTACTCTCAGGCTGTGGAGAAATTCAATCCTAATCTACCCACCTTGGTATCTCCATTTCCCACATAATCACACAGCCATGAATGGATTTAGCCTAGGAGGCAGGGTCAGCATTAGCCCCATTTGGCAGGTGGGATCTAGGGCACACAGAGGTGAAGTCACTTTCCCAAGGCTAAGCAGGGAGTCTGTGGCAGAGCAGAGAATCAAACCCAAAACACCTGAGCCCCAGGCCTCTGCCTTAACCACTAGACAACCCTTCCAACTGGTTTGGCTGACAACTGAGCCCTGGGAGGGCTGCCAAGGAGGACACACCAACTAAGGGTACGACGATGGGCCCCTGTTAGAGTGTTAGGTAAGGCAGTGTCTCTGGGGAGGAAGCCTTGGTGCTATGCCATATCAGGGCCATGAGAAAGAACTAGACACTGTATACCCCTGAAGGGGGCACAGAGTGTGTGACTCAACCAGAGGGCTGAGTCACTGAAGACCCGCTGAAAGAACCAGTGTGTGTGCGCGTGTGCGCGTGTGAGAGAAGGAAATGGGAGGGGGCGCGCTAGTGAGAGGTTGGTGCCACCACCTTGTCAGAACTGAAAGAAAAGCAGACTCAGACCCAGAAAAGGGGCACCCGCGAGAGGTGGGTACTGCCCCATTCAAAACTGAGTGATTGCAGGCACATATATGCCAGAGAGGGGGGCGCTTGAGAGAGGCGGATTTATTATACCAGAAGTGAGATCTTCGTACCAACCCTGATCTACAAGGATGCCGCCCCACTACAGGCACTTCCAGTCCCGGTCATGGGGGGTGGATTTCAGGTGATGTTGATGGCCTCTTGAGTTCGCCACGTCCACAATGATCAAACTAGGGGGCGGGTGGGAGAAGAAAAATCCCGTGTCTTTCCTGGCATGTAATTTTTTTTAATCAGGCCGCTTGCATGTTGGCGGGACCAATGCAGGGATCTGCCATATGAGTTTGGCGGAGTCCAAGAGAGCCTCGTTAATAGGGAGGGTTACTCTGGACGAAGCAGAGGAGTGTAAAATGTCTAATACTTTATGGTGTGACTCGGTCATCTTTTGTAATGGTAGTTTTAATGCATTTGTCACGCTCTGAGCTGGCTCCTGGAAAAGCTTGAAGTCGTCTGCCAACGGGGGCATAACTGTCTCGTCTGGTGATGACTAGGAGAAGTTAGTCTGGGACATAGCCTCCTCCTCGACTTCAGCCTCTTGTTCCTTTCTTAACAGTTCAGGGGACTCGGATGCCCTCGATGCAGCAGCTGAAGGAGTAGGTATCTCATTGGCTCCTGATAGGCCCAAGCTAGAGCCACAGGAGGCATGGTGTCTATGTGCTTGCCAAGGGTCCAAGTAAGGCCACAGAGGGTGGGAAGGGTCCTGGAGGTGGGTACCATGGCTGCCCATACCCAGGGGCCTGAGGGGCAGTCTGGTTGAGGTCCATACTGGAAAGGGGTACCGTAGGGTGGATGAGAGGAGTGACAGGAGACTCTGTCTTCTTGGTCACGGTCTTACTCAGCACTTGAAAATGGGGGTGCATGGCATGTCATCTCTGGTGAGCCTGGAGCTCTGGGTGGATTCAGTACTGTGACCCCTGTAGCAAGTATAGGTGAGTCCGGTGCATCAGACACTGAAAGGTCTGTCGTGTACCAGAAGTCCAGCAGTGCCATAGGCATTGGTACCGGTAGTGATTGGAGGTGCCAAGATGTCCCTGCACCGAGGAAGTTGTCAATTCAGTCATGATTGAGCAGTCCACTGGTGTCTGGCATGCGGAAGACATACCAATGTAGATGTCCGCACTGAAGGAGCCTTCCTCAGGGAAGTTATCTAGTTTTCTCATGCTCCGTTGGTACCAATGATTCCTTGCCTGTGCACATCAGGTCCTTAGGCAGCCCAACACGTTCTGGTGGGGTGGTGTTGTGCGAGCTCTGGGTACCAGATTTAGACAGCTTCAATGCCGTCGGTACTGATGATACTGAACGAGCCAGAGATCATTTTTGTCTCAGTCAGGGCTCACTGTGGGTACTTACGGCCCTTTCATTAGAAGCCTTGTGTGAGTGGCTCATGGTTGTTTTCTTAGGCTCACCTCAGAGGGTTGCAGTGAGGATTCCAGCCGTCCGGAGTCTTAGCACAGCAAGGATGGTGGTTGGAGGGCCAGTTCTCTATCCTTTCTGGATCTGGGTTTCAATTGTTGACATAAAACATACTTCTTGGAGATGTGGTTCTCTCCCAAGCAGTGGACACACTGAGAATGACCATCATTCACTGGGATAGATTCTTTGCAACTGAGACACTTCTTGAAGCCCAATGAACTGGGCATACCCTGTGTCCAGGGAGGTCCCTAGATGGGGTGAGGGTGGGGTTGATGAAAAACAAAGATTTTTTTATTATTTTTAAATAAAAGATAAAGGAGTGAAAAAGGGAGCTCTAAAAGGTAGATAAAGTAGAGAATGAATTAGCAATTCTATAGAAGGTGGCAGAGCATGGGGGGAGGGGAAGTGCATGCGTGGGCTGAATGGACAATGCTATTAAATTCTCTGATCAGCAGCCCAGCCAAGCCAAGGCAAGGCAAGGAATGAGTTATAACTGGCAAGAAATGTTAGAGACAAGAAGAGGTTCTGCAAATATGTCAGACAAAAGAAAATCAGGGATGGCGTGGGCCTGCTGCTCAATGGAGAAGGTGAGTTGGTAACAGAAAAGGATAAGAAAGTGGAGTTGCTCAATGCCTACTTTGCTGCAGTCTTCTTACAAAAAATAACGTGACCAACCTACTAGCGAAGTGACAGACAATGAAGGGGAAGAGATGCGGATCAGGGTAAGTAAAGAACACGTCAGAGGTCTTCTGACTAATTTGAATGAATTTAAGTCAATGGGGCCTAATGCTATTCACCCGAGGGTGCTCAAGGAATTAGCTGAAGAAAGCTCAGTGCCACCGACGATAATATTTGCAAGCTCATGAATGACAGGAGAGGTCCCAGAAGACTGGAGAAGGGCTAGCATAGTGCCCACCTTTAAAAAGGGGGGAAAGGAGGAGCCGGGGAACTATAGACCAGTCAGCCTGGCCTTGATACATAGGATGCTACTAGAGAAATGTATAAAATATTCCATTTGAAAATACCTGGAGGATGAAGAGGTGATCGCTAGCAGCCAGCATAGATTTACCAAGAACAAATCATGCCAAACCAGCTTGATTTCCTTCTTTGACAAGGTAACTGGTTTGGTGGATAGGGGAAATGCAGTGGACATAATATACTGGATTTTAGTAAGGCTTTTGACAGTCCCACATGACAGTCTCATAAGTAAGCTGGAGAAATGTGGATTTGGTAGTTCTAACATTAAGTGGATAAATAATTGGTTAAACAACTGCAAACAAAGAGTAACTATTAATGGAATGATGTCAGACTGGAAGGAGGTCTCAAGTGGGGTTCCACAGGGATCTATTTGGGGTCCAGTGTTATTTAACATCTTTATTAATGACCTGGATGTAGGACTAGAGAGCATACTGATCAAATTTGGAGATGACACAAAGCTAACACTTTGGAGGATAGAACTCAAATTCAAAGGGATCTGGATAAGTTGGAGAACTGGACTATAGACAACAAAATGAAATTCAATAAAGACAAACATAAAAGCTACACTTAGGGGGATAAAACAAACGTACAAATACAGAATGGGGGATAACTGGCTTGGCGGCAGCACTGCTGAGAAGGATCTGGGAGTTGTGGTGGATCACAACCTCAACAAGAATCAACAATGCGATGCAGTTGAAAAAAGCAAATGCAATTCTAGGTTGCATTAAAAGAGGCATAGCATGCAAGTCACTGGAGGTGATGGTACCACTCTACTCAGCGCTGGTTAGGCCTCAGCTGCAGTACTGTGTCCAATTCTTGTCGCTGTTGTATAGAAAGGGTGCAGAGTGACAGATGATCAAATGGATGGGATGCAAGCCATATGAACTAAGGCTGAAGGAACTGGATATGTTTAGTTTGGAAAAGAGATTAAGGGAGGAGGGGGGGAAACAAATCCTGCATCTTGGAAGGGGGTTAGACTAGATGAGCTTTGCAAGTCCCATTTAATATTAACCATTATGGGTCTATGAAAATCACAGCCTTCTACTTAATAGTCAGCACTCAACAGATCATTCAAAACTTTGATGGCTCCTAAATGGAAATGATTAAGAAAAGGACAAGCATTAATTTTTCCACAAGTTTTTTCATGGCTTTGCTCACGTCTGTCCAGAAAGATCAGAATCCTCACAGGAACGGCAGCCTTGAAGTTTGAGAAACACTATCACAGAAATTATTCGTCAGCTAAGAAGGGCCCTTCCCTTTACTGATCTAGTGATCAAACTCAAGGAAATGCAAATTAAAAACGTTATCAAAATTTCCCAACCACCATCAACCCTAAAAACAGTTCAGCTGCTTAAGAAACATCTGACTTGCTAATTATGGCTACAACTTAAGAGAAATAGGCCAGGAAAAAAACCCTCTAAAAACATCAGGCAACACAGTGGTCAAGATGTTTTAGTGCTCCAGGAAAAAGTCTGTGTAGAAGTACCCTGTAGTACCAGGATTTTACTTACTCACTCCATTGTAAACCGAGCAGAAGTACGAGGACCTGACAATTAATATTTTTTAACAGCTGGATTATTTTTGCTGTGGTATCTTCACTTAATTGTTAAGTAAACCTGAATTTACACCCACTATCACCTACTTCCTCCTTTTCTCCAAGAGAGAAGGAAATATTTAAAAAGAGTGTGTGCATGCAGAAGCGACGGCTATAAAAATGACTTGGGAGTTGGAGGGAAGATATAGTGAGGGCTGGAGGCAGAACTGAAGAAAATACCCTTTCCTGTGCTGGCTGGGTGTCTTCCTGGTAAAAGTACTGCAGTCACATTAATTAAAACCCTGTCACTTTAAGAGGTTGTGTTGTTTCAATAATGGATATGCCTCACTAACCAGACTATTAACATATTACTGCCTATACATAAAACAGATATTCTGCTTAAAGTTTTAGATTTATGAGAAACAACTTACATAGATCCACCTCTCCCCCAAGAGGAGATATTTTTAATTTTTTTACTCAAATATTAGCCGTTGCATAGTACCATATCGTACCACACAATATGCAATTGGGCTTATTCAGTTAATAAGGATTACAAAGGACTATTATTTCTAGTACACTCTATAGGCAAATTAGATTTTAGTCTGTTAAAATTTAGTTCACACAGGAGGAGATCTCTCTCTACCACAGGAAATGAAGCCAGTGCAATCTTGGGTGAGCGAACAGCTTATAAACAGCCAAACTTACTGGGGAAATAATCATTCTGTTTCTTATTACTGGCACTTTATCATGTTATAAATGGCACTACTGATGGGTACTTTAGTTTATCGTGTTTCTGGCAATGGGACTATTTCCAGGATTAAGAATTACTTAGGGCTGCAAGATCAAGCCCATTATTTGGTGCCAGAGTGAATGTCAGAAGAAATTAAAAAGCTACATAATTAGCAGGAGCCTTCAGCTGAATGTCAGCCCTGTCTTCAGTCAAATCTCATCTGTCATACATCACTGAGAATAATCCTTTCAAATGGTAATTTCTTAACTTTATGAAGCTCTAGTGCTCTGTAGCAAAGAGGATAACAGATGCATAAAAATGAAAGGGAACTGATGCTGCAGTAAAAACTTCTTTATAATTACTGTCTGGTATCTTGCAAAATCTGCACACACAGGCAAACAGAAAGAATAAGACACAAAATACATCCCTTGTATCTCAACAGGACCCCATTGTGAATGGCCTACCTGCAATACTGTCACTCTGTGACGGTGAAAAAGAGCGGCAGACAACTTCAGAGGCATCATTTTTATGGGGTTTGGTACTATAAGCAGAGAGGCTCCACTTGTCAGAGCAACGAACAACTCAACTACAGATGGATCAAACGTCAGAGGTGAGGCCATGAACAGCATATCATGTGGTGTGATCTTAAATAGGGATCTAAAATAAAAAAAGGGAAGAGTTATTAAGCCTGGTGCATATAAATGCTGTTAACTGGCTGGCATTATTTAAAAACAGAAGGGGTTCGGAGTTGGAGCACTTGTATGGCGTAGCATCTGTACCTAGATTAATAAAAATGTAATGCCAGAAGGGACCATTAAGATCATCTAGTATAACTGCCTGCATACACAGGAAAATTTTACCAAGTGGTTCTTGCATCTTCAAACCCATAACTTCTGGTTGTGCTAGAGCATATCCTTCAGAAAGGCATCATTTCTGTATCTATGTTCTGCATGCTAGGGAGGAAGCTCTGTGCAGATTTTGAATGGTCTGTACTCATTCATCAGTACCGCTCTGTATCTGCACTCCATATTGGGCTAGCAGTGTTTCTATTACTAGTATTTTCGAGCAGGTATTTACCAGAACAAAGAAAAGCCAAGAAAGCTAGAACAGGAATTAGGATTTAAAGAGGAAAATAATTCCTATATGAGAGGTGGAAGGAGGTATCTGAGAATCACAAGTTCAACTTCAAAGTTTCTGTATCTATTTCATTTAGAGTACCAGCAATAAAATGTCTATATTATGATCAACATGATATCTGGGAGTAATAAAATCAGGTCAAGCATGTTAAGAATAATGTATAACCAAGCAAAGTAATAAATATTATTCTATTTAGAAATTGACTGAAAGAAAGCTTGGGGGGAGAGGGGGAGCCACAAACACATAACAATGGCAGCTCATAGAATTTAAGGCCAGAAGGCACCATCATGATCATCTAGTCTGACCTCCTGCACATTGCAAGCCACAGAACCTCACCCATCCACACTCCTGTAATAGACCCATATCTTCAGGCTGAGTTACTGAAGTCTCAAATCATGATTTAAAAAGTTCAAGTTACAGAGAATCCACCATTTACACTAGTTTAAACCAGCATGTGACCTGTGCCTCATGCTGCAGAGGAAGGCGAAAACTCTCCAGGGTCTCTGCCAAACTGACCCAGGGGAAAATTCCTTCCCAACCCCAAATATGGCAATCAGTTAGATCCAGAGCATGTGGGTCTTCAACTCCAGTTGGCTTCAACTGTTTGCAGAATGAATTTGTGAAGAGTACTTCTATTGTACTAAAGTTATTCTTGCCTCAGTCATTCCTGGTAGGTCAATACCATACCTGATACTAGACAGTCCCCCCGCTTAACCACAATTTTGTAATCATCTTATTTTGCAATGTACTTTGTGAATGTAAAATATGATTACTTGCAAGTTAATAAAGCTTTCCAAAGGGCACCAATTTGCGGCTTTATATACTTACTCTTGCAAAAGCTAGCTTTTGCAATTTTTCTCTTTCCTTTACAGACCAGTGAAGATCACCTCCAGTGAGGTGATTCACAAAATATAGCATGACTATAGCTATCAGTGACAAGCAAATACAAGCACTGTTAGATATTGTTATTTTGAAAAATCTCGCCTCTAATTGTCAGCCCTTTGAAAACGTAAAAAGGGTAATTTGGAAAGTAAACTTACTGAAGATGAAGAACATTTGGCACAATACATTTATGAGGTACTCTGACTATTTTGGGGATCCCTGTAGTTCCTGATGTATGCAAGATGTATGCCAAAGAATGTTGCTGCCTGACATCCATGTACCCCCTTGGTGATGTCTTTGATTTAAGTTGGTCCAGGTCAGCTACGTAATCTGTCTCCCAATTACTTGCAGCTTTGGAGATTCCATTTTTGTCTTCTGCGCCATCTAACAGCAGATTTACATCAACATCATTCCAATTAGTTTGAAAAAGAGTTAAACCAACATCATCTATTGCAAAAGACCTCTGGTAAAACCAGCCAGCATGGGATATTTTGAATTTCTGTAAGAGAATAAAATAGTTTACAAGCAACTTAAAGGCAAAGCTCAGTGCACAGTTTTACTGTCTCCATTCCCATATTGTACTACTACTAATAAAGATAAAAAATTTCAAAAGTGACTAGTGATTTTGAGTGCCTCCACTTTTGGGAGCCCAACCTGAGACAGCTTTAAGAAGTCTGGTTTTCAGAGAGCAGCTGCTCGCTCCTTTAAAAAAAATTGTGGATGAATTTAATACTCATAAAAATGATGATCTAATAATCAGTAGTAAATGAGATGTTGTACAAGTTTCCTCCAAGAGCTCTGCATTCCATCTTGACATGAAACACCTATTGGGGAGGAAGACTGGAAGGGTTCCTGAATACCAATGCCCACCATTGGGGAATGTGTTACAAAACCATGGAAGTGAATAAGTGAACTGGAAAATAAGGTGATGTTTAGAGAAAAAGCATCCAAGTACTTCACATTATCTGAAAGTGTCTGTGACAAACTAAGGTAGATCACCCTGGTCATGCTGGCAAACCAGTTGCCAGCTCATGTCAAGGCCTCTAGGTCTCAACTGAGCACTGACAAACACATAGCTGGAACCTCCTGTCCCCTGAGAGGTAGTAGGTAGGTTAAGAGGAGAATTCTCCCGTCGATCTAATGCTGTCTACGCTGGGGTTGTTGGTTTAACTAGGTCACTCAGGGTGTGGATTTTTCACAACCCTGAGTGACGTAGTTATACCAACCTAATTTCCTAGTGTATACCAGGCCCTAGTCTCCAACAGGAGGTGTTATCGCCTGTCCAATAAAGAAGGCCCAGCCGCAGAGGAACTACTGGGGAATATCAGAGGTCAAAAGACTTTGCCGATTCCACCCCCCCCAGGAAGAGAAGACATGCAAGTGAATTCCTCCCATTAGCTGAACTGGCAGCTCACAGAAGACACAAAGGGACATATAGAGATTTCTTATTATAGAAGCTTCTATTACTGTTTGAAACTTAAGACTAACATTTGTGTGTGCATGTTTACCTGCTTTAACTTTGTAAATAACTATTTCCTTTTCCTACTTAATAAATCTTTAGATTGATTATTCTAGGATTGGTTACAAGCACTGTCTTCGGTGTGAGATCTAAAGTGCAACTGACCTTGGGTAAGTGACATCCTTTGGGATTGGGAGAAACCAGTAATAGTTGTGATTTTGGGTGTAAGAGACCATCTATCACAAAGGCAAGCTTAAATGGGTGGTACCCAAGGAGATCGGAGTACCCAAGGAGACTGACTGTCACTCCACATTAAGACTGTAATAGTGCCTGAGGAGTTTATACTTGATAATTGGTTGGTGAAATCTAAGTATAGAACTCCAAGCCAATTTGGGGTTTGTGCCCTGCTTCTTAACAGTCTCCCCTAAGGTTGAGAACTCATGTTTTTGACCCACTGCAGAACAGCTTGAAAACCACTCACTGTCAAAATGAAGACAATTACATCAGAGCTCTTGGTAAATAGAAGGCAACTAACTCAACTGCTGCAATTTTCTAAATCCCATTTTAATGTTCCTTTTAGTATCCTTAACACTTACATTTATTTTGTCATTCTCAACAAGGATATACTGGAGGTTACATTTCTTCATAAAATAGTTAGATAACACTGGTGGTGCATCTGGATCAAGAGGAGAATATGCAGCTGGAACTTGGAGGATTCTAACAAGGCAAAAATTCTAGTCAATTAATAGCATTGTAAAAGACAAAGAGTTAAAACTATATCTTCAGTTTTACATAAATTCCACAGATGCTTCTTTTATGCTATGAGGTCCCTTAGTTTCCAGACATAGGCGGCATGTGAGCCTTTCGTTTGGGGAGCCTTAATCGTGAGTGCCGGAAGCTCCCTAGAAGTGTGGGGGGGCCGCCGGAGCCTGGATTGTGGCCCAGCCCCTGCCCGCACCTCTTCCCCGAGGCTCCCCCCCCGCTGCTCGCTCCTCTTCCTCCGAGGCCTGGGTACAATATGTAGCACGTGTGTACATGGAGCAGATGCATAATACATGCTAGGAACATCATAGTTTTATTCTCGCAAGTTCATGAGAGCTGGCTTGTGAAGATTTGAGTTATATAATCTCTTCCCTAACAAACAAAGACAGATAAGTATCATCCCACTGTCATCAGCTATGCTTCTTTTATACTGCTGTTTCTTCAGTGCTTACTATCATCACTACTGTGCATATGAACCACCTAGTGGCTTAGTTTACCAAATAAGAATTCTTGGCTTTTTGTCTTTATCAAAAAACCCTGAGCATCCAGATTAATAAAGCTGATGGTATATTAATCAGGTTTTAAAAATTCTGCTGAGGTTTCATTTTTGCAAAAAAAAAATCTATTACTATTTGGCTTTCCCTTACAAATTAATTCTCATCACACTAAGTATTTTGCTAAACAGAACAAGGGATACCTGGTTCTAAAACACTACATGAACAAAACCAGCCAAATTTGGGAGAAATTTCAGCAGTTGCTATAAGGGCCTGAGCAAAACAGGTGCAGTACAAAAAGCTTGTTTTAACTCACTGTTTTCCTGCTTTCATCAGTGAAGTTGAGCATGTGCAGGAGAAAATGCCATTAAATCTAAAGGTGCATTACACATGCATGAACAGTTAGTAAGTACACACTCATTAGTCAAGGAACTTACAAGTTATACTGGTGAAGTCAGTGGAACCTTTAAGCACTTGTAATTCAGTACACATGTGAGACATAATGCCTCCCAAAGCACCAAGAATTGTGACCACTGCTGCACACATTGGTCACATGTTAATAAAATGTTATGGTTGTGACAGTTAAAATAAAGATTTAGGAAATGCAAAAGTTAAGATTCCAGCAGGAACATGATTTAGCCATGATGCACATCCGGTATGTTTGATATATTTTATGATTAGCCCTGGAAGAATATAATTTTTATTTTGTTATGATTTTGACAGATGTCTCTTTATTTGTATGCATTTTTAGATTATCAATTTAAATTTTCACAATTACACAAAATTATGGGTTTTAAGCATTTTTTAAAATCTATTTATAATTTTCTCAGTTGCAAGAAATTATGGAGCAAGGGTAAGACAATAACTGAATGACTGATATTGAGATTCAAAAATTTAAAGCTTTACAAACTGTTAGCACACAAATTGCCAACACCACATGTCAAAATATACAAAGTATACGTAAATCAACGAATCATACCTGTTTTTAAGATTCATTCACTAGTCCATTTGTGAACAAGCCTAATTCATAAGTCTAAATTACTGTTTTTTTACTCTAATATGTTCTCAAGCAGTATTTTACTTACTTTGCCTACCTGTAAATTTTGATTGTGATCTATGGAAATATTGCATCATCTTTTTAATATGTATAGTGAAATCAATTTTACTGACATTTACTGATAAAAATTGAATTCTTTCAAGCCTATTTCTGATGTATACGGTAACATTTTAAACTAGTTAACCAGAACAGAAGGGAACAGAAAATAGTGCTCATGTGCAATATTGTTGAACTGACAGTAGTGTTGAAGCCTCAACTTTTACATTTCCTCATTACTTGTTATTTTAATCATGCATCCTTATTGTTGTAACTTAATTCTGCATTTCATTTTCTAGATTTTCTTTTAGAGAAAAAATCCAAAGCAAGTTGTTAAAATTTTAAGCGTATTATCTTGAATCAGGTTACAGCCAAATTAGATGGATTTAAAGCCTGAAACTTGAACTTAGCCCTAATTGTGAATTAGTACCTTTGTTTGGTTGGGGGGAGGGGGAGAAAAAGAGGGGGGAGTTAACTGAACAGAGGTATGACGGTCGGGGGGGGGGGGGAATCACTATTTAAATTAGACTATGTTTAAATGTATATCTTTAGACATAAACAAAGATGTGCTGCATATTCATGGACAGTTACGTAGATATGCACTGGTAAAGGGAACTTAAGCATTTTAATTGCTTCGCAAGTGAATTTAAGAGCCATGAGCCAAAGTGCTCTGGAATTTTTTCTTTAAAAAAAACCCACACACACACTCTGGATTTACCAGTATACATAACATTCCAAACAGTTCAGCTAAACCAGTTTATAAAATCAGTTAAAATGGGTCTAGCTACTAGTGCGCCACTGGTTTTGAAGTTTGTTGATTTAAAAAAATAAATAAATTTCTTTAGTGTAGACCAGGGGTAGGCAACCTATGGCACGGGTGCCGAAGGCGGCACGCGAGCTGATTTTCAGTGGCACTCACACTGCCCGGGTCCTGGCCACCAGTCTAGGGGGCTCTGCATTTTAATTTAATTTTAAATGAAGCTTCTTAAACATTCTGAAACCTTATTTACTTTACATGCAACAACAGTTTAGTTATATATTATAGACTTATAGAAAGAGACCTTCTAAAAAGGTTAAAATGTATTATTGGCACGCGAAACCTTAAATTAGAGTGAATAAATGAAGACTCGGCACACCACTTCTGAAAGGTTGCCGACCCCTGGTGTAGACTGACTATAGAGAAGACAAGAGGTAAAATAGAAGTATTCAAAGTATTACCCTAAAATCCAAGCTGGTAAATTTATTCCAGGATAGCAGTAAAGGCCTATTTCAAACCTTCCTCTGTGATCACAGTAATTTTGCAGGAAAACTGTTAATTCTGTGGCAAGACTAACAACCTCCTTGTAAGTGTAGAAAACTGGAGGTTTATCATTACATTCATCAAAACATACTGCTTTTCTATCAGAATACAGGCTGGCTGCCTGATGCACCATCTCCTGAAGAATCATTTTAAGTACATAATCTTCAGTCCCCTAAACAGATAAAAATAATAATCAGAATTCATTGTAATCTTTTATTAATATTATGACTATAAAAGGCAGCTTAGTCTAGTGAAAAAGAAATCCAAGGAAACAGCATGAGACCTCTTATAAAAGCAATTTAAAGAGACTGTGCCCAATTAAAGACTATCATTTAAAAACAAGTTATTCATATTACAAACCTTAATCTGAATTTTAAAAGTCTTTTTTATTTTACTATTTGCTATTTTTGTTGTTTGCTTACTTTTAAAATTAGAACAATTAAAAAAGCCTATTCAATTTCCACTTTCAGGTTCTTATGCTCTACTGCAATGCTTAGATTGCAAACACTGGAGGAAATTATTTTGCCTTTGAGGGCGGAAGGGAAAGAAGTATTTTCGACTAAATTTGTTTAAAAGGAAATACTTCTACTGGTGTTCAGTTTTGTAAAAGTTTGTGTTTATAAAATGTATATTTTGAATCTTTAGAGGTAAACTGAAACGCTTGTTTTAAAGAAATAACATTTAAAGATCCCAGTCTTGCCACTGACTTCAATGGAGCCAGGATTTCAACAGAGTATGTCTACACATAAACATTACAAACACACACAATATAATTAGAAATTAGTTTCTCCTTTATTTACCTGGCAAGAGTTCAATGCTCTGTTTTTCTCTAATAAGGACTGTAGACATCACTATTTCAGTAATCCTTCTTCCCCACATTCCTCAAGTACATAATTATCACATTTGTATGACAAGTCCATATTTACAGTGTGAGATCTTATGGGTAGGGCTCTATCAAATTCATGGCCATGAAAAACAGGTCACGGACTGTGAAATCTGGTCTCCCCCTCCGTGAAATCTTGTCTTGTGTGTGCTTTTTACCCTATAAGGATTTCATGGGGGTAGACCAGCATTTCTCAAATTGGGGGGCCTGACCCAAAAGGGAATTGCAGAGGGTCACAAGGTTATTTTACAGGGATTGCAGTATTGCCACCCTTACTTCTGCGCTGACTTCAGAGCTGGGTGGCCAGAGGGCAGCAGCTCTTGACTGAGGGTCCAGCTCTGCAGGCAGCAGCGCAGAAGTAAGGGTGGCAATAGCATACCACCCTTACTACCACGCTGCTGATAGCGACAGTTCTGCCTTCAGAACTAGGCTCCCATCCAGCAGACGCCGCTCTCCAGCTGCCCAGCTATGACGACAGCATCACAGAAGGGTAGCAGTACCGCAAACCCCCCCTGACACAATAACCTTGCGACCCCCCCTTCACAACGCCTTTTTGGGTCAGGACCCCTACAATTACACCATGACATTTCAGATTTAAATAGCTGAAATCATGAAGTTTACGATTTTTAAAATCCTATGGCTGTGAAACTGACCAAAATGGACTGTGAATTGGGTAGAGGCCTTGCTTCTATGTGTTCTCTGTGCAGAACTTATTATGTGTGTGGGCACTATAAAACAAAATAATGAAAGACAGTTAAAGAACTGCAAGGAACCCAGCTGTCTGCATTGATTAGGGACTAAATTCGGTTTGCCTCACTTGTGCAAGTAGTCCTATTGATTTTAATATGACTTTGCATATAAGTAAGGTGAGCAGAATTTGACCTTAAGTATTAGTGATGTCTGCTGCTGCAGAAGAAAGATGTACAGTTCTCAAAAACAAAGCAATCCCATGCATCAAGGGGTGAAGAGATCACAAAGTTTGTAAAGAGGTAATTTAAGGCCATTTAAATAAGTGCAGACTGGTAATAATAAAAACAGAAAAGTGCTTTCATAGCCAAATCTCCTTGGTTTTATATATATAGTGCCCACACACATAATAAGTTATATATATATATTAATATATATATAAATCATTTACTTACTGTTATGAAGGTTACATAGGTCCTACTTCCAAACATTTGATGACAAACTCTTCTACGTGTTTATAACTGCACAAATTCAGTTATTTTTTTTAATCACAATTGTCCACATATGTTCAATGTCATCAAGCTGAAATTCTGCATGAGCTTGAAGGAAACAAACAAGAAAACTTAAGAGTTGATACCATTATTGTTAAATAACTGCTGGAGTTTTCCTGTAGATTATAATTCCACTCCCAGGCAATTTATATTAACTGTAAACAAATATCCATCACAAAACATTACATAAAAATATAAAATAAGTGGCATATTCTCACTGATTTCAAGGCTGCAGAAACAGATCCAATGTTAGAGGAGAGATTTAACTAAAATTTACTAAAGGAAAGATAACCAAACTTTCTCTGTCATGCCTAGGCTTTGACTTATATAGTGAGAGAATATTATGAGGCATATCCTCAATCCCATGCACAGGCTTTTGCCTGTTTATCACCACTGAAGTGTCTTTTCACCTAACAACACATTTTTATGAACATGGTAGAGGAACACTTCCATATTTTTTTTAACTTACTGTTACAAATAATACCTATGATCACTAAAACAAAAAGAGCTTTCTCTTAAGATTAATGAGAAAAATGTTTCTAGTTCTTCAGTTTGTTTTATTTGTGAATTTGCCAGCATTTAGTGTATGTGGATCTTTCACACAGTAACATTTTGGAAAAACCAGAAAAATCGTGAATTTAAAATCACAAAAATTGACAGGGGACAAGGAGGAAATTATTGTTTATGTCAGTTAGCAATATTGAGTTGGCATTGTTCTTTAAAATACAGAGGGAATATATTTTTGTAACCAAAGCCACAAACTTCTAGTGCTAATAGCAATCACTCCATTTTATGCATTACAATACCTTTATATAAACTATTGTTTTCCAAACTAGTATATATCACCAGATTACTTGTGTGCACACACACATCTTAAACTAGGAAAAAATGTTTTTGCAACCTGGTTGGACAAAAGTAACCATGACCTATAGAAATTAGCACAAGAATCTGCTTCAAAACGACATTTAACTACCTAAATGTATGACACAATCAGCATTGCTCATTACATCAGAAATACACTGTAGAAATTAGAAATTTACTTGGATTCAATTGAAGCTGATTCATTTATTGAAGCAAAGACTGTTGATTGATTGTTATTTATTCAATTTACTGACAGACCTCAAAACAATTGGTAGGATGGTTAAACACATCTGTTCTCTCCAGGGCAGGGCACACATCCCAGCACATCTGGATCCAAGCGCAGACCATCTATTGTCTGGCCGGAAACAGAGCAGGACATGCTGGGAACTGTAGTCTCCCTCGGACGCACCTCACATCAGCCCAGACTCTGCAGGTTACTGTAGCCCCAGGGCCCCAGCAGACGAGAGCGACGAGGTGGGAGAGGTAGTGGCTGGTGTCCCCTCTCCCACCTGAGGGGCGGGTACGCAGGACCAGCCTCTCCCCCTAGAGCTGTTTAAATCTCCCGCCGGCCGCGGTGGGACCCAGCGCCTTCTCTGACCCACGCGGGGTACCGCCGGCTGCGTGAGGGGAGACGCTGTGGGGCTGCGCTCGGGCGAGGGCGGCTGCAACGTGGCTGGTTTCATCCCTCAGCCCCAGCAGGGGTGTAGCCGCATGGCCCGGTCCGTTTCCGCCACCCCCACTGTCCCAGGCCTGGGCTGCTCCCCCCGCCGACACCTGCCCGAGAGCAGCCGCCGAAGCTCGCACCCACCTGCGCTCTCCGCTCTCCGGGGCCGCCGCGACGCCATCGAGCGGCGGTAGCCAAGTAGCGCCCCAGGCTCGTCCCCAGTCTTGCCGCGACAACAGCAATGCGCCACATTTGATTGGCCGAATGTTTTTTTTCCGATTGGCTCCTTCTAGGCAGCTTCGGATTGGCCGTGCTCTGTCCTAGCAACGGTGTTCCCATTGGCTATTAGCTGCAGCATTTTAATTGGATGCTGGGGTCCGGCTGTTACATTCTCCCAACAGCTGGGGGGGACGGGTCTTGGAGCAGACAGCTCAACACCAAGGTGCCACAGCAGCAAAGAATCCTGTGGCACCTTATAGACTAACAGAGGTTTTGCAGCATGAGCTTTCGTGGGTGAATACCCACTTCTTCGGATGCAAGTAGTGGAAATCTCCAGGGGCAGGTATATATATGCAAGCAAGAAGCAAGCTAGAGATAACGAGTTCTTTTTGCAGATACAAACTAACACGGCTGCTACTCTGAAACCTACTGAAGGAGATTCCTGGTGTGTGTGTGATAAATCATAAGGCAGGGTCGGTGTAACCTCCCTCCCCCCCCCCACGGCAGAGATAAGACAGTCTGCTGCTTTCAGCTCGTTTAGGGGGAGGCGGGGTTTAGTCGAGTGAGTGCCCCCCAAGAGCATGCGCCCTGCTGGCTCCTGGCGCACTAGGAGCCCCTCATCACAGGGCATCAGCGACCAACAAGAACCCTGGTCACCAGCTGCTGGCGCTGAAAGAGAGACAAGCCTTTCACTGCCACAGAGCCCGTCTTCCACCCTAAGCTCTGTGTAAACTTAACCGTTTGTCTCTTTCACCATCAGCACTTGGGTTCACGAACAGCTACTACCTCACCCACCCTGTGTCTGCACTCAACAGTCACTCTTACAAAAAGTGTAATAAAATGACTATGGGGAACATGGTCTTTGTGTTTGATATTTACAGTTCTGGCTCTTAAAACACACACACACCCCAAGCCACCATAGGCAAGGACTAGCTGAAACTTCAATCTGCAGCAATTAGTTTGAGTTGATTACATATATGAAGAGGGTTTTAGCCCACAAAAGCTTATGCCCAAATAAATTTGTTAGTCTCTAAGGTGCTACAAGTACTCCTTGTTCTTTCTGCTGATACAGCCTAACACGGCTACCACTCTGAAACTATACACTGTCACGGGTATTCAAACTGAAAAAGTTTCAGAAGTGTAATATAACCAATGTTTTAAAAAAAAAATTGAAGCAACGTTGGCTATATATAAGTAATTGTGCTGGGAAATGAATCAGGGCTTTGATGCAAATTCTTGGTATGTTTGAAAAGAAGAAGGAACACTATGAACAAATAGTTATTGACTGGGCCACAGAATCCACTGCAAAGGAGTCTCCTTTATTTTGATAGATGAACAGTGTCAAAGGAAAATGTGGATGGGGAAGGAAACAATGAGAAACTAGGAAGGGAAAAGTTTAGGAAGCAATTTTAACTGCTGACAAGTAAGCTACCATACGATGCACTGAACAAGAAACATCGTGGGCCTGATTTTTCTGAGGCTGGTGTAAACCACAGGTGAAAGTCAAAACCTCTGCCTCCCACTGCAGAGTCTGATACTATTATAGCCCTTTATAGTCAGATTTTTACATTTTAAAATGCACAGTTATGATGTTCTTTACCTCAGGGGAATACCCAGCACCCCCATGTTCATCCTTCTGATTGTGTGGTATCTAATGCAAAGTTTGCCACGTCAGGTGTCTTCAGAAGGCTCATGATGTACTGAGCATTGTTGTTATGGTAATGTTATAGTAATCATTGTTATAATAATCATAGAGTATCAGGGTTGGAAGGGACGTCAGGAAGTCATCTAGTCCAACCCCCTGCTCAAAGCAGGCCCAATCCCCAGACAGATTTTTGCCCCAGATCCCTAAATGGCCCCCTCAAGGATTGAACTCACAAACCTGGGTTTAGCAGGCCAATGCTCAAACCACTGAGCTACCCCCATAATGTTATAGGTTGTAATTTTATGTATATAGTTATGAGGCTGAAAATGTGTTCTCATGGCTTAAAGCAAGCCCATGCAAAAACTCTGCAGCAGCAGAGGGGCAGTTCACACCTCATCAGGGCATGTATGGGACAAACCCAGCCCAGCCTCACCGGAACAAAGGACACTGGCCTAGGCAACAACAAAAGGATCTGTTTGGACTCTCGAGTGAGTCACCCCCCTTCCTTTGGTCAGCTTGGGACTGCGATGAGGTAATGCTCACCTGACTCTGAAGAGGGGAGAGGGGGCAAAGCCAAGAGAGAAGAAAGAACATGAAAAAAAGGGAGATGTTTCCCATGCTCTTCCTCTCTCTCCCACCTCCATTTACAGACAACAACAAGCAACTGAAGCGCTGATCAAAAGGGAGAGCATCTAAGTTTCTAAGGACATTGAAAGTGTTAAAAGCACAACACATTCTAAGCTGCTCTTATTTCATTTGACCAAATCCAACTTGTTATGCTTTGACTTATAATCACTTATAGATTTTTTTTTCTTTGTAGTTAATAAATCTGTTTATTCTACCAGAAGCAGTGCGTTTGGTTTGAAGTGTCACTCCCCCTGGGATAACAAGCCTGGTACATATCAATTTCTTCGTTAAATTGACGAACTCATATAAGCTTGCAGCATCCAGCGGGCATAACTGGACACTGCAAGACGGAGGTTCCTAGGCTTGTGTCTGGGACTGGACATATTGGCTAGTGTCATTTGGTTGCACAATCCAAGGAGCAGTTTACATGCCAGGGGCTGTGCATGAACAGCCCAGGAGTGGGGGTTCTTACAGCAGAGCAGGGTAAGACTAGCTCCCAGAGTCAAGGATTGGGGTGACCCACCAGATCACCGGTCCAGACAACACCAGGGGAACGTGACAATAGTATATGGGGAAAAGGAGAACATTTGATCTTTAAGTGTTCAGGACAGATTCTCTAGTGCCTTAATAAAATCAGAACCATGCTAAATGTACAAACTGTGTTTAAACAGTTATCAGAGTTTAAAGTAACAATGCTAGTCAAAACATTCTAGGGTACATGCACAAATTCTATATAATTTTGTTTGCCAAAAAGCATAATTTTTTCAAATTGCAGACAGGTTAAAACGCTCTTGGCAACATCTATGATTAAATATGGCTGTAGATAAAGTTCTTATCCTAGAGTGGAAAGGACTCACTGTAAAGGGATAGGATATAGGGACCAAGTTACTCCGAGTCCTTCCCATAGAAATACCTGCTTTTTGGGGGTAGGGGAAAGGTAGGGAGAAAAAAAACCTCAATGAAGATCTCAGAATTTTCCCTAAATTATCCCTGACTAAGGTAGGAAGGGCCAGGCTGGCATGGGATAGTACCAATCATTCCTCACACTGCCATTTGTGGGATGCCACTGTTTGGTTCTGTAAGAGGGGCTTGCTGCCCTCTTCTTGGTGAGACAGAAGATTGACATGCAGCAAGCCCCTCGCTACCAGTGCGGACCTGAGCTTGGTGAGGAACAACATAAAGGCCCAATCTTGCTCTCATTAAAATCCCAAGAGTCTTACCTTAAACTTCAGTAGAAGCAGGCCCTGGACCTAACTCAAACGCTCATTAGGCAAAGCACTTAGCTTAAATCTCAGTCACTTCAATAGCATGCTTAAAGTGAAACCCTTATTTAAATGCTTTGCTGAATTGGGGCTTTAGTTTTGAGGTTATGTATCACACACAACTAATAATACTTGAGTCAAAAGACTAGGTTTAATCACCATCACTCTGGCTCTCAACGATATCATATTTACTGGGGGGAAGAGGAGGAGAAAAGGGGGAGATTTTCTAAACTTGTATTTTTCTCTTTTAAAAAACAGTATTCACAAGCAACCTTAACACTAAAAAACATTAAAAACGTCTAAATTAAGTTTCTGACATATATATGAAAAATCTAAGGTATAGTAAACATTTTAAAAAAAATGTGTAAGTTCATAATTAATAGTTTTGTGAAAGGTGCTCATTTTAGCCAATTATAAACTGTTCATTGAGAAGTATATACTTTGTTATCTGTAACATTAATTAAAAAATATATTGGTTATGAAGTGGCAAAATGCATTGTAAGTGTTCTTTATAACCCACTCATTTCATGATAAAAATCATTACATTCAGTAACCCATATAATACTGTTGGAAAGCAGTAGACTAATAGTTGGAAATGCAACTTAGTGTATTTCTCATGAAAACTCATTCCTCCACTCTTTTGCAGTTTTTACAGTACTCTATTGACATAACATATCATGCTGCTTACAAGCTAAGCAAAATGTTATTTTACTTTTGATTCTACCTGGAAGGCCCATGTATAAAAAACACATTAGCTTAGACCACAGAATTTTTAAGGATTTATATTGAAATAAAATAATGAAATGATGGAGAAAGTTAGCAACTTTGTAATGCAGGTCTAATCATACTGTCTAGGTTTGTAAATATCACAACTAGTTTTCCCTGTCATATCCCAATGGCATCTACTAAAAGCAATTATGCTGGACTTCAATATCCTTGATGAAGATATCAAATTAGAGAGGTTTAGTATTTCCCTGAGTCTTCTGTTTTTAAGGTCACATGCTAAAAAGATAGTGTTCACCGAATATGGACACATTAAATGTAGATACATAGCTTGAATATAAAGGCCTTTTAGCAACATAAGAAAAACAAACAAACAAAAAACCCCAAACATATCTCCTGTTCTTTACAATAGAATATTCCACAAAGTACTAGATAACAATTCCTTGGAAAGCAATTTAACTCTTCAGAATTTGGCATTTTCTTCAAAAAAAGAGCAAACTTCACATTTTTCTTTTGCACTAATACTGTTTGATAATTAGAAATTATTCTGTATGATCCATGAGCTGTATCCTAAATTGTTTTTTAAATAAATAATTTACCAATTTTGTGAATAACCCTAAAAAGAACATCAAACTTCCTTGACAAGGTTAAAACAAAAAACAGTTTAGCTGGGACAGCTAAGTAATCCAAAAGACTGGGTGGTTTTTACATTACATCCACGAGAAAAAAAACCCCAAATAATAAAAGACACTATTGTCCATGATTTTTATTTTATTTATCCAGGTACTTACATTATATGGTTTTCATCATCATAAACTTAATAGAAAGTCTGCAAAGACATTTTTGGAACAGCAATTAGACATCACTAGCTTTAAGTGGCTTGCTAAATATAAGAAGATGCTATGCGCTGTTAGGTACAACATACTTCTCAATTCAAAAAACTACATTCAGCAATGGTACTTGGGCATTAAAGTCACCAGTCGAGCTCTACTGGGTATTCCCCAGTAAGACATGCTGTACAGTGGCCAATCTTTCTAACATGAGTCTTATTGGTTTTAAGGCTGTTTTGATTTTCTTGCCTCGTTTTGATACTTTCTTGTACAGATGATACCAACCCTTCCACAGAAAGATAAACCACACTGTCTGCTCCTAGGGGAAAAAAAATAAGACAATGAAACATTAAAAGCTACACTAGTATTAAACAAAATAAAAGGATCTTGAACATGTAGTCATATTAGATGGGTTCTCTCCCTGTGGGTCACCTCCCCCACAAGGAAAAGACCATAAAACAGAGTGTTAGGGGGTCACAATCACCTTTTCCTTTCCATATTACTAAACTGGAGCGGGGTCCCTTGTTGGCTAGATAGGAGGCGGGGGTTCTGGTATGGAAAAGACTGAGAACCACAATGTTACTCATTTTGTCAAAATGGAAACTAAATCCAAGCTGTTCATTAAAACTCTCTGAGCTCATTGCTATTTCAGGGAGGCAATGTGCTATTATTCCAAGTTCTCCTGGGAAGCAGCCACACACGTAGCTGTTTCAAGCTGTCTTTGTCCCATATGCAGAGCATCCATGACTTTGTTCTTTTTGCTGTACATGGCTATTGGGCCTTTGAGATAATGCAGTAAGTGGTTCACGTGAATGCTCTAGCAGGAGGAGAGTGTTTCACCCTCTCATTTTAATCACTTTTGTTAATTACATTGTGAATGGATATTAAAATATGATCCTCCAGCAAACTCATAATACTTTATTTGTGCCATCACAATTAATGCCAAGGGGGGGGGGGGGGGGGGGGGAGAGGAGGAAAGGCTTATTAAAATATTGACTTCATTGTTCCTTCTGTCTAATCTTAAAAACACTAAAAAAAAATCTGTACGTTTAAAGGCTTTTAACTACAACTGTGTTTTTAAACTGGTAAGTTTTTAAAATCATTGCTACAGCACAATATTATATATGATAATAGACACACCCATTCACAAGCCATTACTGACCACTATTGCTACATCATGATAATGCACATCTGTTATTTGCAATGGCACAAATAATAATTTAGGCATTTGTTCTCTTTTTTGTTCTGTAGCAAATATTGCTTACTGTAAATATTCTAAAATACATTGCATTTATTTTATTTGTTTAAACCTTACGTAGTTTTTAAATGAGATGCCTTCAGATCAATAAAAATATTTACACAAATTCTACAATTTGAGTTTCAAGCAAAACCAGCAAATATTTATAAATTTAGTAAGAATATTTTATTATGCTTAAATTTTCATCACTACTTTGTCTTCTTCAACTTCTCTTCCTGAAATTTTGCACGCCACAGCTCAATCCAGGTAGACTTTTTCTGGGAAGTTTGGCAAGAATCAAAACAACTAGAACTTTGAAGATATAGTATTTTGAAAGTGTATATGGAGTTTACTTTTAAAAAGTTATTTGAGTGTTCTATATATTGTAAAGGAAGAAGAACTATAAACTGCATCGAACAAAACATACAGCTAGTATCCATGTGATCTGGTGTGAGCAGTTCAACGAAAAATTCAGTAGCTCTGTTTTGTTTTTTTTCGGAGAGGGAGGGGGAGAAGCGGGTGTGTGTGTGTGTCAGTTTTCCCCGACTGAAAATTTGTGATCATGTCTATTCCTTATGACTAAAAAAATTAAACGGGGGGGGGGGGGGGGGGGGGGAGAGAGAGAGAGAGAAATTATAGCATTTACCTATGTATTTTGCAAGGTCATGAAATTCAGGTTTGTTGGCAATGAGTTCTTCTTTTGTTGGAATATTTATTCCCATGTAACAAGGAAATTTTATGGGAGGTGAAGCCACACGGATGTGCACCTGAAAGAAAATGCATTTTCCATATTACATTAGCAGTAAAAACTTGCATCTTGATGAAAGTAATTGATTATAACATTAACTAACAGCAGACAGGAAAGCCCAACCTCCTGTAAAGTGATCAGCAAAGGCAAAGTCCTGCACCTACTTAGAACCCCACTGACTTGGGGCTCTGCATGCATATAAGGATCCACTGTACGCATTACATTTCAGGATCAGGGTCTTTGGTCTCTCCAGACTCCAAAATATCAATACGGGTAAAGAGATTTAAGAAGTAACATTATTAAAAGCCTTCAAAACAGCTTCTTAATCTTCAAATAAAACTATTTTGTCTTGGCAACTTTTCTTTTCTATTAAAAAATATTTTATTTAAAGTGTGAGTAATCCAATTTAAATTAAGAGAGCTATTCATGGTAATAAAAATAAGCACACGTGTAAATGTTCCCAGGCTTTGTACCTAGGTTGTGTCTACTCACTTTCAGCTTTGGTTATACAAAGCACATTTGCTTCTGTGACAAAGACTAGCACATTGATTTATATATGAAATAGAAAGAGACAAATTAAACCAGAAGCAATATTTTGCTTGAGATTTAGGACAAATGCCTATTTACCTAAGAAGTAGGGTTAAAAACAATACCACAGCAGTGATATAAGTAGTAGAAAGATATAGCCTCCACACCGATTGATTTTTAGATAAAACTGTTTTCCATTCATTCTTGATTTGTCAATTACATCTTAGGCCATGTCTACACCACCACTTTTGTCAGTCTAACTTATTTTCGCTCAGGGGTGCGGGGAAAAAAAAAAAAAAAATCCACTCCTGAGCAACACAAGTTACACCGACAGAAGCATCGGTGTGGACAGTGCTATGTTGGCGGGAGAGCTTCTCCCGCTGACATAGCTACCACCGCTCGTGGAGGTGGTTTTATTATGTCTACAGGAGAGCTCTCTCCTGCCGGCATAGAATGGCCACATGAGTGATCTTACAGCAGCGCAGCTCCACCAGTACAGCTATGCTGCTGTAAGCTCACTAGTGTAGAGGCACACTTAGTTTAAAATAGAGCAGTACCCACTTTTACTCCCCCTGCATTTAAGTTTTTCTGATGCAGATTTTCCTAAGATCAAGGAATCACACAAGAAACTTTTCACCCAATTACCTTTGATACATATTGTTGTGCATTTGCTTTCTTTGTTTTTACTGGCTCTCTTTCTACCACATCTTGTAAGTGCACTAAAGGGAAATATTCTGAGGTGCAACCGAAACACTCCAACTTGTGTCTCCATCAAATTTCCCTTTACATCTGCATTACAACTGCTGAAAGTGAACTTACCTCCTTAGCACCAGATTCCCTGAGCAGCTTTATTATGGGAGAGATGGTATTGCCCCGCACAATAGAATCATCGATTAGCACAATTCTTTTGCCTTTAAAGTTGTCAGATAGGACTCCAAATTTTTTTGCCACTCCTAGCTGTCTTAACCGCATGTTTGGCTGAATAAAAGTTCTTCCTACATATCGATTTTTACAAAGTACTTCAACGTATGGCAGCCCACACTACAAGCAAGAGACAATTATACACACAGTTAAATAAAATAAAGATTAGGAATAGTAAAGATTTTAAAGATGACTTGCAGATTAGGGCTAATTAAAGGCCTTTATCTTGACCAAAGTTGTGGCAACAGGGCACTGGTGCAGCATACCACAGTATGAAACCCAGTTCACAGAAGACCCACATACACTATCTGATAGGAGGAAAACACCAAAACTATCTTTACGGTAAAGGAGAGTCTAGAGTATTTCACAGAAAGTTAGAAACACTGGCGGGGAGGGGACGAAATCAATATTAAAAATAATCCATCCACAATACCTTTTGTGCATAACCTAGTGCTGCTGGTGTTGCAGATTCTGGTACCGTGCTAACCAAGTCTGCTTCCACTGGTGCTTCAACAGCAAGCTGCTGACCGCATCTTCTCCTGACTGAATACACCATTTGACCTATGGACATTGAGGGGATTATAATTATTTTCCTTTATGTAATTATGATTTAGCTTTCAGTTTGCACAGTACAGGAAATTCTACAGTAATTTTTAGGTATAGTTATTTGATAGGAAAATAGGAAGCCTCTGTACAGTAATGAGAAATATTCACCACAAGTCACCTTACACCTTTCAACACCTCCCATAATATCCATGTTGCTTTCCATCTTTCAGGCCACCATGAGGACCAAATCCTTCTTGCCTTATTCAGGTGATTAGTCCCACTGACATCAACAGAACTATTCACTTCAGCAAGACAAGCAGGATTTGAACCTGAATTTTTATTCTCTCCACATACTGTTTTTGTTCTTGCATCAAATGATTCTGCTAAGTAGCTTGACATTAGCACAGAATAGAGGCCTGTCCTATGAGAGCTTTACCAAGGTAGTGATCATAGGACACTATGGAGTTGATAGCTCCATGTACACTGATAATATACAGAACTAAAAATTTAATTAGAAAGAAGCATCCACAGGAATGGTTGCTTCCTTGAAAGGAAACATGGTAAGATAAGCCACACTGCAAATGCTTTAATAAGTCCTAAATATTTTTTTTAATGTAGTCTAAAATGATAAAATAGTATCTTATCTATTCATAAATTTTAAGGCCAGAAGGGACCACTAGATTATCTAGTTAGACCTCCTGAATAACGCAGGCAACAAAGTTTCATCCAGTCACCCTGGTACGGAGTCCAATAACTTGTGTTTGACTACAGCATATCTTCCAGAAAGGCATCCAGTGCTATTTCAAAGACATCAAGAGATGTAGAATCCACCACTTTCCTTAGTAGTTTGTTCCACTGCTTAATCACTCTCGCTTTTAAAAAACTGCACCTTATTTCTACATTGAATTTGTTTGGCTTTAACTTCCAGCCATTGGATCTTGTTATGCCTTTTTCTACTAGATTACAATGACCTTTAGTTCCTGGTTTTCTCCCCAGAAAGATACTTATAACACAGTAACTAAGTGTGAACACGTCGATCTTCATTTGAGAAGTTAAACAGATTTCACTCACTGCAAGACCTTTATTTCCAGTCACGGAATCGTTTTTGTGGCTCTTCTTCTCTGTACCCTCTCCAATTCTTCAACATCCTTTTTAAAATGTTCTCACCAGATCTGGATGCAGTATTCTAGTATTGGACTCATCAATAATGTATACAGAGAGAAAAATCTCTTCCTTCCTCCCTCCTACTCACTACTCCTGTTTATACACCCAAGGATCGCATTAACCCCTTTTTGACACAGCATCACAGTGTGAGCTCCATGTTAAGTTTCTTGTGCACCGTGACCCCTCAACTGTTTTCAGAGTCACTACTTTCCAGGATACAGTCCCGCATTTCAATAACGCCTGCATTCCTTGTTTACTATAGTTTATCTTCATACCTTCAAAAATGCTGTCGGGCCTTGCAAAATAAACATATTCAAAGATACAAAATGCTGATGGATCTCCTTCAGGTCTTGGTACAACATCCAGTGTTTGGACATCATATCTGGATATCTTCACAATCTCCCCAGGGAGGACTTCACGATAATACCTTGAAGAGATATTTGCAATATTTAGAAATTTCCATACACCTGCATGTTAGTTTTAGAATAGAAACAAAACCATGTTCTGCTAAACCAGTCAACTTTCTGATATTCAGCAGTCACAAAATACTAGATTATTTTTTTAAAGTTGACCCTTTGGCTCCTAGCACTGGACTTTGCCAGCATTAATGCAAGACTAGTACAGTAACACTAGTACCCTGCTTTAGTACCCAAAAATGGTAAATTTCCAGTCTTAGCACTAAATGGTTAAGGACATCCTCCCATCACATGAAACAGTCTAGAAGACACTTAAAATGATTTATGTATATTAGTCTCAGTTACAAAAGTAAGGTAGAGTCAAGTCCTGGCCATCATGAGATGAATAAACTGACTTTTAATTTAGTCTTGACTATGAATTTAGTCACTTGTGTTACTCAGCTTTCATAGAAAAATCATCACATAAAATCAAATGGCCTTGAATGAGGAATGTAGTCATAAGAGCTGTCACAACAGTCAGTAACTAGGGTCATGTCAGTATCAAAATAGAAGGTGGAAGGCAGCTACAACTGAATAAGGGCAGGATTATTGGAATATAGGTCTGCTGTCCATATACTTAGATTATATCTTTTCATAATTAGAACAAAAATTGAAGCTGGAGACTTAATACAAATATAATAAGCTCAGAGATTGCATTATTAAACATATTCCTAGATCTTCTACAAGTTGATCTTCTAACTACTGTTGTCTAAGTATACTGCTTCAATTGACACTCCTAGAGGAATCCTGCGCCACTGCGCATGCACTAGAATTCATATACGGCACAGGATTTTTTTCTCTTTTTCCCGCAAAAAATAACTTTCTGCCTGAGAACTGCTGCAGTTCCACCTTTCACCCATCAGAGGCCGCTGTGACGCCAGACCAGCCAGCAGACAGCTGCGTTCATCCTGCTGGCGGAGCTATGTTAGGACTGACAGNACGGGAGCAGATGTGCCTGACTGAATGGGAAAGGCTCCCCAACTCCCTAACAATCCCTCCCTCCCTCCCCAAAATCACATTCCATACTTCTCCCACCCACACCCAACAACCTTCCAGATTCACTCCTAGGCTCCTTCCCTCTTCCTCAGCTCCTTCATTACCCCTGGAATCACCCAAGCCTATGCACTGCTTCTGAGGGATGCAGGAAATAAGTTTCTGTATTGTAGTTTAAATGAATTGTTCAAAGTTCTGTATTAATATGCTAGTAAGGAATCTATTTGTCAAAAAAAACAAAAAAAAACCCATTACCTGAATCTTTCTTTTTTTTTGGTCTGTATTGTTACAGACATACTTGCTGACAGGTATTTTGAAATAAAATTACAAAAAATAATTGAAACTAGCATGATTATATTGTGTTAGTTTGACAAATAAAATAAATATGCAGAATTTTAAAATATTGTGCGCAGAATTTTTAGGCACAGAATTCCCCAGGAGTAAATTGAGTTTAGTTATCCAATTAATTGCATCCTAACACTAGAGGTTAAATGGCAAAAAGAACCAGGAGTTCATTTCCAAAATACTTAGATTTTCAATTTTACTAAACGTGAGTCAAGATATGCATATCTGAGTAATGTTGAAAAATATTCACTGCACATATCACACACCAGCATGTCTTAAAAAAAAGATTAAGTGACTCTGATGAATGCTGGAGATGTAATTTAGAAGAGGATGCATATTCATTAGCCAGATACTAGAATTAGTGGGCTAGCTGATAACATTGAGAAAGCCTGGGATTTATATATAGTGCAAAAGGCCCCCGCTGATGATTCTTAGCAGAAATATATCAGTCTCAGAAGGTGGGTCCAGAGCAAAGCAACTTTTGTTAAGGAAACAAAGATGGTACCATCAGTTAATTATTGGTACACAGATATGACAGAAGTCACCACAGAGGAACATATGTTGCAGCTTGTTTCTATAACATCTCACAATGTAATAGATTCCTGAAGTTCAGACACACGTTATTGGTTTCCAGTTTTTGCTCTGAATTTATTTTTACTTCTTGCAGTTTTTGCCTTGTTTTTCCACTTTAAGGGGACACAATTTTACTTACCAACATAGCACTCAATTAGTGGCAGATTTGTTAAATGTCAGATTTGCAAATTAACTGTACATTACTCATTATAGGAATGAATGTGATTTTTGTTGACTTCACTGTAGTTTTTATTTTCACTGAAAATTAAATGTTTTTACACAGAGAACATTTCTCCTGTTTCTTTTTGAACTATATACAGGGCTTGTCTTCACTACAGTTAACTCCAGTATTGCCCCAACTTGAATCCTGCCTGCATATAAAAACCCATAATTTGAGTGTGGTGGAGCTTTCAACTGAAGTGGCTAGCCTATCAGGAGGTATAGGCTGTAGTTTGAGTCAACATAACCCACCAGCTGCTAATACAACCACTCTGTAGTTGGAATATTATTTTACATTGTGGCTGCACTCACTTAGCTAAGCTAACTGAAAAGGAGTTAACTCTACAGTGAAGAGATACCCATACAGTCTTCTTTGCAGATGACTTCTGAATACACTATTTGCCATATTTATTTAAATCCATAAACTGACAGATATAATCTTTTACACACTGTATGTATCTCTATTCATTGTTTAAAGTGTTTACAGATCATCTTGTATGTGAAGGAACTTACTGTGCACCAATAGATAAAAAGCTGCAGGATTCGGAGGAGACCACCCATCCTTCTGTTTCACTGTTTTTCTTCCCTGTAATAAAGTTTTCAGTTATAGCTACATTATCTTCACAGTCCTTGGAACTATCATCACTAAACGTGTTAAATTTCTGCAGCAGTACTGGCCTGTTACACTTTGTAATCATGTACTTGGGCAAGTCAAATAGTCAAGATTTCTGAATAGAAAGTTTGGAATCGAAAGTTGCTGTAACATTTATTGAAAAACTATTCTTTGGAAACGTTATATAAAACTTGTCCTTGAGAGATTAGAAGAGCCAGTTCCACACAGTCACTGGACAATTCAGAGAAATAAATTCCTTATCTCTGCATGACTCCCCCCCCCTAATTCCATCTCAATAGATTTTGAGGCCCTGGTGTATACACATGCTTTTTGTTTAGATAAGAAATTCCTTACTCTCCATATATCAAGTGGCTGCTCCAATGCCACTGAAGTCAATAAAAGGGTGCCCTTGGACTTTAATGGGCATTCACTGAGCCCAAAGTGAGGAGAATTTTCAAAGATAGGCAAATGAAAGGGAACAAATGGGCAGATCAACAACATAACAGGATACATACACTAATATATTTGGACATTGTGAATATTTTCTAAGAGATTCCTCTTTAGAAAATTCTCACACATACTCCCCCATGCAATAATCGATTTCTTTGGACAAAGAATGGATTTACACATTTTTTCCTGCAGTTAAAAAATGTCCAGTTCCCCCATTTTACAGCATAGTAGGTCTGTAAGCCTTTTCCTTGAAAATCACTGGTATCACTCAGGGCACTGAGATAGGAAGGCATGTACAATTCTCCTTTGGGATTATCTTCCACGAATGACCAGATTTTATCCCAACTCAGAACATTTTGGTTTGCAAGAATATGAGTCTTTATTCAAAGTCCCATATTTGGGTTTTTACATTAACTCCTTGCCATAATATGTGGGCAAGTGGGTTTCCCAGCTCCTCCCAGAAGAATCCCCCCCAAAATCTTTTTTCCCCTTCAATAAAACAAATAAGCGCCAGTAGCCCAACGCTTATAAGCATCCCTACAACAAAAGGAGAAGAAATAGGCCCTGTATCCAGCCATCCCCACTTTTCTCACAGGGCAGAGGGGAGAAATCTCTCTCCAATTATCTCTGCTGCAACCAGGCTGCCTCTCTCTGCTGCTGCCATGGGGGAAAGGGGATTTACTATTGTCAAGAGAGAAGAGGTGCTTCTGATTTCCTTTAAATTTGTTCCTACCATCAAACTGTATTTTGTGTTTTATAAATCAACCAATATTAGGATATTACTGCATCTGATGTTCAGAGAGAGCAACATTTTAAAGAAAAGTCTTTCAACTGCATGAATGTGGACATGACTTCCCCATTAAGTGAAAATGTATTATTTATATAGCTTTGAAAATGTAAACATACATATGGCTGGTTACCCAGTCTTTACATAGGATTTACCTTTTCCACTCATACTGCCTACTGAAATGAGACGACCAATGCAGAGTGGACGATTCCCATAGGGATCACGTACTGCATAGATTATGTCTTTATGCATCATTAGTAGTGAATATGAAGTAGGGGTTTCATTCATTAAATTTTTGATTCTGAAATGAGATTAAGTAAACACAATGGTATGTTATAGATGGCTGTATTCTGTTACTTACTACTGCTGTATTTTACACTCAGACAATACTCTTGTTTCTAATTCCAGCCCCTAACCCCTTACCTTGCCACCCAGTCTGGGGTATCATCATTCTCTAGTGGAGGTGTGAATGCCAGCAGCTGGGTGATCAATTCGCTGTCAGAACTGGTCGATAGTCCCACACCATGTCTCATCAGCTTTTTTTTTTTTTTTTTTTTTTAAAAAGACAAAATATAGTTATCAGTCTATGAAACCACTGCACCATTTTTAGTTTAGCAAGAGTTACATGCCCTGAAAAGTTGTTTTAATGTAGCAGTCACTAAGAACCCAAAGCACGTGGTAAATACTTTTGTCCAAGGAGCTGGTGCACAGTATTGGTTCATATAAAATGACACTCTGAACTGAATCCCTCACCCGTCTTTTCGTTGCTTTGCTTTACTGGTGACTAAAGCATAAAGCAAAGTTGACATTCCCTAATATCCACTGTGCTACTCAGGGTCTGGGGATTTTGTCACTTTCTCACTGCTGCTTACGCATGGCGAACTGAAGCAGGGCACAGAGAACAGGTGATGAGAGGAAGCACAAGTAAACAGTGAAAGAAGAAATGACTGAAGAGAGAGGGGTGTGGAGGAAAACCAATTACCCAAGATGTGAGAGACTGAATCTGACTTATGGTCCTTCTAGTCTGGTGTGCTCAACATACACTGCATTTAAGGAAGAGGAGAACCTGCAAAGTATCTAGCCTATTATTCATGCCTGTTTAATGCTTTACACTGGAAGGTTCCTACCTAACCTTTATAGATCTTGCATCCTGAAGAATAAGACTAGATATTTTTACCATTATCACATTTACAGCTATACTTGAACATAAAATTAACCCATCATTTTGAAATCAGTCACAATATTTGTCTTGATACATTCTTGCAGCAGTGGTGGCATCCACAGATTGACTACATTCTGCATAAAGTACCATTATCTTTTCCAAGTCATAAATTTACAATTCTTTGATGGAGTAGTATGTTCCCTTGTTCTTTGAACAGAGTTAAAAGAGAAGCATCTGTGAGGTTTTAATTCTGCTCTGCAACATGTCCCCTTCTTTACGGGCTATGATATCCAATATTTGATTGTCTCCTTATGTGTTCATATCACTATAAATTACTATTTTCTACTACTATTTTCAATATCCACTATAGCTTTCTCAAGGTGATGACAAAAATAGATAATATTGCAGATGAGGACATGTCAATGTATTAGATGATATTTTCTAAGCACTCTTTGCTTTCTCTAATGACTGCCATGCAATGAGCAGATTCAAACTAAACTATTCATAACTGTATCTGGATTAGTTTTCCTATTGGATCAACATTAACACAGAACATAAAAGAAAAGTAGATTATCCCCCTGCCATGGCAGTTACAAATTAAAAACTCTGTTTCTCAGTGCACTGTCCAATCCATTAGTTTGGAGTATGGAGTTCCTCACCATTCTCTTTAGTTTTCAATGACCTAAGGGATTGTGTGTGTCAGCTATGAGATGTGACCAATTTTTTTCTCATTTCTACCTCCTACTAATTAATAAATGATACTGGAAAAACCAGGACTGATTCCTACCTTTCTTCTGAGTTGTTTAGCATTGATTAATTCACCATTGTGTGCCACAGCAATCTTCCCATGAAGAGTTTCTACAACAAAAGGTTGGCAGTTCTCTAATTCAGAGATTCCTGACGTGGAGTATCTAGTGTGGCCAATTCCGAGATTTGAAACATACAGCTTCTTCAGATTGTCTTCACTGAACACATGATTAATAAGACCCATTCCCTTGCAGAACAAAAAACAAAACAAATAATATGTATTTATTATTGTTTCCAGCAACACACATTATGCCAGCACTTTACAAGCAAGAACCAACAGCAACGGGGGGGAGGGGGGGAGAGAGAGAGAGAGAGCTTACCTCTAGACAGACAAGACAGACAGGCAGATCACAGGACAGGGGAACACCACAAGAAGTGGTCATGGGGGGAACTGGTTACATCAGGATAATATACAACATAAGGGGGATTTTGTTTGGAGCATAACAAAATCCCCCTTATGTTGTATATTATCCTGATGTTGTATATTATTCAGATAGACAGACTGTCCCCAGTTACCACTCAATAAGAAAATATCCTTTGAAAAACCACTAGCAGAAGAAAATTTGGGACTACTGTATGTATTTATATTCAAATGTAATTTTAAAAAGATCAACTGGCTTTGTTCTTTTAATGCTATTTTAAAGTTTAAAAGCTCAACTACATTTATTCTTTAATGCTATTTAGAGAACACTATAAAACAAAAATATTTCAATACAAGATATTCTGTGCTTTTCTTACTGAAAAATGGGATAATACATTTAATCACCAGCACCATAATGAATCTGTTTTTATACCAGCTTCAGGTAAGTGTTTAAAAGTCCCCATTATTTGTAATTCCAGCCATTGCTTTAATTGGTATTCTTAACCCGAAAGAACCAGAAAACTCTGTTGAAAAAAGTCTTCAGGTATCCAAGTTGACTTCTAAGGCAGAAATGAATCAGAACTTTTATAGATAGGCCCCAGGAGATCCTAGCATATTCAATAGCCAAGGCAGTGCTCCTGTTGGCAACAAGCATTGTGAGAGAGGAATTTAAAAGCATGCAGGGTCTAAGTAATTAAGGTACAGGACTGGGAAATCAGGTGCTCCAATTTCTATTCTGAACTCTGGCACAGACTTTTTGTGACCTTCAGAAAGTCTCTTCATGTGTCTAAATCTCTATATCTCTCTAAAATGGGGATGATATTTACTTCCCTGGAGTGTTGTGAAGATTAATTCATTAAAGAGCTTTGAACGCCTTGGAGGCTCAGAAATTATGTTTGAATCTGATAATTAGAGGAAGGAGAAGAGATGTTAGCACAAACAGAATTTCAATGTAAAAAGTAAAATGCTACTGTAGCAACAGATAAATACAAGGCAAGGCAAAAAGAGCAAGCTCTGGCCTACACACCAAGCTACACTGGTTTAACTAAGGCCATGTCTACATTACAGCTGCTACAGCACCACAGCTATGGCACTGCTGTAGCACCAGAGTGTAGATGTTTCCTTCATCAATGAAAGGGATTTTTCAGTCGATGGAGTTACTCCCCCTCACCATCACCCTGGCTACGTTTACACTGGGGGTTAGGTTGACCTAACTATGGTGATCAGGGCACAACATTTTTCACAGCCCTGAACAATGTAGCTCGGTTGACCTAATTTAAGTGTAGACCAGACCGAACAGTGTGGCTTTAGACCAATTTAGTTACATCAGTGCAGAACCCTGCATAGACTCTTAATTTAAAATGGTCTGGGGGTCAGGTCAGTAAATTCACAAGTGCAAGCTAAGCAGAAGTAATCAATTTTAAACTAATAAAAGTATGTTCTACAGAAATGTGCACCAGTTTAATTAAATCAATTTTTAAACCAGAACAACTTCAAGGACAAGACCATATTCACTGGTTTGTGCCCTTCAAGTTTTCATTTTTAAATAATAGGGACTGTAGAATTTAAATATTGCAGCCAAGACATATCCCAAGGATAAGAGAAATCATATTATGCAACTGCTGTAATATCAAAGCTTTCTGAGATGATGCAGTCATCATATTTAATTCTTAATATGGATCTACTCAAATGTCATTCTCCACAGCTTTTATGGAATCAATATAAAGTATTATAGTGTCTGCTAAAGGAAGTGCTAACGGTAGAAGTGGAAATCTCCCATAACCTAAAAAGAAGTGGAAGCTCAAAACAAGAACAGGGTCCTAAGCAAGAGTATGAATTAAAAGTGCTAAAGGATAGGAAGAAAAGTAGCATTAAAAACAAAAGGCTAGGAGATACCTCCCCCTCTCATCTGTTATTGGAGTAAGCAAAGATTGAGCCAGTTTATCAGCTGAGAGTCTGCATCAGTGCAGGATTCTCACTCCTGGATTTTGTTTCTCCAGTGTGAGCTAAGTAGGAAACTCTCATGCTCTACTTGAAGGACTTGTTAGTGTGAGAGCTCTGTCCTGCTGGGCACACTCCCACCTCCTGGGACTCGGACCCTTCTGGCACTGAGGTCAGTGAAGGACATCTGGGCAGAAGATACCGTTTTAACTGACACAGCTCCAATCCCTACGTTCCTTCCAGGAGGGTAGTTGGTTATCTTGTATTTCACTTCCTGACGTCAGCTCAGTGTAAATATAGGAAGCAAATTCTCTAGAGCACTTTAAGTGCTTTGGCCTAAGATATTTTTGGGCTTTGGCCATTTTAGGCCTGTTGGCATCCTCCGGGTTTCTATCAGGTTGGAAATGGATGGAGGATTTTTCAGATTTCCCTCCAGTCTCTGGATCTATTAATTTTTGTGTGCAGCATTCAACTCTTCAAAGCATCTGCCATGATACTTACTGAAGCCCGAGTCAGTCATAGGTGCATCTGCTTCCAGGCATTAATCTGTAGCTAATTTCACGGATTATGTTCTTTTTTGTCTCACTTTTCCCTCCACTCCACTAGAACTCTGCTGGTTTCACACATCAGTACCTAGAACTGCCAGCATCAAACCCTTTCAACTCACCAGAGCTAACACGTTAGCAGAAAGGGGCTCTGGTGCTGACAGCTGAACAGACTGCTTTTTACTGGAGTGAAAAATTAATTGCAGTGTTGTTGGAGCTGTGTTGGTCACAGGATATTAGAGAACAAGGTGGGTGAGGTAATATCTTTTATTGGACCAACTTCTGTTGGTGAAAGAGACAAGATATTGCCTCACCCACCTTGTTTCTTTGAAAGCTTGAAGTGGACTTGAAGGATAACCTGGTCTGAGTTTTGTTGTTGATTTTTTTTTAAAACAAGAAACAGTAAATTAAGGAACTGAACCCAGTACTCTTATGACAAATTCTTGTTATTTCCTGTCTCTTGCTTATTATTCCTATTTCCTGGAACAAGCAGAGACTCTCCTCGTGCACCCCAGGTGGAAATGTTATTTTTTCCTGACTTTTCCTTTGAGTACTCCTTATTTCTCTCTATTTTAAAGACTGAATTTTTATGTAAAGACTAGATTTTTACTTCTTAAAAATGGCAACAAAATAGTAAAAAGTCCGTAAAATGTTACCTTGTGCGCTTTGAATGTTTGGGCTGAGTCTCCATCACTTGTCACAATCCCACCACTTTCTTGGCCCCTGTGGACAAAATTAGCATAAATACTGAAGGGTTCACAGAACACAACATCCAAACAAAATATTAACTTGTAATGCATAAAATAACAATTTGTGTTAAAATGTCTTAAGTGCTCTATTTTTATAGACTTATCAAAACTATGGTTTTTGTATGTTCATGTTGCACTTGATTATAAAATATTTAAGGCTCAATCCAAAGCCCACTGAAATCAATTAAAGTATTTCCATTAATTTCAATGGGTGCTGGATTGGGTCCTTACTGCTAACTTTCTATAGTCTAATTTCAAGATGGACATAAAATACTACCAGCTCCTTAAATTGAAATGCCACTTAACGGGGGCAGTATCCAATGAGCATCTACAGCTCAGAAAAGGCAAACGTATGTTCAACCCAATTACACTTTTTGCCTCTGACTGTGGGTCAATTTTTTAAGCCTGGGCACTCAATTTTGTTGCTCAGGCACAAAAATGAGAGCCCAAAATCATCACCCACAACAGGCATTTGGATTCCTATATCAAAGCACTTTTTTGAGCACTCAAATGCAGAAGTGGACACCTTAACTTCTGTTCCCAAGTAAGATAATTAGGCTTTCAGTGGAAATGAGGAAGACATGATTATTTTTACATAAAATTAGTCTCATGCTGAAGGCAGAACTCAAATAATGAAGCTTCATATCAGCTCAAGCTATAGGAACTCTTCTGGCCTCTTTCCTGCTGTCCAAGGCAGTCACAGTCAGGCTCATTGTCTGGAAATGGCCGTTAACCGCAAGACAACACAGATGGAAGCAACGTGTCACGGTGGGAAAGTGCTGCCCAGTCCACTAAGTTCTACAATGCAGCCCACAGCATCTTTTTTTGTTTTGTTTTAAATATAAAGAGATGCAGGCTGCAGCACCTCAGCTCCTCTACCTTCATCTAAAGTCTGCTTGGACAAGATTGAGTGTTACATACTAGGACCATAATTAGGGCTCCGTGTCTGTCATGGAGGTCACTGAAATCATGAATTCCGTGACTTTCCACAACCTCCGTAACTTCTGCAGCAGCCACTGTGGCTGATCCCAGGGCCACCCAAGCGGCTGGCCCCAGGGCCAGCTGCTCAGGCAGCCCACGGGCCAGTCACACCAGCCGCTGCTGGAGCGGCCCCAGGGCTAGCTGCACTGGCTGCTGCTAAGGTGCAGGCTGCTGGCCCCGGGGGAGGGGCTCCCAGAGCAGCAGCCCCCCAGCTAAGATTTAGTCAGGGGTATTCACAGTACAAGTCATGGACAGGTCACAGGCCGTGAATTTTTGTTTATTGCCTGTGACCTGTCCATGACTTTTATTAAAAATACCTATGACTAAATTGTAGCCTTAACCATAATCGATGCATATGTGGTCTTTGGGCTACTGGTAAATTCCCAATGCAGCCTTTAATTGCTCAATGATCGAATACCCCAAAATAAAAATGTCTGTAGAATGCACCTACAAACTGTAGCCAAGAAAAAACCCCGAACAAAATGTAACATATATACTAAATGAAGTAGTTTAATGCAGATGAAAAAGGGAAAGAAAATGTATCTATTAGATTACTTTATAAAACTGCTACAGGTCTTATATAATAGGATGGGATTCTGCTCTCACATTAAACTAGTATAACTCAATTGGCATCATTGGAGTCATTCTTGAGTTATACTACTGTAACAGCTTGTCTACTTGAAAAGTTAATTCTGATTAAGACAGGGCATGCATTTAAAGTGCAGTAACTATTCCAGAATAATTCCATGTATAGAAAAGACCTTATAAAAAACAGGAGAATCAGGTGCAAATGTTCAATATACTTGATCCCAACAATAACTGTATATTTTCTACCACTGATTATGTCCAAGTCTCAAAGTTATTTTATAAGTCATTAATACCACCTGTGTGTAAAGTGAAGTGCTAAAGGGCATTCAACTTAAAAAAATAAAAATAAAAAAAACTAGGGCTATCAATTAATTGCAGTTAATGCATGCAATTATTGCAAAACAAATTAACTAGATTAAAAACCAAACAGTCATGAATAATTGCAGTTTTAATCGCACTGTTGAACAATAATAGAATACCAATTTAAATTTCTTATAAGTATTTTTGGATGTTTTTATACATTTTCAAATATATTGATTTCAATTAAAACACAGAATACAAAGTGTACGGTGCTCACTTTATATTATTTTTGGTTACAAATATCTGAGCTGTAATAAAGATAAAAGAAATAGTATTTTTCAATTCACCTCATACAAGTCCACTCAGTCCTACTTCTTGTTCAGCCAAATTGGTAAGACAAAACAAGTTTGTTTACATTTATGGGAGATAATGCTGCCCGCTTCTTATTTACAATATCACCTGAATGTGAGAACAGGCATTTGCATGGCACTCTGGTAGCCGGCGTTGCAAGGTATTTATGTGCCAGATACGTTAAACATTAGTTCGCCCCTTCATGCTTTGACTTGTAGACTCTAAAGTTTCACATTGTTAAAAAATTGACAACTGTAAGTTGCACTTTTACGATAAAGAGATTGCACTACAGTACTTGTAGGAGATGTATTGAAAAATACTATTTCTTTTATCTTTTTTACAGCACAAATATTTGAAATAAAAAATATAAATTGAGCACTATATTTTGTATGGTTTGTTTTAACCTAATGATTAATTGCGATTTTTAAAAAATAGCTGACAACCCTAAAAAGACCACTTTTGTCCAAAAAATTCTCTTTGCTATTGTTTCTTGGAATACCAAAATGTATTATAAACAAAGAAGTTACAGAAAAATTTGTTTCCCACCTTCACCAGTTTACTTTGCTCAGAAAAATGTATCTGTAGACACAAAAATTGGCAGGAAAACTTAAAGGTGGGTCTAGTACATTCATCGACTTTAAACAGAGTTTTTAAAATTTAGGCCATTTCTATGTTGATCATGGCCATCCAAATATCATAGCAAAATCAAATAGAGACAGATGGTTGCAGTTAACCTTTGGTGTAATGCCTCTGATTTTCACTGATTCAAACTCTGAATCCAACCCTCATCACCTCCCCCCCCCAAAAAAAACCACCCCTCCTTGCCCCCCGTAGCAACCCCTGCCTCCCCCAACACACACACACACACACACACACAGAAATCCTAATAGGTAGTGAACCCTCTGAAATAGAATGTGCAGAGCTTGGCAGGGGCTCTGTACCCCCATCAACATAGCTTCCGCTTCTCGCCAAAGTGGAGTAATTATGCCGATGGGAGAGCACTCTTCTGTCAGCATAGTGCATCCTCACCAGATGCAATACAGCTGCGCTGATGTAGTGCAGACCTGCCCTTAGTTTTCAGCTTTTTTGTTTAAATCAATTGTACTCATGAGCAATCCTAGAATAAAATAGGTGTTTTATAAAATACAGACACACAATTTAAAACGTGGATGATTCCAATGTGTATTTTTAATGCTAATACAATATCAAATACAATCATAATTTGTAACTTAATGAGAACTCTTACCAACATCTTTTAGGTTCCAAAATGTAAAACTGGCTGCAAAAAAAACCAAACCCTGCTACAATGTCTAATTAATTCCTAACAAACTACAACACAAGAGATAATCTTAAAAAAAGAAATAATTTACTTTCTTTCTTAAAACATTCATTAAAAATAGTGATCATATTTAAAACATATGAATAAGAAGGGTTAAAGCAAGTAGACACCCTGAGTTTATTTTTTATCTTGTGGAATACTAGGTACTAGATTACACTTCATTTGTGTCTGAGCTGTTTTATTTGTCTGCTTCTAATATACAGCCTGCTTATTTGGCAGTTTCTCAAGTTACTCCCCTCAGGCAGCTTGAGCCAGTAAAACTAGATCCTTTCATCTCTGTGGAGCTTACTGACAACCAGCCGTCTGGTTTCCTAGGAAACAAAATCTTGGCTAGAAATAGTGAATCATTTCCAGGTCACTTTCAACATGGAGAGTGGAGCAGGAAAGCATTGGACTGAAGAGGAGGTTAAAGCCTTGCTAAGCGTCTGGTCAGAAAAAAACATAAGAAAACAACTTCATGGAACACTAAGGAATAAAGGAATATTTATCTATATTGCTAAAAGACTACAGGAGTTAGGAGTTTGCAGAGACTGGAAACAGTGCCGTGCAAAGTATAAAAATCTGAAGTATGAATTCAGAACAGTTAAATATGCCCACAACTCTGGAGATGCCACTAAAACCATGAAGTTTTTTCATGATCTGGATGCTATACTGCAATATGAACCAGTCACACAATTAACAGAGGACGAAAACGGCAGGTGCTCTGCAACTGAGAGACAGCGGAACATAAGCACTACCACAGAGAACACTGAAGGTAAAAATTAATTTCTCTTCTATTTCTTGTCTTTGTACAAAAAACAAAGAATCTGTTAAGATTAAAAGCCACTTTATATAGCCCTAGCAACAGAGTTAGAACAGCAACTGACTTGATACATCCCTTGCAAATGGGGAAAAAAAGGTTAGCACCACCAGTGTTGAAGTCTGTAAATACAGCATAACCCTAACAAATTACACTAATTGCTGGAAAGGTCCAGTCCCGCAGAGACTCTGTATGTACCTTGTGCAACTGGGTCCTACTATTCATCTAAAACAATTTCTTTGGAATATATTTGTAATACTTTGCAACAGGTTTTTAGAGCTTTAGTTCAGAAAGAAAATTAGTTATTCTAGAACAGGGGTCGGCAACCTTTCAGAAGTGGTGTGCCGAGTCTTCATTTATTCACTCTAATTTAAGGTTTCGCGTGCCAGTCATACATTTTAACGTTTTTTGAAGGTCTCTTTCTATAAGTCTATAATATATATAACTAAACTATTGTTGTATGTAAAGTAAATAAGGTTTTTAAAATGTTTAAGAAGCTTCATTTAAAATTAAATTAAAATGCAGAGCCCCCCGGACCAGTGTTCAGGACTCGGGCAGTGTGAGTGCCACTGAAAATCAGCTCACGTGCCGCCTTCGGCACACGTGCCATAGGTTGCCTACCCCTGTTCTAGAATATACTATATTACAAATTTCCCAATTATAAATTTGTTGTTGTTGTTGTTTTTAACTAAATAATTATTGTCAGGTCTGAAGTCAAAGATGTTTAATTCTAGAATATTTTTATTACTATTTTAAGAAGATTTACCCCCTTAAATGCAATATTATTAATTGTGAAGTATGTTAATACAATGAAATGGAATGCATGGCTTACAAAATTATATTACATTTGTGCACTGAGTATTTGATAAAACACATTTAACATTTTTGAAAGAAGCTATTAGTGTATTTATTAGTCATGTAACATTTGTTATGTTTAAAGTGATATAAACAGAGCAAGACAGAAATAATTAAAAAGACATTTTTAAATATGAAGAAATGGTGGTATTTACCAAACCAGTTGCACATCAGGTTCTGTTAAACCCCCTCAGTGTGCATATGAGCATCATTAGCATTACACTGGGATTTACCATATTACAGGGAGAGGTGGAAGAGACAAGACGATTAGAGATAGGCTGAGGAGACACTGTTTTGATCACAATTAGAATTAGGTGAGGGTTCAGGTTTGAGGCTAGAACAGGGCTGCAGTTGGTGATCTCACAGTACCAGAAGCCCCAGCGATGCTGTTACAAGATTTTAATCACATCCCAACTGGCATCAAGAAAAAGGCCGCCTTGGTATTCATTATTATCTACAGCAGTACCAGAATCATGGGGGAGGGCGGAGAACAGATCAGAGATTCAAATCAGAACCCAATTTGCTCCCACAATGTGAAGAGGTTTGGATTAAGTTACAATTGTGAATCATTTTTACAAAACAAAAATCAATTAAGTACAGGGGAGATTTTCAAAGGCACAAAGGGGGGTTGGATGACTAACTCCCCTTTGTATATCTCCCTCTACAATGCAAGTGGACAGCTCTTACCATTGGGAAAGTGTGATTTTTCCATGTTTTAAGAAAAGAACCAAATTATTAGTTTTTAATCTTAAAGAAATTTTAAAAAATTAATATGAATGTAGTTCTATAATAACACGTCAGCCATTTGAAGCTATTTAGTTAAAATAATTATTAATATGTATTGTGCATTGTACATTACTGTTATCTTCCATTTTTAGATTTTGTTTTAAATAAATGCACAGAAGTTCAGGGGGCAGATTTTAAGCTGGTATAAATTGTTATAGCTCTTTTGACTTCAGTGGAGCTATGACCATTTACACCAGCTGAGGATCCACCCCTGAACTCTAGGTTATCCTGCATGTTTTAAACTGGTTTGCCCAAATGGTTCATTTTAACTTTGCTTCCTTTGAAGCATAAATCACTAAGGGGCATTTTCAATTAATGTTTCACATCTCTTATCCTGAATATCTTTAAGATAACTTCAGAAAGGACCCAACAATTAGCCAGCCTTTCTGATGAACCCCAATGCAGAGTATTAATTTAAAAAAATTGTATCCTTGGTGGAACGTACTGCATTTTGGGGCATGTAAAAAATCTGATTTCAAAAGTATGATGTAATAGTGGTACATTCAAATGTCTATACAGAAAAGGAAATAAGGGAAGTGTTTGTGCATTTGGTTTTAATTCTTCTTTATAAAAAACACAGAAATTAAATACAGTCAATGGCAATAATGTAATATGAATAGTTCAGAGTTGAAATGCAAAAATTCACACAACCATAACTCAGCCAAAACACACACATTAAAACATAAATGTAACCTACAACTAGTAAATAGGTAACAAGGGACAAACGGTGGTTGTAAGAATAGTATGCAAGAATTGTGCATTCAAATACACAAGTCAAGAAAGTCACACGATAATGCATTATGGGCCCAATCCTACTCTATTAAAGTCAGTGGGGAAATTCCCATTGAAGTGACAACTCTCAATAAGAATATTTTTAACTGAATTTTTAAATCTATTTTCTGACACAGCATCCTTTAAAATGTATGTCTTAGCCATTTCATTATTTCTCATAAAAGAAAAAGATTTCATAAGAGATTTTCTGCTCTTCTGCTGATGTTTTGGAGAGTAGGATTAAAATTCAAAATGATCTGGACAAATTGGAGAAATGGTCTGACGTAAATAAGAAGTTCAACAAGGACAAATGCAAAAAAGTATTCCACTTAAGAAGGAACAATCAATTGCACATATATAAAATGGGAAATGACTGCCTAGGAAGGAGTACAGCAGAAAGGGAGTTGGGGGGGGTAGTGGATCACAAGCTAAATATTTGTCAACAGTGTAACACTGTTGAAAAAAAATCAAATATTCTGAGATGTATCAGCAGGAGTGCTGTAAGCAAAAACACAAGAAGAATTCTTCTGCTCTACTCCAAGCTAATAAGGCCTCAACTGGAGTATTGTGTCCAGTTCTGGGCACCACATTTCAGGAAAGATGATGACAAACTAGAAAAAGTCCAGAGGAGAGCAACAAAAGTGATTAAAGGTCTAGAAAACATAACCTATGAGGAAAGATTGAAAAAATTGTGTTAGTTTAGTCTGGAGAAAAGACAACCGAGGGAGGACATAACAGTTTTCAAGTACAGTAAACCTCAGTTATGAACACCAGAGTTACAAACTGAGTGATCAACCACACACCTCCTTTGGAACCAGAAGTACACAATCAGGCAGCAGCAGATACACACACACAAAAAGCAAATACAGTACAGTTCTGTGTTAAACGTAAACTACTAATAAAAATAAAAGGAAAGTTTAAAAAAAGATTTGACGAGGCAAGAAAACGGTTTCTGTGCTTGTTTTGTTTAAATGAAGATGGTTAAAAGCAGCATTTTTCTTCTGCATATAAATTTTCAAAGCTGTATTAAGTCAATGTTCAGTTGTAAACTTTGGAAAGAACAACCATAACATTTTGTTCAGAGTTACGAACAACCTCCAATCCCAAGTTGTTCATAAATCGGAGGTTCTACCATACCTAACAGGATGTTACAAGGAGGCGGGGTGGGGATGGGGGGGATTTCTCCTTAATCTCCGAAGATAGGACAAGAAGCAATGGGCTTAAAATTGCAGCAAGGGAAGTTTAGGTTGGACATTAGGAAATCCTCCTACCTGTCAGGGTAGTTAAGCACTGGTACAAATTGCCTAGGGTGGTTGTGAAATCCATCATTGGAGGTTTTTAAAGAACAGGTTAGACAAACACCTGTCAAGAATGGTCTAGTTATTACTTAGTTCTGCCATGAGTGCAGGGGACTAGACTAGATCATAGAAGATTAGGGTTAAAAGACCACAGGAGGTCATCTAGTCCAACCCCCTGCTCAAAGCAGGACCAATCCCAAATAAATAATCCCAGCCAGGGTTTTGTCAAGCTGAGTCTTAAAAACCTCTAAGCGTGGAGATTCCATCACCTCCCTAGGTAACCCATTCCAGTGCTTCACCACCCTCCCAGTGAAATAGTGTTTCCTAATATCCAACCTAGACCTCCCCCACTGCAACTTGAGATCATTGCTCCTTGTTCTGTCATCTGCCACCACTGAGAACAGCCGAGCTCCATCCTCTTCGGAACCCCCCTTCAGGTAGTTGAAGGCTGTTATCAAAACCCCCCTCACTCTTCTCTTCTGCAGACTAAACAAGCCCAGTTCCCTCAGCCTCTCCTTGTAAGTCATGTGCCCCAGCCCCCTGATCATTTTTGTTGCCCTCTGCTGGACTCTCTCCAATTTGTCCACATCCTTTCTGTAGTGGGGGACCCAAAACTGGATGCAATACTCCAGATATGGCCTCACCAGTGCCGAATAGAGGGGAATAATCACTTCCCTTGATTTGCTGGCAATGCTCCTACTAATGCAGCCCAATATGCCGTTAGCCTTCTTGGCAACAAGGGCACACTGCTGACTCATATCCAACTTCTCATCCGCTGTAATCCCCAGGTCCTTTTCTGCAGAACTGCTGCTTAGCCAGTCGGTCCCCAGCCTGTAGCGGTGCATGGGATTCTTCCTTCCTAAGTGCAGGACTCTGCACTTGTCCTTGTTGAACTTCATCAGATTTCTTTTGGCCCAATCCTCCAATTTGTCTAGGTCACTCTGGACCCTATCCCTACCCTCCAGCATATCTACCTCTCCCCCCATCTTAGTGTCATCTGCGAACTTGCTGAGGATGCAATCCATCCCATCATCCAGATCATTAATAAAGATGTTAAACAAAACCAGCCCCAGGTCCAACCCCTGGGGCACACCGCTTGATACTGGCTGCCAACTAGACATCGAGCCATTGATCACTACCTGTTGAGCCCGACAATCTGACCAGCTTTCTATCCACCTTATAATCCATTCATCCAATCCATACTTTTTTTAACTTGCTGGCAAGAATACGGTGGGAGACCGTATCAAAAGTTTTGCTAAAGTCAAGATATATCATGTCCACTGCTTTCCCCATATCCACAGAGCCAGTTCTCTCATCATAGAAGGCAATCAGGTTGGTCAGGCATGACTTGCCCTTGGTGAATCCATGTTGAATGTTCCTGATCACCTTCCTCTCCTCCAAATGCTTCAAAAATGATTTCCTTGAGGACCTGTTCCATGATTTTTCCAGGGACAGAGGTGAGGCTGACCAGTCTGTAGTTCCCCGGGTTCTCCTTCCCTTTTTTTAAAAGATGACCTTTTGAGGTCCCTTCCAGTCCTACACTTCTATTATGATTTTATGTTTAGAACGGNGGGGGGGGGGGGGGGGGGGGGGGGGGGGGGGGGGGGGGGGGGGGGGGGACGACGACAGAAAACACACTCTGCATCCATAGGAAACCCTGGCACCCAGTGCCCCCCACTGCATGGGAAGGAGAGGAGAAGAAATGCAAAAAAACCAGTTAATACATCCTGTAGCTATTTTAATTTGAGTATCTTCCACAAGGTCAGAGAGGGATGAAGTATCTCTCCACCACAGCCAGCCCTCATTTTGTGCTGGACTTCACCCCTTTGGGCCACGCAGAGTCTGAAAACCTTTAAAAATCTGGGCCTAGCTGCCTAAGTCTCATTGCAGGTCATGGGACTTAGGGTTCAATCTTCAGAGTCTAAATCCCATTTTTAATTTTGTCTACTATCAGGCTAATATCAGATATTCCAACAGCACTGTGTAAATAATACATGTATGTATACAGACTAGACATGCAGTGCAACAATACACTGCCTGTCCCACAGATATCCGTAACTCAAATTGTTCAGCAGTAACAAAAAATTTATTGTAAATATTATTCAACACTAAATAAAACATACCATATTTATAAGATGTTTGGAAATGTTGAAATGGATGATGTACATTCCAACTAGGTAGGTCACACAAATCCATCTACTCTCCCTGGCTAATCAAAATTATTCTTCAGATTCAGTAGATTCAGAACTTCACTTAAGCGTACATGCCTTATACACCTGCCTGGTGTTTGCTACAATAACTGTCTCAGAACTCATGGAGGGACACCATACCAAATGTTAGAGTTCAATCAAGTAAATGTCTGTTCTGGTCCAACCTTATTAATTCAGTTTTTCCCTTGTCACACTTAAAAGCTATTCTTGCAATAATTCTAGCTGTTTTATTGTTGTAAATAAACTTGCTTTGGATAATATGGATCCATCTGGAAATTGTGGATATTTGGGGTTTTTGCTTCTGTTTTTTTTATTTTAAATGACAGGCTAGTACAGGGGTGGGCAAACTACAGCCCAGGGGGCCGCATCCAGCCCTCCAGATGTTTTAATCCGGCCCTCGAGCTCCCGCTGGGAAGCGGGGTCCAGGGCTTGCCCCACTCCGGCGCTCCCACTGGGGAGCAAGGTCTGGGGCTTGTCCCCCGTCCCCCCTCCGGCTCCTACACATAGGGGCAGCCAGGGGGCTCTGCACGCTGCCCCCTCTGCAGCTTCCATTGACCGGTAACCACGTCCAATGGGAGCTACAGGGGTGGCACCTGCGGACGGGGCAGTGCGCAGAGCTGCCTGGCCACATGTCCACATAGGAGCCGGAGGGGGAACATGCTGCTGCTTCTGGGAGCTGCTTGAGGTAAGTGCTGCCTAGAGCCTGCGCCCCTGAATGCTTCCCATGCCCCAACCCCCTGCCCTAGCCCTGATCCCCCTCCCACCCTCCGAACCCTTCAGTCCCAGCCTGAAGCACCCTCCTTCACCCCCAAATTTCATGAGCATTCATGGCCTGCCATACAATTTCCATACCCAGATGTGGCCCTTGGGCCAAAAAGTTTGCCCACCCCATGGCTAGGAGTATGTATATTCTGAAAAATAGGCTAGCCCACCCAAACAGAAGCAAAAAGGCACATATGAGCCAAAAGAGGTAAATCAGCTCTCTTCTTTACATGTATTTTAAAGTTTGTTTCTAATGCAGTAAAATTAATATATTAAAAAGTTCACTAACACATCTATCCCATTATGATTAGTTACTTCCTGCCTACATTTCTATGCTTGTAAGCGAATGAATTTGCCACTGTGAATTGACTGCAGTTTACACATTGTAATATCATCTAGATATGGAATAAATCTATCTGTTTATAAGAAAATTCTTTCCCTACCCCCTTCAGGTGAAATATCAGTTGCATTAGAAGAGGATGCGGATGTCCCAGAGGATCCATTACTTTTTATTTCACATGTCAGACCAATTGAACTAGGTACAGTATGATGGTGCGGGGAGAAAAGCAAAACACTGCTATTAAATTTATTTCTCATTGCATCTTAGAAAAACTAAAAGGAGTAAAATAATTGTGTCTTGCTAGGAACAGCTTCCATTAGCCTCAGTACATCAGCAGTCAGTTTCTGATTAATGTAACTTTACAACAGACACAGTATTGCTCTCTTTCCACCTTCTAGTTTTAAATTTCAGCAGCCTCATGAACAACTGGATGTTAACCACTATAGGCGGCAGATGACCACTGCATGACCAATTTGTTGACTGCATAATCAGCTTTCACCCTCAAAACCCATTCCCTGCAACAGCTAATCAGATTAACTCAGTTTATCTTAGAGTATTTTATTACATACTAATTGAGGACCTGTCATATGATAGCATGTGAGGCATGTGTCATCTGTGGAATTTCCGCCGTCATGCAATTTCTGCACAAATTGGCAAATCTATGAGTAAATGGGCTGAGCCCAGAGGAGATCCGCAGGGATTTAACAAAATAGAATCCTGTGACCTAGGCTGTAGACTACCAGATGAACTCCTCAAGACCCCAATAGCAGCTGGATTCCAATTTCATGCAGGGGTTTGGGCAAGCAAATCCACAGGCCCACCCATGACCCAACAACTCAGCTGGGAACTGTTTAGCTGCAACAATGCCTTTACTAAGGGCTGGTCTACACTGGTGGTGGTGGTGGGGGGGGCACGGAAATCGATCTAAGATACGCAACTTCAGCTACAAGAATAGCGTAGCTGAAGTCGATGTATCTTAGATCGATTTACCTCACGTCCTCACGGCCCGGGATCGACGGCCGCGGCTCCCCTGTCGACTCTGCTTCCGCCTCTCGCTCTGATGGAGTTCCAGAGTTGACGGGGAGCGCGTTTGGGGATCGATTTATCGCGTCTAGACGAGACGCAATAAATCGATCCCCGATAGATTGATTACTACCCGCCGATCTGGCGGGTAGTGAAGACGTACCCTAAGGATACTCATGTTCAACAGAGACACAAGCAATGTAAAACATTTGCTTCCCCAGCAAGAAGTCCTCATGACCAGTTAGTTGATGACTGACAGGACTGAAAACCCAAATATACATTTCCCACACACACACACACAGACTATGAGCTTTTGACTGGAATGTGAAGCATGTCTACACTCATTAAGTAGGAAACTTTTTCCAACTGAAAGCCACATGAATAGAAATTTTATTAGAGAGGTGTGAAGGTTTATTACATTAGTTGCATCAAGGGAGTTGTCCTCCAACTGGATCTGGGACTTTAGAGCCCTTTTACATGGCACAAAAGGGGGGTGAGAATTTCACTCCTGATATATATAGCTTTGCTTACAATTCACACTCAGCTCAATAATTAAGGGGATAGAGGATCTAAATGAATATTATTCTTTAGCCCTTCTGTGCCATTTGCCCTATTGTACAGATGGGAAAACTGAGGCACAGAGCTTAACACTGAGTCCTGGAAGAAAATCTAATTCTTTTTTAAAAACCTAGGCCAAGATTCACTCCAGGGCAGAAGCTAGCACACATCTTGCCAGAGGGGAGTTGCAATGATACAACACATCTGAGACTTCCCCTTCAGCAGGGGCTGGCAGACAGCAAACACAGCCTCAAAAGCAGGGTGGCACAGGCAAGGGAGACAGTGGCTGGGAGATGCACATCACTGTTGCAACCTCTCTCTGTGAGGCTCCTATGAAGCCCTTGCTGGAAACTAAAGATGACTCCCCAGTAGAATACAGTCATCCTTCTCAGGGAAGAATTCCCTCATGGGCATCATGACCCTCAGGCAGGGCCAGATTAGCCTTTTGTGGGCCTGGTGCCAAACATATTTGTGGAACCCCATGGAGAATAATTGTAAGAGACGGGGGTAGGCAGTCAGTCCACGGAGTAAGGCAGGGGCCAGACACAGCTGGGCAGGGCCGGAGTAGAAGGTGGTCCCTGGAGCGAGGCAGGGGCCGGAGGCAAGCACAGGAACCCACCCCGGGGAAGCACAGAGCTGGTACCTACCTCACTCTGCCAGGGCCAGGTCCTTGGAAGCTGGTCCTCTCTCCAGCTGAGCTACAGCTCCTCCAGGCAGCAGCAGCTACTCTTCCTACCCTCCTGGTGGGCAGGCTGATTGTGGTTGCTTCTGTAACTGGACTTTTAGTGTCCGGTCAACTGCTAGGTCCACTTTTTGACCGGACTTTCTGGGCGAAAACCGGACTCCTGGCAACAGGAGTGCTTGAACGGGGGGAGAGGTGTTCATGGCCCCTTAACTGTTTTCCTGCCTTAATGGTAAGCGATTTGGAGGGGGAGGGGGAAGAGAAGGAGAAGAGAGGAGCAAACGCCAGGCAGGGCCTCCAGGGAAGAGGCTGAGTGGGGGTAGGACCACGAAGGGAAGGGCAGAGTAGAGGGCAGGCCTTGGTCCAGGCACTGGTGCCTCCCCCGCCCCCACACACACACTTCTAGGGAGCTTCCAATGCTCCTGCCTGGCAACCATAGTGGGGCCCTTCTGAGTGTGGGCCTGGCGCAATGACACCATTATAAACCTAGCATTACCCTCGGGAGGGCATATTGCTACTATTTGCACTTCCATGCAATAACAGAGTAGGTATAAGCCCTATCTTTTATTGGTGCCCATCACTGCAGAACCTGGGCACCTCCCAAAAGGAAAAACAATGACTTCACTCTTCATTCTCTGGATTTGTTTTTAAATTCCTGCATACAGTAGAGTGGAAGGGTACTATTGTGAAAAAGTTTAGGCAAAGCTTTAGCTCTGAAAACTGTGAGGTATTTAGTCTTTCATTTACCAGTGTATGCTTTGTGAATTACTGTGCTACCAAAACCACCCCATTGACAAGATTATTTTTAGAGCTGGTTGGGAATTTTTGAAACTTTTTCCATAAAAAAAATGCTAATTTTTCAAAACCATAACTTCTTGTGAGAAAGGGTCAGTTTTGACCTTTTTTTTTTTATTTGAAAAGTTTTTGAAGAAGGTTTCAGACTTGTCAAAGCATCCCATTTCAACATTTTCTAAATGAAAAATTCTGGAGTAATGTTCAATCCACCTACCCACTGAGACCCAATCCAGAACAATTTCAAGTCATGCAAATCTTGAAGTCTAGCTCATATGCAGTCTGATTTACCCATAGAAATGTTGGCCAGATGCAAAAGCTAAACAATCCTTACCCCTACCAAACTATGACATGCTTCTTAGTCGTGAACTGTGGAATGTGAAGAGTTAATGGAGGACCTTCCCCATTCTGCACCTTGGGCCCTTTTCTTCCTTTCTCTCTCTAGCCTCAGTGGTTGGCTCTTAAGATAGCAAAATGATAGCCACTTAAAAATATCTAAGATACAAATAGAAAATAGATCAGCTGCCAAGGCAACCCCAATAATTCTGAGCTGCAACCACTTCAAGCTTCTTTGGTGTTCACTGTGATCCAGTGTGATTATTCCTGTAGTGCTCAACTCAACTGCAGAAGAAACAATCCTATGCTCCTTTAAGGCAAATGTAGAAAGACTAGTTGGTAAGTCACCTGGGAGTAGCCTCCCCACCTGTAGTGTATCAATGGGCCAGCAGTTGCAGAGGTTCCTAGACTCTGACTTGGGACTTAATAATTAAAATAAAAACGGGGGGGAAAATGCTATCTATTAGTAAAGCTACCTTATGAGTAGAATGGCTCATGCACAATGACTGTTCCCTCTAGAGCAAGTTTATCACCAAATAGGTTTATTCACGTAAGTATGCTTCACTGAATCAGACTGTGCTAGCAAAGGTCATTTTTGCCACCATACAGAACTTAATGACTGAAGTATCCAACCACCACAGTATGGTTTACCATTTGGAAAGGGATGGTTGTGAAGGCAAAAGTCACATAAGCACACTGACTGCAAAATTTATGCCAATTACTCTGCACTTCCATGCTTGCACTTCTCTGTAAGTATTGAAATCACTAAAACAAAAAAGGAAAATTATGAATTTTCTAAATCTACAAAAACATGTATTAGAAAGACCTAATCCTATTTCATTGTTTTAAATGAGTACAAAATAAAAGTTTTGTAAACTGATTTGATCAGAAAACTGAAGTCCTAATTGAATGTACTACTACTGTTTAAAATAAAACAATTTTTAAAAATATTTATTAAGAGAACATGTTTCAGCACACTAGGAAATTGTGGCATTCTTCCCCCAATTTCCCCAAAAATTTAAAACTAGTGGTTGCTAGCAAAAGTACAATTTGAAAATTTTCAAATGAAAAGGAAATAAAATTATCTAAACCCCTTATAAAATAAAAATATTTTTACTAATATACACAGTAAGTTCTCTGATTTGGTCACATAGTCTTTTATATTGTACTGTATTGAGGAAATGCAAAGCTTCAAGTTATAACAATTGGCTTCTAGTCCTACCTCTTCCATTGAGTTCTTGTGATTTTAGGCAAATAATGTGTGCCTCGGTTTCCCCCAACAGGGTTGTTTTGCAAGGATTAAGCCTCTGACTCTACTAATCCTTACATACACTTAACTTTGTGCACCTGTGCAAACCCAAAGGAATTACGTGTGCATAAAGCTAAGCAGATGTATAAATGTTAGCGAGAATGGGGCCTAGTTTATTAGTGTTTTTACAGCCCTTTCAGATCATGATGAAAATGTAAAGCACTACATCATAAAGTACTAGTAACAGCAAATATGTCACCCCTGAAAGTATTTTACTTAAGTTAATTTTTTTGGAGGTGGAGGGCAGCAAAAAAAAAAAAAAAAAATCCTTCTCTCGAGTTAGTGCATTTTGGTTTAATTATATTACTGTCTTTACAAGACAGAAGATAATGATAAAACTGTAACAGCTTTGTTTGATACCTTGATTTTATTTCTATATTTGCTGCAATGTTGTGAAGTAAAAAAAAAGTGAAGAAAAAAAATAAAATATTTTCCTTCACTCTCATTCTCTCTGCCCTCCTCTACCCTACCCCACCCCACCTCATTCAGGTAACCCATACCTGTGTCTCTCCCCCACCCCACCTGATGTAGGTAACCCAACATCAATATTAGAGACGTCCAAAAATGCACCTTTTATTCCAACGGTAGCAAACGAAGGAGGAAAACACTGGACTGTGAATGAAGTCAGAGCTCTAATACATATTTGGTCAGACAAAAACATCCAGCAACAACTTGAAGTGACAGTGAGAAATAAAAGAATATTTGAACAGGTTGCTGCTAGGCTTCAAAAATTCGGAATTGAAAGGGACTGGAAGCAGTGCAGAACAAAGTATAAAAACTTAAAACATGAATACAAAAGCGTAAAAAATGCCCAAGACTCAGGGAATACAAGTAAAAGTATGAAATTTTTTAATGAACTGGATGCCATTCTGGGACACAACACTGGAGAGCAATCAAGCAAATCAGATAATGAAGAAGGTGAAAGGCCTACAGAATGGCTACAAACTAAAACAGAAAAAGACTCCTTAGGTAAGAACTTCGCTATAAAAACATTATTTACAATTATTCGTTTCCCAGCACTGACGTGACATTTAAAAAAACCCAATAAATACACAGCATTTAAACATTTAAAAAATAAATGCTGAACAGAAGCATGGCAGTTTGTCTACTTATAAAACATTATCTTACTATGTATGGTAATTTTTCATACTAGCTAATTATCTCCTGTTATATAAAGGGATTGAGAAACGAAGATGCATAAAGGCAAGGGAGAAAAGAGTGTTTTCAAAGGATATTTGAAAAGTGGTAGAGAAGTCAGGAGTTATACACACACACACAAAAGCAGAGGAGTCTGTTCTTGCACCAATGACAAGATGACTTGAAAGAAGGAACAAAGAAGGCAAATATCACATGCGAAGGAAGCAAGCAGGCGAAGAGTGTCGGTATGTCTACATTGCAATTAAACACCCATGGCTAACCCATGCCAGCTGACTCAGGCTTGTGGGGCTCAGGCTAAAGGGCTGTTTAATTACAGTGTAGATATTCAGACTCCGACTAGGGCCTGGGGAACGTTTACACTGCAGTTAAAGAGCCCTGCAGCCCAAGCTCAAGTCAGCTGGCATCGGCCATCAATGGGTTTTTCATTGAAGTGTAGACATACCCTGAAAGATGAAGACCAGTCCATGATCTAGTTCAGAGGTTCTCAACCAGAGGTACACATACCCCTGGGATTACATTGAGGTATTCCAGTGAGTATATCAACTCATTTAGATATCTGCCTAGTTTTACAACAGGCTACATAAAAGGCAGTACAAACTAAAATTTTCCATACAGATGACGACTTGTTTATACTCATCTATATACACCATACATTGAAATGCAAGTACAATATTTATATTCCAATTGATATTATATGGCAAAAATGAGAAAGTAAGCAATTTTTCAGTAATAATGTGCTGTGACAATTTTGTATTTTTAGGTCTGATTTTGTAAGCAAGTTGTTTTTAATTGAGGTGAAACTCTGGGGTACACAAGGCAAATCAGACTTCTGAAAGGGGTACTGTAGTCTGGAAAGGTTGAGAGCCCCTGATCTAGTTAACAATGCCACCCCCCTCAACTTTTGAACTCACTTCCTCCTTTGGTCCAAAACAGTCTAAAATTTGTCGACCTTTAGGACAAATTGCAATACTTGTCTAGTCTTCCAAGCTTTGTAAAAGAGGAAGAATTGTGAAGTTTGTGAGTGGAATGGTGGTAGGATCTGTGTTTATTTTCTCTTTGGTCATTGTTGGCTAGCAATATTGAGTGAAATTGCTGGATCTGTAGTTCACAGGATTTTTGTTGTTGTTTTAAGTATTTGTCAAGGGTACCTACAAGCCTGTTTTAGGCCCTTTTTCATTTTGATTTCTAACAAATTAAATAACCTGTACAAAGGTAAAGTAAAACTTCCATAACTACAGAATTATTGCAAAATGTGTTGCCCTAATTCAATATATTATTTGCCCAGGAATACCTGGAGACACAGGTGAAGAGGACTCTGTTAGTAATATGTCAGAAGATCTACAGGTCACACATGTAGAGAAAGTTTCTGACACAGGTAAATAAAAGTTCCTATTTTACATAAAATCCTTAATTTAGTAAGCCAATTCATATCTAAAAAAACACTGGAGAGATATTCTGAAACACTAGTTGGACAACATAAAAGCCTACAAATCCTTTAAGTAGAAGAGAATGCCAGCACCTTATGTAGTGACAGCTATGCTTTTCATTAATTCAGTGTGCATTATACATTTATAGTGCTCCCTGACAAATTCAAAGAAGACAAGTCTGTAAGCAATCTTTTAGAAGAACTAGGTGCCACACATATAAAGGAAGAAGAGGATATTGGTTTAGGTGAGTCGAATGGAATTTACCATTATTTCTTTTTGTTTTACATAAACCCTGTCAGTCCAAGATTCGGAATTATTATATGCTATGGTATAACAAAGTATGGTATTTTGCTTAACATTCATGTAAAATTAGAGAAGAGGTCAAAATCTCATAATAAAACCCCCCCACAAAATACACCATATGCTTCTTACAGTACTCTATACTCACATATTCTTTGCAAAGATTCAGGACTAAATATTGTCTGGCAGAGGGGAAGGGGAAGCTTAACACCTAACTGGAAAGATGTGGGAATGCCTTTTTATTGCCTTGAATATTTCCAACAAAGGAAACTCCATGACCTCCTTTGGCAGCTGTAAGCACAGTATTCAGCCTTTAAGCAGAGTATGCTCAAAAAGTTTTAAAATGTCAAATTTAAATCTGACAGATGAGGTTTCTGTAACCACTACTTCAGAGAATCTGGCAGCTTTGCATGTACCAAGAGGGAAAGATGAGACAAGTGAGTGATAGAACATCTGGTTAATCACAAGAAGTCTACTGGACAGCATTGCTCTTGCCCATCTACCAATGACAGAGAACTGCACTCTATTAATTTAAATTCATTAAAATTCTGCCTGTGTAATAAAAGCACATAATTACACCCTTTACAGATCCCCATGACAAACAGCATGCTCAGATTCTAAGATAAGGAAAAACAGGCAGTCATGTCATTTCCCACAAAAATCTAATTTGAGAGAGAAAGTAAGAATAGTTCTTGTGGATCAGAGTTAAGGCTATTTGTAAAATGTGTAAAGTTGCTGATGTTATGTTATCTGAATGTATGAACCCAAAGGATAAGGGAATTAATTATTCACTACCAGCTCTGTCTATATTCACCCATGGAAGCTTATGCTCCAATACGTCTGTTAGTCTATAAGGTGCCACAGGACTCGGTTGCTTTTTAGATCCAGACTAACACGACTACCATACATATACCACGACTCTAATACATATAATTAAGATATACTTCCCATTATGAGACCCTGTTTTCAGTTGCATAAAACTTTGCCAACTTTAACCTTTTGGGCTAAAATTTTCTATGCCAAGTAACCATTGTATCATGATGCATACACACAGCGCGACTTAATTAAGGTTGCTAAAACAATCTTAATTCTGGCATTTCCTAACTTTTCAGTGCTTGATTATCTTTTTTTTTAAAATGTAGTGGTTTGTTTTATGTAACGTGTATATAGGTTACCTTAGCCATTGCCATTTTAAAATATATTTTTAAAAACTAATGTTCTTGTAACAGTTTGTATAAGGGCTAATCACTGGAGAAAACTACGAATTCCTTCTTGCACAATTTCATTTTGTAGTTTGGCAGAACTGTGATTGAGTGAGCATTGACATTTCAAAAACTACTGTTTTCAAGTGTAATGCTGCTAAAAAACGCCTCTTGGATGACACTTTGCACACAGTTTCTTATTCCAGAAAATAATTCTATCCTGCACTTCCCCAGTTCAAATAAGCAAGAGTTTAATCATTCTAAATACAGAAGATAATACCACTCGGATTTTTATGGTTACTTTGCTAATGAAATGGAGTGGGAAAGAGAAGAATGATTTTGACATTATAAAATTACGGAGGTCTTTTGTTCTGTTTGCAGTAATACCTTTTGATATTTTCAAAATGAACGTATAGTGAGAAACTGCTGGTTGAAGCTCTAGTATGCAGCCTTGTGTAGTCCAATACTTAATCTTATTCATCAGCATAGGAATCTATGAAGACTTTGTCAAGGTTATTTTTAGTAAAAGTCACAGACAGCTCGTGGGTGATAAATAAAAATTCACAGAAGCCGGTGACCTCTCTGTGACTTTTACTAAAAATAATGGGGGGAGGGGGGCTGACAGGGGAGGACTGAAGCCAGAGCCCTGCTGCAACAAGGAGTCCAGCACATGCAGGGGCTGAGAGCTCTGCACCCCATGAGCTCCAGCCCCACCACCCAGGGTGGAAGTGGAAAATGTCACAGAGGTCTCTGAAAGTCACGGAATCCGTGACATAAATCTTATCCTTACTGATGAACAATGAATGAGGTGAACACAGAGGGCTCCTCAGCTAGTATAAGTTGTCCCAGCAATATTGAAATCAATAGATCTAAGAAAATTTACACCAGCTGAGAATCTGCCACTGGTCCTTTACAAATACTGCATACTCAGCAGAACATTACCAAAAGATTGTGTGCATCAAATAGGCATATGGTTAATGGACAGACTCAGATGTTGCAGTTTAAATAAAAATACCTTTAAAAAAATTACATTTGCAAAGAAGGTTAATATTGCATTTTATATTCACAAAAATATGGAAATTCAGTTAACCTTCCATCAGACAGTCACATCTGGGCATCTTCCTAATTATTACATACCCACACCTCTTTTGAAGTTTGATGTATACCTGAATTTTCTAGATATGAATCTGAGCCCTAAGCTTAAAAGTAAGTAATATCTCACTTTGTTGTAAGAGGAAAATGAAACAGTGTTAGTCAAAATCCTGGTCTAGCTGCCTTAGTGCCCATTTCAGCATAACTACAAATTAGTTGAGGGTTCTCAATTTATCTCCCCACCCCCCGCCCGAAAAGTACAGTCTCTAAATAGTGCCTACTTTTAGAAGTACCAGCCCACACATACCTCTACTTGTAGGAATTCCTCCAAAATTACAGTTGCTACTTAATTATCTTTTTCTAATAATGTCTCCATTTCACCTTTGCATTCCAGTAGCTGTCTCAATGGATTTGCCAGCAGAGGGTGCCAAAGTAAGGCATTTATTACAAAAGTGTCTTAATTTTTGGCAATAAAAGCCTAAGACAGTGGTTCTCAACCTTCTGGGGCTCAGGATCCATTAGAAAATGTTTATGGCCTGTTGCAACCCAGTAAATAACCTTGAGGTGGAAACCCTGGAGTGGTTTCGGTCAACTCCTGACCCCACCCCGGGGTGAGGGGTTGGGTCCTGCCTCGCACTTACCTCACAGTGGCAGCTCCTGTGCTGTGGGGCTGGCTGGCTGGCCTTGGCTCCCCACTCCAGCCACTGCAACTTCTGGGGTTGCAGCGCCACTCAGGTTTGGCCTTACCCCCGTGACTTGACCAAATTTGAGAGAGTGGAGTTGTGACTAGCTCACGGGGCCTACCCGGGCTCCCATCATCATGACAGCTGGGCTAAAGCTGAATGGCACTAGGAACTGCCACACAACCCTTTGAAACATTCTGGTGACCCAATTTTGGGTCGTGACCCAGAGGTTGAGAAACCATGTCTAGGAGAGTCTAAATCCATTGTTAAGTTTTGCTTATTCTGCTACAGGGCATGAACTAGTCATATCTTTCATGAACCCATATCAAACACTAAATATTTATTTTGAGTGATTTTTTTTTTAAGACAACTTTTAGGCAGGGTTCATTCTAGAAATGTATTCAGAGGGGCCAATTACTTCTACTCATGCAAAGAGTGAAACTGAATTCACTCAGAGGCAAAACTAGTCTATTCTGACCCAGTATACACCTCTACCCCGATATAACGCTGTCCTCAGGAGCCAAAAAAAAAAAAATCTTACCGTGTTATAGTTGAAACCGCATTATATCGAACTTGCTTTGATCCGCCGGAGTGCACAGCCCCCCCCCGGAGCACTGCTTTACTGCGTTATATCCGAATTCGCGTTATATTGGGGTCGCGTTATATCGGGGTAGAGGTGCATATATATTTTATATATATGCACACATATACACACACACACACCAAATTTCGCATAGACCCATCTATCAAGGCCATGGATGAGGTCCGTACAATATTAAGTACTTGGTTTTATTTTATAATTTCTCAGTCTTGTTATATGAAAGATCAGTATAAAAAAAAAAATCTGATCTATGTAAGTTATCTGTGTTCAAACAAATGTAGCAGTATGAAGAGAGATTACTTCTTTGTAGTTCATCTTTCCTAGGGCTTCCCCCACCCTTTTGATTTTACTATAAGGCAGGGGTCTCAAACTCAAATGACCTCGAGGGCCACATGAGGACTAGTACATTGGGCCGAGGGCCGCATTTACTGACACCTCCCCCCCCGCCCGCCGCCCTCGGCCCCGCCCCCACTCCACCCCTTCCATGAGGCCCCGCACCTGCCCCGCCTCTTCCCACCCCTTCCCTGCCCCCAGTCCAACCCCTTCCCCGAAATCCCCACCCCAACTCTGCCCCCTCCCTGCCCCCAGGGGGCACAGGAGGGGTGTGGGGTGCGGTGGGGGCTCAGAGCAGGGGGTCGGGGTACAGCAGGGGGCTCAGGCCAAGGGGTTCGGGTGCAGGAGGAGTGCGGGGGGCGGGCTCTGGCCCGACCTGCACCGGGGGCAGGGCAGGCTCCCTGCTTGCCTGCCCTGCCGCCGCACCGCACCAGGAAGCAGCTGGAACCTGGGGGAGGAGGAGCGCAGGGGGGTGTGTGGCTGTTGCTTCAGGCACCGCCCCCAGCAGTTCCCATTGGCCGGGAATGGGGAACTGTGGCCAATGGGAGCTGCTGGGGGCGGTGCCTGAAGCAACAGCCACACACACCCCTGCGCCCCTCCTCTCCCAGGTTCCAGCTGCTTCCTGGTGCGACGCGGCGGCAGGGCAAGCAAGCAGGGAGCCTGCCCTGCCCCCGGTGCTGGTCGGCCAGGTAAACGTTGGGGGGGAGGCGCGGGGGGGCCGGGAGGAGCTCACAGGCCGCGTGTTTGAGACCCCTGCTATAAGGCATGTTCAAGCAGATCTGTAGGTAGTCTTGCTAAGATAAGTTCCCACGCCATGACTTTAAAAACACTGTGCTTAAAGTTAGGTGCTCAAGTCCATACATATCAGACACCCAAATAAATGGCCTCTTTAGAATGGCTGCTGCTGGGTGCTCAGGACTTTTGACAAGACAGGTGACAGATACAGATTTCGGATCCTAACATAGTGCATTTCAGCAAAGTGGGCTTGGCAGAGTACTGGATGTTTTCTGTTTCAGTCACTTGGATAGTCAAATAATGCATACATCCACAGAGTCTCAGCCCTACGTACACAGTGCCACAGATTTGCCCAGCACTTTGCAGAGAAAATAAAGCTGCAAGGAATTTACAAGCTTGGTAATCTAGGAATAAAGAGTTTCCTCAGGACTTACCCTGCAGCAATGTTCTCTAGTTTTGACATCTTCAGGTTCTTAAGCAGCCAATTTGTGCTACAGATGACAAACATGAGACTGAAATTTATGAGAGACTCCTAATTCCTGCCCACAAACCAAAGAAAATGGGATGCATAGAGATGGTTTGTGAAGGAATGGAGAAGATGACTAGAGAAGCTGCTACTACACTGCTCTAATCCCCAATGAACACAGCAAACAGTCTTGCTTCATACCAAGCCAATCATGCATAAAGTAGAGATTGAATGTGGTTATTGGCAAATGCTCATAACTTGGTTTGACTAACCAGTGTTGATGGAGCCAAGGCATATTAGAACTAAGGTAAAAGACTGTGTTTGATGTTTGCTCTGTGTAGATGGGGTCTTAAAGTCTATGTCTACACTGCATTTGAGAGAGAGAGACTCCCAGCCTGGGTAGACAGACTTGCTAGCGTGCAAAAAACAAACAAACAAAAAAATCCAGGGCTGACACTATGGCTTGGGCAATAACTCAGACTTTCAAGCCTACCTGACCCCGTAGGTTTGAGCTCAGTTGGCTAACCAGAGCTGCAACATCCAAACTGCTATATTTCGCAAACTAGCTTAAACCGAGCTAGTGAAAGTTTGTCTGCCCAGGCTGAGAGGCTCCCTTCCAACAGCAGTGCAGACATACCCAGAGTGCCCTTTGCTAAACTTTTAGCAGTAATTTCAGAAAAGAGCTGAAACAGTTTAGATTCTTGGCTCACAGGAAATGAGCATTATGATGTGAATGTTGTACAGAAGGCTAAAGCAAAGCAACAATTGACAAAAGCAAAACAAGTCCGCACTGATTTTTTAGTACATTTTTAATAACTTGTTAAAGCTACAGATCACATTTTGTTGATTAATGTTTAATGGCAGTGTTCTCCAACGGACTGAGGACAGGCCTAGAAGCCAGCCACTGACCCTTTGTACTGCCTCACGCTTTTACCCTCTCTATATCAGTTTCTCCAGCTACATAATAAGGATACGAATAAATACTTGCCTCATTTGCCAGTCACAAAGGGAGTGCCACCAAATGGAGGAGAACCAATTAAATGGGAGACAAGCACTCCCCCCCCATCCCAGAGAAAAAGCATAGAAGCATGTCAGCAGTAGCCAGCAGAGAAAAAGGCAAGTCATGGTAGCACAATGTAAACAAATGGCACATTTTCTGAATGTGTCTTGTTTGTGGATTGCGAGTGTAGCATTCTCCTCTACCGTCAGTCTTCCATCGCAGATACACTGTGAACATGGCATCACAATGCACTACCACTGAGAAGGCAGACTATGCATTTCTTGCCCTTTTTCAGTCTAATTCAATGCCCACTGAAATCAGTCCATGGAAGTCATTGTACCAGACCCTTTACCAGAATCACTATATTGCTACCCTATAAAATGCACACATGCCTTGTCAGTTCATTATTATTTTATTTGTGTTACTGTAGTACCTAGAGGCCCCAAATGAAATCAGGGTCCCATTGGCACTGTACAAACACACGGTAAGAAATAGTTGCTCCCCCAAAGAGCTTACCATCTAAAAAATTCATTGATATCAATTCCATTCCCAAACTTAAACTGACCAATTAGAAAAATCACATGGTATTTATTCTAACTAGAAGAATTTTTTTTAAGGATATCCCAGGTTTGTTTCAAAGTGTTGCCATCAGATTTTTTAGCCAACAGTCCAAGAGAGCGAAACATTTAAGTGAATTAACAATGAGAGTTATTACTCCAACAGCATGAATTTGCTGTTACAGAAGCTCTGGTGTGAGAGTGGTTATGTTTAAGACAAATTAAGACAGTGAATTTTTAAAATTAATTATTATATGAATTTATACAGAAATCCCTGAAGATAAAGAGGACTTCATTAATTTCACCCCAGAAGACTTGGAATCTACACATATAAAGAAAGAGACAATTGACATAGGTAAGTTAAGTGTTTTCCATAATGATCTTGGAAGTATATCCCATTTTAGTGGAGAAATATACTGTTCTATGAAGTCAAGTTAACACTCTTAAAGGGTTCGGCAGCGCAAATACAATTTTTGTTTTATCTCACCATTTAGTTGTACATACACAAGATTCCTCTAAACATGCTAATTTACAAATCAAGAATTAATTAAAGAACACACTTACACTTTACAGTACTACGTTGGATATAAAAAATACTTTTTGTATTTGATGTGCACACAAATACCATCTTATTTTATCCAAATACTAGAAAGTATTGGCCAAACACCTAAAATAGCTGCCACTCAACAAAAGTTGCCATTTTAAGTCTATTCAGGCTTTTCAAACCATTTTATGCTAGCGCAGTTCTTTTAAGAGATGTATGTATGGATCACTATCCAATAATTGTAACAGATGTTATGAATTATTTTAATAAAATTGAATTCAAATCACTAATATATAAATGAATCTCATGTCAAGCATTTGAGAAAAAATGGCCTAATTAAAAACAGATTTACAAACAGTTTGTCATGGAAGTAGACTAGAAATACTGATGTTTCAGAATCAATGAGCATAGAAGTCATTAAGGACAAAACCAAGTCACATTTGGGATAAAAGGGTACAAGGCTGATCTGGAATCTACAGGTCTCCCACACTGCATCAAAATGCGCTAAGATACCACAGGTTTACACCACAATGTTTACAGGTCTAGAAAACATGACCTAGGAGGAAAAATTAAACAAACCCAATTGTTTCAGTCTGGAGAAGAGAAGACTTAGGGGGAAAACCTGATAGTCTTCAAGTACATAAAAGGTTGTTATAAAGAGGAGGGTAATAAACTGTTCTCCTTAACCACTGAGGACAGGACAAGAAGTAATGGGTTTAAATTACAGCAAGGGAGATTTAGGTTAGACACTAGGAAAAACTTACTAATTGTAAGCATAGTTAAGCACTAGAACAATTTACCTAGAGGTTGTAGAATCTCAGTCATTGGAGGTTTTTAAGAAAAGGTTACACAAACACCTGTCAGGAATAGTTTATATAATATTTAGTCCTGCCTCGGTGCAGGGGACTGGACTAGATGACCTAGCAAGATCCCTTCCAGTCCTACATTTCTAGGATTTCTACGACAACCAGAACTACATCAAAGCAATTCTATGAAGGTGACATTGTATGGGGGAGACAAAACTATATTGAGACCAGAGCAAAACAACATCGATCTAGGTTCAGAGACACAGCCAGGTCACATGAATGCAGCAAAAACTTTTCATGTAGAATGATACTATGAATAATAAGATGTCATGTGAATACTTTCATTTGCGTACTATGCGAATCAATTGGTTTTCTGTTCCTGTCATGTAATATCCATTCCAGAATATGAATCACTTAAATACAGCAGTGCACAAATAGGTTAAAAACACAACATAGTTAAGAGAACGAGCCTGGGACTAGGAGTTAGAGATGGGATTAGAATGCAGGAATTCCTATCCCTGACTCACTGGGTTGCCTTGACAGGTCACTTAAGAGCATAGGAATCACCATACGAATCAGACCTGTGGTCCTCTGGTTCAGTATCATATCTTCAGCAGTAGCTAGTACAAAGTTTCAGAGGAAAGTGCAAAGATTCCCATAAAGGACAATTATGGAATAATTTGCTCAATTTTTGTAATGAGACAATTAATGGTTGGTTTATGGCATGAAATATAATTTCTGAATCTCAGTTTGCCTTTCTATAAAATTTACACTTAGGTGTATTATGAAGATATAAATATTTGTAAAATCCTTTCAAAATATAATGAAGGTAAAAAGAGCTGCATAACTGCTAAGTACTACTCTACAGTAACTTCTCCCCTGCTGTTAATAGCTTCTCTTAATTAATTAGCCTCTTACAGTTGGTATGGCTACTTCCACCTTCTCATGTTCTCTGTATGTATAAATATCTTCTTACTGTATGTTCCATTCTGTGCATCCGAAGAAGTGGACTGTAGCCCACGAAAGCTTATGCTCAAATAAATTTGTTAGTCTCTAAGGTGCCACAAGTACTCCTGTTCTTTTTCCTCACTTAACGTTGTAGTTATGTTCCTGAAAAATGCAACTTGATGCGCTTAACAATTAATTTCCCATAACATCGTTTCGCATACAATGTAAATAGGGGGGTTAGGTTCCAGGGAAAAAATTTTTGCCAGACAAAAGATATTATATACATATACTGTATAAGTTTTAAACAATTTAATATTGTACACAGCAATGAATGATTGTGAAGCTTGGTTGAGGTGGTGGAGTAAGAGGGTGGAATATTTCCCAGGGAATGCCTTGCTGCTAAATGATAAACTAGCACTCGGCTGAGCCCTCAAGGGTTAATACACTGTTAATGTAGCCTCACATTCTACAAGGCAGCATGGACTGAGGCAGGAGGGAGGAAACACAATAGATGCAGGTCAGTAGCTGCAAACACTTCCCTGAAAAAACTGAACATGAGGAGGAGCCCACGCTATCCAGCTGGAGCGCACCACTCCCTCCTCCTGATAGCACATGCATGGCTGCACAGGTGCTGACTTTCCAAAGGCTCGGGGGTGCATGCATGAGAGAGAGACGTGCATTGCCCCTTTAAGTATGCTGACCCCACTTCAAGTATGGTGCCCTTTTAAGCAGATCAGCCAGTTCAGACAGGAAGCAACAGCTTCCAGCAAACTCCCTCCTTTCTGTCTCTGAGCCTTGTCCCCCTCCTCTGCTTTGTGGAGAGGGGGTAGGGAGCGGGGGGGGGGGGGGGGGGGGGGGGGAGGGGGGGGGGGGGGGGGGGGGGGAGGGAAGAGCAGGGGGACATCCTGATATAAGCAGGCCTCTCCCACCATCCCCCAGCAAGCAGGAAGCTCCTGGGAGCAGCTCCAAGGCAGGGGGGAGGGCTACCTGAACTGCTGCTGGGCAGCTGCCGAGCCACATACCTTACAGGGAATTTAGGGGAGCTGCTGGCCCCCCTGGTTCTAATCCCCACAAGGAGGGGCAGCTCTTCCAGAGAATCCTGCAAGCAGTGGACAAAGCAGGCGGCTGCCAAACAACGTTATAAGGGAGCACTGCGCAACTTTAAACAAGCTTGTTCCCTAATAAATCAGCAACATAACATTGTCCCAGTTAACGTTGTTAATTGAGGAGTTACTGTACATGTAAATTAGTTATCTCACTTATCCTGATTGCATCCAATAAAGTCATGCTTATTTACTAGTGATCTTATATGTTTACAACAGTACACACAGTTCTGTCCTTCATTAAAAACCCAAGTGGCCTAAGACATCCAAGTATCCAGAAACAAGGAAAGAGGAGAAAACTCAACCTTCCTCCGGACCCTGAAACCTCAGAAAGGGTGAAATCCTAGCCCTATTGAAGTCAGTGACAAAACTCCCATTGGGCAGTAAAACTGAAGAAGTCTTGAAGAAGTCAAAGTGTTTACATAAAAACCTGACAGAGAAAAAAAGTCTTGTGTCATGAGACTTGGGTTCTGATGAACACTGATGTTTTCAAGAATTCTGAAGATTCCTAACCAAGCTTAAAACCTTTAACTTTTTATTTTTATTACTATTTAATAGATGTTTGTGTACTATACAGAATGCAAATCTGTATTAATGGAACAGTACGGATAAGGTATCAATAAAGCCCTACATTAGAGTCTTTCCCTTCAACTGAAGCAGGCTGAACATGGCTCCCTCCAAACAAAGGGGCATGAAAATCACTCCATCTGTCGATGGAACTCTACTGTTTTCTCTAGTGAAAGCACCATTGGGATTCAGCACATGTGAAAAACCAAATGGCAATCCCTACTTGATAACCACTACATCAGCCCACTACATTAAAGAAGCCCTTTAAAAGAGTTTAAACCATCTAAATTATAAGTCACATCTCAGTTAATTTTTAAAGACATAATCCTAATATTTTTCAACTGTCCATTAAACCTTCCAGTAAATATAGGGTAGACAAGATCTACACTTGCAGTGTGAAAAAACAAGAACAATGAAAACAAAACAACAACAAAAAAGCACACATGCCTTTGAAGAGAAGAACAAACAAACAAGAAAGGACACAATCCTGATGTTTTTAACACCACTTTTAAGTATTTTAAATGAATTAAAATGGACACAAAAATTAATAGTGGGGGGGGGGGGGGGGGAATTGTGGATTGGATACTCCCCACACGTCTTTCCTTGAAGTAGGATAACATGGCTAGCTGTCTATCAAAGGCTTTGTCTTCATAGCAAAAAAGTTGTTGTGGAGACAAGGCAGAGGTAGTTTGTACCTCAACTAGCTACATCAAGATAAATCCTAGGTGATTGCAGGGGAAGGAGAAGGACTGATAGACAGCCATGCTATCCTCCTTCAAGGACAGCTGAATAATATTAGGATTATGACTTTAGAGATTAACAGAGAGTTATCTTGAGTTAGCTAAGAGGGAGGGATAGCTCAGTGGTTTGAGCATTGGCCCACTAAACCCAGGGTTGTGAGTTCAATCCTTGAGGGGGCCATTTAGGGATATGGGGCAAAAATCTGTTGGATGATTTAATTGGGGATTGGTCCTGCTTTGAGCAGGGGGTTGGACTAGATGATCTCCTGAGGTCCCTTCCAACCCTGATATTCTATGAGTCTAGCTATCTTTACGTTAAAAAAAACAAACCCCACACAACAACAAACTTAGTTTTTTTGGCCGTGAAGATACCACCTAAGGCAGTGGCTCTCAACCTTTCCAGACTATTGTACCCCTTTCAAGAGTCTGATTTGTCTTGTGTACCCACCAGTTTCACCTCACTTAAAAACTTACAAAAACAGACATAAAAATACAAAAAAGTGACACAGCACACGATTATATGATAAAAATTAGAAAGTAAGCAATTTTTCAGTAATTATAAAATAAATCAATTGGAATATAAATATTGTACTTACATTTCAGTGTATAGTCTACAGAGCAGTATAAACAAATCCATATCTATGAAATTTTAGTTTGTACTGACTTCACTAGTGCTTTTTAATGTAGCCTGTTGTAAAACTAGGCAAATATCAAGATGAGTTGATGCACCCCCTGGAAGACCTCCGAGCCTAAGGTACTTATCTGGGCCCCATTACTGAGATATTAGAGTGCCTCATAATGGTTAACATATTTATCCTTCCAACACCCCTGTGAGAAGTACAATTATTCCTATTTTATAGATAAGGTACTGAGGCACAGAGAGACTAAGTGACTTGCCCAAGGGCACACAGGAAGTGTGTCGTGGAGCAGGAAACAGGGGGATCTGGGCTTCCCATTACCAGGCTAGTGCCCTAACCACTGGACCATCTCTAGCTAATAATTAGAGCTGTACAGGTTAAAATGTAAAGGTCACAATCATGGGATGGCTGCTTCATCAAATCAGTGGCTCTGCCACTTCTGTCCATTTTATAAACCAAACATAAAAGAGTTCCTGTGCTAAGTAACTTGTAATGTGTATAATATATAGTTGTTATACAGAATGAGAAGTGAGGCATAAAACAGCTACAGTACAGTCTATATTTACATCACATTTGTATTTGCTTGGCAATATTTTGAATTGCCAAGTACTGGGGAGATCCATCGGATAAGTAAAAAATGTCTTAGCTTAATTCTGATTATTTTTCCGAAAGGCGAGGCAAACTGGTTGAGACAGTTGTATCTAAGCGTTAAATGTTACTACAATCTTTTAAATTTAAGTTATTATGGATCTGCAGAAGGTGGGGAGAATATATGCAATTCACATATCTAAACAGATTTAACATAAAACTGCATTTTTTGATAGATGATGATTCTATAAGCACTACTTCAGAGGATATATCTGGCCCATCAGTAGTGAAACCGATAACTGGGACAGGTAAGTGTCCAGTTATACATATCTCAGTTTATTAAAAAAAAAAAAAAAAGGAAGGGTAATTTCAATCACAGTAGCCCAAGGCAATCTGATCTCTACTGTGGATTCCAGCTGCCATTGTTTATTACCTACTTCAATTCAGCTGTGGATAAAATTGAATTGTCAGAGAGAGACATAGTAAACTTTTAGCTACCAAAACACTTGTCTTGATTGTACACGGAGGTAAAATGTGTACATTCATCTTGTAAACCATTGCTCCCATTTTAAGGTTTCAGTTAGATCAACTATTGTTCTATCAGTACTGTCTCAAGTTAATTGAAGTGAAATCATCTAATCTACACTCGAGACAAAAATGTGTTTTTCACTCAAGTTTGGGTGCATCTATAATCATGGTAGGAACTACAATCCCTTTATATTCCCTGGTATGTACGCTCGGAGCCTCCAGACTGGATCCCCTGAAATGGCCTCCAATACCTTGATTTACTGAGGAGCAGTCCCTATACCAACTCTACTCAGTGGAGCAGGAGCACTGTTCACACACTAGGCTCTGTTCTAGCAGCAAGAACTGCTAGAATAGAGTCATAGTGCATATAGGTACTTTCTGTACGAGCACCAGAGAGAGCTCCTACCACACAATCACGATGAACAGAGGTCACATTCCAACAAATTACATAAGCACACGCTTAACAGGCCATTGAAGCTGAAAGAACTATTCCCATGTCTGCAGTTAAGCTTCTGCTTATGTAATTTGCTGGACTGTCCCATTGTTTTCTTTAAATATATTATTTTCCACTCATATTGAGCTATTAGTAAAATTCTGTCACTCTTAGTTGTTTAATCTTAAATTACATAGATCTTCAACTGAGCCAGCTCCAAAAATACAGCTTTGTGTTTTAACCAATTCCTGACAATCATTTTTTAAAAGTTTCTTTCTAGCTTTCATCACTGGTCTCATTCTGCAGTATATCCAAAACTCTGCAGTTCATTAGATACAAGGTTAAAAAGTACGGTATTATGTTACACTTCTATTCAGACAGTTACACTGACTTCCCGAATACCTAAGAATTAGGTTCAAAATCTTAAACACTAACCTTTAAAATTTATTTCATATAGTACTTGTTCCCATACAGTAGCAAAACGTACTTCCTCTTGGTGTTCGAACTTACACTCACACTTTGCTCTATACCCAATTTATGATTGATGTCACCACCCGGACACTAGGAAACATCTAGATACTGGACTTTTGCTCATCTAGTGTCTACCTGCTACAGTTTTCGCCTTCATGATGCTTTTGTACTAGTACATCCCTTTCTACTTCTAAAGATAATATGAAAATATTCTCTCTTCTTATTGCTGATACAGAAGTTGCTGTTTATGCTTGAACTCTAATTGCTACTCTCTGTACAGCTTTGATACAAATGTTTTAAAGTTAATAATACATTGCAACAATAAAACACACAGACAGAATTCTGTTGCCATCTGAAGGCAACTTAGGTTTTATTTGCAGAAAAATATTTTTGCATGCATGACTGAACTGTTCTCACATATTATTGCAACATATACACCTTTAAAGTCCCGACGTTCTTCCTGACAAACTATTCCGAAACCCTATTTCAAATGTTAATTCACTCCACACTCCATTACTGAATAAAATTTAGCTACAGATATACTTTTATTTTTGTGTATTCTGCAATCCTCAGTTATTTGTTTCATTCATATTTTCAGACAATTTAATTCCTTTGGATGAAGCACAGAATCACTTTAGGGTTATTACAGTTCATGATACAGGAGCAGGAAAACACTGGAGTGATAATGAAGTCAGAGCTCTGATAAATATATGGTCAGATGAGAAGATACAACAAATGCTTGAAGGAGCAACAAGAAATAAAGAAATCTTTGAGGAGATTGCCAGAAGGTTAATGAAATTTGGCATAGACAGAGACTGGAAGCAGTGTCGCACAAAGTACAAGAACTTAAAATATGAATACCGCGCACTGCAAAAAGAAAATGATCATCTTGGCAATCCCAGACGAAAGATGAGGTTTTACGATGAAGTTGATTGCATCTTCAGAAGACAACCTCTAGTTGCATCTAGCTGGGGATGTGAAAGTTCTAATCTCATATCAGGTATTAGACCGGTAGTGAAAATACCACTCTCAAGACTAAACTTATAAACATGACAATTTTCTGCTATCTTTGACATTGAGCATTGGATTTAGTTGAAGTGACAGGCTGTAGAGATGGTCAGACAGGTTTTGTAAAATTATATAGATGGTGAATTCTGAGAGCAGTAGCAAATAAGAGCATAGGCTTTATCGTATCTAAGCAAAATGAAGGTGTAAAGAACAGGGAGCCCATTTCTATATAATAAAAAGTGCTCCCCATTAATTTGATAACAGTTGTGTCATGGGCTGATAAACATCGCTGCCTAGGATTATATTTTAGCCCAGATGTAATTATTACCTACTTCATAAACGGAATCAACCTCAAGTTACATTGTTTATTAAAAAACATTTAAAGATATCGATTTCATTTTGGAATTCTAATGTGGTCTTCACAAACTTGCATTGAAGAAAAAATGTAATGCTATAATTTGACAATGAATCATTTGAGAACGTAATAAAGTCTTACACCAGTGTCAACTCATGGCTGTCTCAGGTCAGCACCAGAAAGGAGTACTGACACGTGATAACTTTGTAGCAAAGCTCATCTGATTTTGGGCATTGGATTTGTGAAAGCAAACATACTTTCTAGTGGCACCTAACCTGTCCAGGACATTCCAATTGCTGCTCTGAGCCACCTACTCTAAACATTTCTTACATATCAAAGACTTTTGTGGTTTGTCTGTTTTTAGAACACCTCTAAAAGTATATTTGTTCATAGAATACTTTGTTTTTCTTTTATAAGAGTCAGTGGGAGACATTATCACAAACACAGGACCTTGGGGTATCAAGAGAAAAGCATCTGATGGTAAGAGATTTTTGCCTTTTTGGGGATATGCAAATACTGTTGCAGAGTTGAATGCTAGGTGCAAGTTTAATCAAATATTCAAGTTGTAAAACAATCAATCATTTATTAGTAAGGCTGCACGTTTATCATGGAGGTCATGGAAGTCACGGATTCTGTGACTTCCCGGGACTTCTCTATCAGCTGGTACGGCTGGCCTGGGGGCCACCTGAGCAGCTCGGGCAGTCCCAGGGCCAGCTGCACAGGCTGCTTGCTGCTGGGGCAGTCTCGGGCCACCGTGCTCCCCTCTCCCAGCAGCAGCAGGAGTTTGGGGGGGCGGGGGGGGAGGTGGCGGAAGAGGCTCAGGTGTAGGAGGGGGTGAGGGCTCTGGGCAGTGCTTACCTCGTGGGGGAGGAACGACTCCCCAGAAGTGGCGACATCCCTCAGCTCCTAGGTGGAGGCACCTCTGCGCGCTGCCTCTGCCTGCCGGCATGGTCCCCTACAGCTCCCATTGGCCACAGGTCCCAGCCAATGGGAGCTGCGGAGCTGGCGCTTGGGGTGGAGGCAGCGCACAGAGGCGCCTCCACCTAGGAGCTGAGGGAGGGGGATGTCACCGCTTCCAGGGAAGTGCAGAGCCAGGCCACACACCGCTGTCCAAGCCCACCCCGCCCTCCCCCGAGATTTAGTCAGGAGTATATAGTACAAGTCATGGGCCGTGAATTTTTGTTTACTGCTTGTGATCTGTCCATGACTTACTAAAACATAGCCTTACTTATTAGGCTAATCAAGAGTTTCCTCATGATTCTGTGGGGAAATTGTTTGATTTCTTTGTCCCAGTGCTCACTAAGAGGGAGAGAAACATGCCAGCAACAGAAATTTCTCAGGCCTTGAACACTAAAACCTCAGAAAAGGTAAAGAAACTGTACTGGATGGATGGCATCTGAGCCATCTGAAAGAAGGCCAAATAAAAATCACTCAAGAGTGGAGGTTTTTGGTGCCCACTAGACACTGGTGAGATACTAACATTACACCCATATTTAAAGAGAAAGACACCAGGGAAAGCACCAGAAGCCTATAAACCTGTGAGCCTAAACTTCCATACTGAGAAGATTCTAGAATCACTATCATGAACAAGAAACACGTTAAGGGGAGAAGACTGGTGTGTTAGTGTCAGCAAAAACTCAAAAAAGAGGTACCATGCTTTCCTTAGTAAGTAAATAATGGAAATACAGATTAAACAAGAGACTGTTGGAACAGTACCCACTAGGCTAATGTAAATGGTTAGCTAGAAGATCACTTAAAGTGATGTTCTATTTGCTGAACAATTGGCTTTGTTAAGGGTGGACTGATTTAAATCAGAGCTATTTAAATAACCAAATTTTAATCATGATTTCCATTTGTACTTTTTAAGTCATTTTCCTAAAGATAAACTGTATAGGATGGATCAACCTAACATAGAAAAGGTGTCAACTAACAGGAAAAGGGTTTTCCTTGTTCATCACCATATGAGTTATACCTTAAGTGGTTACAAGATTCAACACACTGATCAGAGATAGGATCGGAGGACAGTAGTGTAGAGAAAAATGAAGCACTATCAGCTTGATATCGGGCAGTAGTTAGAATACAATAAGCAAGCACTGGGATACAGAGAAAGGAATAGAGCACAAATCAGAAAAGAGTATGGCATTATACAGAAATCTAGCAAGATCATCTCTGGAGCAATACAAGTCTACATATTACAGCAAATCTATCAAAATGTTGAAAAAAAAAGACAAGGATGACTATGGTCTCCAGGATTAGAACCAGGGGGTGCACAAAGTTAAAAAAAATAAAAACAGGTTTGCAGTCACTAAAAGGACTTCTAAAGATCTATATGCAGAGCAGCTAAATGTCACAACATTTCTGAGAGTAACCTGCTCAGAAAAGAGGTATAAACTGAAGCTAAGAAAGAACTATGGCTGGGCAATTAAATATTTTCATTTATTATGAGCTTATAAACAGTCTGAAGAGAGCACTTGTGAGTGGCAAGTAGAAAAGTTTGAATACCTGAAATTTAACAGTGATTTTACATGAAATTGGTCAGATTCACTCCCTGTTGGACATGGCATTAAAGTTTCAGTTTTGACAAATCAGCTTTTTTCAACAGAAAAATGTTTATCACAGAATTCCTGACTAGTTCTAATTATGACCCAGATACATCAGACAATTCTTCTCCCCACCAGCAAGATGTGATTGGTGAATAATAGCTTTAGAAAACAAGTGTATGCCAATCTGTAGAGTTATTCAGAGTAGAGTCATCACTTTGCTTGTCCTCTCTTTACATTGCTATGCCTCTCTCTCTTTCTCCCTCTCCAATAACATACTGTGCTTTCTTCTACAGAATCATCACCTGGTCCGCTTAAGAAGAGTGCTTCTGAGAAAGCTGTAGTACAGTTTCAAAGAAGTTTAACAGACAGAATGCATACAGTAACAGAAGGCAAAAAAGCACTTTTAGAAAGGCTTTGTAAACAGGAGGAAACACAAGACATCAGCAGAACACAGCTGTATGGTGATCCTCCAGCTATAAAACAGGTTGGTTTAATGAACTTTCTACCAAACTCGCATGCAAAAAGAAAATACAAACAATCCACAGATGAGAGATGGAAGAGATCTATTTGATTATCTAGTCCATCCATACTTGTATAGGATTGCTTCTCTACAGTAAATTTGTGCTTGAGCTTTTTAAACCTAAACAGGAATGGGTTTCCCATCACTATGCCACAGATTAACAGACTTAATGGAAAGGAAATTTCACCTTGTTTTAAGCCTAGATTTTCCTTTGCTTTAAATTTCACCCCATCCCTTGTAGGTACACTCTTATTGACCATCAGAGCAGTTACTCCTCATCCTCTACATTCATAACCTTCAAATACTTGAAGGTTTTATCACAGCTTTCTTTAGCAAAGTGAGTGGGAAGTGAAAAATACAAGCTTCCTCTGAACAAAACAAAAATCTCACCCAATTATTGTGTTGATGCTGTGCTGTTTTCCTAAATCTGCAGACAGAAAATTCTAGTGCCAGGGCTTCTGCTCAAGCAGAAGTATAAAATGAATAAGACTGGTGAGTTTCGCTACAACTGGTCAGAACCAATGTGTCAGTCACACTTCTGCTGCCTTGCACTAGACCTTTTCATAAAGCTATCCAGGACAATCCACATCTTTTTCCTGTAAATTTACAACAAATTAGTAAATGAAACATTGATAGTCTGACCTGACTCATTACCTTTCATTTGCTCAAGTTAAAATTACGTACTACTGTGATAAGCATTTTAGAAATATCTGAGAATGGTCATTCCACTCCACCCCTTAATCCGGTGCCCGCGGGTGCCATGGCGCCCGCCGGGGCATTTATGTGCACCCGCCTAGTGCCCAGCAGGGGAGAGAAGCCACGGCCCCGCGCCTGCCGGGGACAGAGAACTCCAGGGCTGCAGGTGCCTGTGTTCTCGGTCCCAGGCAGGCGCGGGGCCCACCTTGTCCCCAGCAGGGGAGAGAAGCCGGGGCCCCCACACCTGCTGGGGACAGAGTACTCCAGGGCTGCAGGCTCCGGTGTTCTCTGTCCTCACGACTTCTCTCTGGATTCATATATTATGTAATATTAAATATGTTTTTCGTATTATTTAATCTACAAATACAAAATAAGCCCCACACTCTTCTGAAAAGATGAATGTGCTACTGGCCACAAAAAGGTTGGGGACCACTGCCTTAATGTGTCTAAATCTTTCTGGTGTTTCTCATAGCCCACTATTATTTCAATAATTGAAGCAACTCTGTGTCAACAGTTAACCAATTCACTGTCTACTACCTCCTAAGTATTGATATGTATAAGAAATACAGAAATCCCCCTATTATCCACTCTCCACTTTAAGAGGCAACCATTCCCTATGACTGCTATCACTTAGCCAGTTTTTAGTTCTCAACAAGACTCTGCCTCTTACCCCATAGTTATTTATTTTCCCTGTTAATCTTATGATGGGCCTTATACAAAGCTTTCTGAAAATCCAAATTAAGTTATTTTCACTGGGTTGACTTTATCTACTATTTTATTAACTTTTTCAAACAATTCTAAGAAACCAGGCAAACATGGTTTTCCCTTGCAGAAGCTGTTTGACCCTATCAATCTACACAGCAGCACATTAGAAAAAAATCCCAACTATATATATGTAATGATGGCTTCTAAATTAGCTGTTATCGCTCAAAAAGTTGGTTTTGAAGTCACCACGGATAGTTCTCTGAAAAATTCAGCTCATGCCCAGCAGCAATCAAAAAGACTAACAGAATGTGAGGAACTACTAGGAAAGGGGTTAAAAAAAACCAAAAACCACCCCACAAATTATTATAATACCATTATATAAATCCATGGTGCACCCACACCTTGAATACTGTGTCCAGTTCTGATCGTCCCCTCTCAAAAACAATATAGTGGAACTGGAAAAAGGTTCTGAGAAAGGCAACAAAGATGATCAAGGTTATGGAATGGCTTCCATATGAGGAGAAATTAAAAATATTAGAAGGGGCTGTTCATCTTAGAAAAGACATCACTAACAAAGAGCCCCGAGATATGTAGTTAAGCTGACTTATGCCCCAAGTATAGACACCACTAAGTCAATGGAAGAATTCTTCCATCGATTTTGGTACCGCCTCTTGAGGGGGGCGGATTATCTATAGCAATGGAAAAACCTCTTCCGCCATTGTAGCAAATATTTACACCATGGCACTACAGCAGCAGTGCCATAGCTGTAGTGTCTGTAGCATAGACAAGCTCTCAGTCTCTATCGCTTTTGGACTCTCATAACAAATCCCACACAGAGCCTGATTTACTACCCATCCCACATGCTGAACATGGACTAATTTCAATAGGAGTTCTGCACACAGAGTGGGGCTACATTTCTCCTTTTTGGTTGGAAGAAAGCAAAATGCATTCAGATGTTTTGTACATAGCAGTGGTACATATTACTGCCAAAAATATCCATCAGAATAGTTTCTTTGGGAAAAATTAACAGACCTCACAATTGTTCCAAAACTGACTTTTTTCAAATTTGCCCTTGTCAAGGACACAAATGACGTTTTTACTTAATTAGTAGCTCAAGGTACTCCATATATCTCTCCCCTACCCCAAAAAACTACTATTTTTTTTTAAAAAGGCATCCTGTCAAAATACCAGTTTTATAATTACCTTATTCCTTGGCTCTCAAATAATCAAGCAAAATCAACAGACTCATCCTTAAGCCCTCTCCACATTAAAACTTGTGTAGCAAGTACTTGAAAGTTTCAAACACAGTCTACATCAGGGATTCACAAAGTGGGGGTCACAAGGCTATTACATGGTGGGGATCACAAGCTGTCAGCCTCCACCCCAAACCCTGTTTTGCCTCCAGCATTTATAATATATTAAAAAGTGTTTTTTTAATTTATAAGGTGGGAGGAGGTCGCACTCAGAGGCTTGCTCTGAGAAAGGGGTCACCAGTACAAAAGTTTGAGAACCACTGGTCTACATCCATTGCTAACATGGCTATAAAATGTGTTACAATCATGCTGAGAATCAGTGCTTTAGACATGCATTTCTATAGTACTCACCACAACACTGGTGTTTATAATGTCACAAAACAAATTCCGGGATGTCTTTAGTATATGAGGATGCATAAGAGGTTTAAAAATAGGCTTTTTTTTTTTATAAAAGGTTAGTTAAAATATGCTAAATGCCCTCCACAGCACAGTTAGTGCACATGTGAGAAGGCTGGGAGTCAGGGACTATAAATATGTCTCATAGGGCCCACTTGAATTCCTATTGACTACAGTGGGAGTTTGATTAGGCTCTTAGGACTTGTCTTCAGGAGAGTTTTACCAATCTTAAGTGAATGTGTTATTTTTTAATTTAAGCTGGTGTAACAGGATCAAGCACGCAGTGGAATAAAACCCCTATTTGAGTGACCTAAACTTTTTAGCCAAGAATCATGAAAATTATGCATCTACCGATTCATTTTAAGTGGTGGGATCACAGATGCCAAAAGGTTTTAATTGCTGTGTACCACTGTATCAGAAGAAGGGACATAAAAATAGGTCATTAGTGTTTGTGGCACATTATACAAACACTGCACTTTTTACTCAAGCGTATGATAGGCGTTCAACTAACTATTGGCACGTCTGTTTTAACATGTTCCCTACAACTGCTTCCTCCTTGTTGATCAATTATCTCAAAGATTCAGTCAGGTACACTGCTAGCTTTGTCATTTCTATCTTTTAAAATTGGAGATAAATATTGTTAAATATCAAGGGCCAAATTCTTCCCTCTGATGTACTGCCCAGAGTTCCCTTTAAAGTCAATTATCAGATGGGTAGCCGTGTTTGTTTTTGTGGATACAGACTATGAGGAGTCCGGTGACACCTTAAAGACTAACAGATTTATCTGGGCATAAGCTTTCGTGGGTAAAAACCACTTCTTCAGATTGAGTGAAAATTACAGATACAAGCATAAATATACTGGCACAGTTCTTCTCTTCGTGTACCAGTATATTTATGCTTGTATCTGTAATTTTGACTCCATGCATCTGAAGAAGTGTTTTTTTACCCACGAAAGCTTATGCCCAGATAAATCTGTTAGTCTTTAAGGTGCCACCGGACTCTTTTTTTTTTTTTTAAGTCAATGCCAATCCAAGGCCCTCAGTGGTTTACTAAATGTCCTTGTTGATTTAGGGCTGACACAACTCTCATTAAAGTCAACTGAAAGGCTCCCCCATACCCTTGAATGGGATTTGGATTGGGCCTTAATTGGTGGGCCCCTCAGGAGTTTTTATTCCCCCCACTACAGATTTTGCTTTTATATATTTATTTTGTTAATTGTTTTATAGAGAACATGGCTTTAATACACACTTTTAAGTTAAAAGAAAATAAGTTTCATAAAGCACATTTGATTCAATTCAATTAATGCTGAATTTTAATTTTGGTTTGCAAGTTACATTCCATTAAAATAGAGATAAATCATATGGTTTTAATCTGGGGCAGATTTACTTATAATTATTATTTGTATACAGTCCTAGTTCCACATAACCTGAAGAGAACTCTTTTAGTAGGTTTCAGTTAAATATCCAAAATGTATCAAGATGTTGGGCACTGCATTTATTCCATGGCTGTAGCTCAAATATGCAACAGGTACAGATGGATTAAGAGAGATCAAAATTATACAAAAACAATCTTGATCAAGCAGTACAGCCTCAATTTAAAATAAGCAATAGTTTACTCTGTACTTCATGTCTTTATTGAAGTGGATTGAAAAATAGGGACTTGAGGTGAAACCCAACTCAGCCCTGCGGTACATGTGCTAACTCATCAAGGAGCACGAATTGCTCCAAACCTCAGGCTTCTGAGCTAGCGTTAGAACAGGCCAAGGTCAGTCGTGGGTTGTTAGAACACACACGGCTTGCATATAAGGCAATCACAAAACGGAAGCTCTGAGGAGCCCTGGTGCTATGGTAGTTACAGTGTGCAACGGGGGGGGGATGTCAATTTTGGCTATTGCCTCTAGAGAATCTGAGCAACCAGTAGATAAATTGCAGCTTTTGCATTAGGATGGATGCCCCCCTGTACCTACCTCTCCTCTACCAGGGAGCACACAGTCAGTGAGTACATAAATAACAATCGCAGATGCTGTGTCGCCCTTTCCTTACTTGTGGTGCTGGTCCCGTACCCCCGACCCACTTACCTGCGCAGACCCTCACCTGCCACACCTCCCCACGTGCACCCCTCCCTTTATCCCGTGCAGCAGGCGGCCCTTCCACACAGACACCCCCCCCCCCTTACCTGTGCTGCAGCCCCACCAGCCCTAATGTGATCACATGGGGCACATCGAGCTCCGCGGGCCACGAGCCGGAGGCGATGCAGCCGAACACGCCGCACTCCTCCCGGATCCCCAGCTCCTCAAACTCCATAGCGCCCGGCCACCCCGCAGAAACACGTGCTGCTGCCGCCGGCCCTTCAGCGCGGGTCGTGGTGGCCGCTAGCTACCTCCTGCGCGAGGCCAACTCCTGCTGCGCCGGCGCCGCGGCAGCCAGGACTAGGACAGCGTCGTCCCGCCCAAAAGCCCGCCACGGCCTCCCTTATTTACATACGGGGGTGGGGACTCTAACGATCCCCCCTGCCGCGCGTGCGATAGATTGGGGGGGGGGCTGGGTCTGGTCTTGGAAACACAGTTCATCAGCGCGGGCACCTCCCCCGTCTCCGTGTGTGCTTGGTACGTTCCGCCCTCCCACGTGCCGCTTCCCCAGACTCCCCGCTACATTCACAGCCCGGCCGGTAGGCCCGGGGCAGCTCGTGAGCGACAGCGGGGAGGGAGCGGGTCCGGGTACCCAGAGAGCGGCGTGGGGGAGTTGCATTGGCGCGAAGGAGAGCAGGGGGGTTGGGGTGCGCACTGGGAGGGAGGGGAAATGGCGCGTGTACTGCGGGGGGGCAGGCGCGTGGGAGCTCTCATGGGGAGGGGTCATGGGGGCAGCGGTCGGTGTGTTTGCCCCTGCGGGGGCGGGTTCCTTGTGGGCACAGCCACTCTGCTGCGGCGATTGGGCTGGGCAGTCATTCCCCGCCCCTTCCGCTGCCCGCGCGCGCGCACTGCGTCATCTCAGTGAGCGTGACAGCGGGTGCGGAGCCGCCGCCAGCCCCACGTGCTAATCGGGCCTCTCTGTGTCTCGTAGGTGCCTGTTGCCCTGGCCGCCGCCGGCGCGATGGCTCCCGTAGCAACAGGTAACGTTCCGCACCCTCGGCCCCTCCCCGGCCCGGCGCGAGGTCTCGGGCGACTTTGGAGCTGAGTTCTGCGTCAGCCTCCCCCGAAGCTGGCGGGACTCGGAGAAGAGCCCGCTGCCCCCTCAGTCTTCCCCAGGGCGGCGGGGCCTAGCGCTGCTACTGCGCCGCCTCTGCAGAGAGGAGCTCATGCGTGGGGCCGGGCCCTGGGCTCCCGGGGCTCTGCCGAAGAGGCGCCTTCCCCGCCCCCCGCAGGCAGAGAGGAGCAGCGGGCTGCGTGAGTGACGGGTGGCTCGCGCCAATTCACTCTGGCCCGGCTGGGGGGGGAGATGCTCGGGCTCCCCCCGGCCTCACCGCGTGGGCTGGTGGGTAATAACGGGTGCGTGCAGCCTAGGCCCCCGGTGTAGACTCCGTGCGGAGGGGGAAAGGGTCGGTTTGTTGTTTAAACCCAAACTAGTGAAGATATTAAATGAAACATGAAGGACAAGACCCGCCGTGGCAAGTAGCTGGCTCCAAAGTTCATGAGGGTTGAAACAAAACTTAATAGAGCTGTTTTTATGGCCTCTTTTCTCCTTCGCTGTAAGTGGGGGCCTTTCGGTTTCCGGCTGCCCTGCCGTAGGTTTGGAAAGGACCTAACTCCAGAGCTGTAGCACGTGAAGCTGGCTATAATCCAGATAAATCCAGTTTTGCTCCAGGATGAGTGAAAAGCAAACATAGCATGAATATAATGACCTACCACTTTAAACTTTTTAGTTTGAACAGTTAAGGTTCTGATAACCCCCAATAATCTTCAAATGTCACTTAAAATTACTCCTTCCTCTTCTAAGGCTGTCTATGTTATGAGCTAGGGGTCTGATTTCCCTGCTTGTAAGCATATTCTTGCCTGCTGGCTAGCCGTTATTGAGCTGGCACAAGTATAAATAGCAGTGTAGCACAGGTAGCGGCAGCAAGAGGCATTGCTGAGCGCTTCCGAGTATAAATCTGCCTGATGCCCTGCAAGTATGCTCTTTTTCCCATTTCCTGAAGATGAAGTGATCAACTATACCCACCTGTTGTCACACAGTCTTTTGAATAGAACTTCTCAATTTTCACTTGAACATTTGCTCGTTTAAACTTGTATTACTGTTAGGACAGACATAAAGAATAAAAGGATGCATACAGAGAAATGTATCCAACATGTAAAGTCCTCATAGTTTAAGGAAACAAATCCTGATTTTTTTACATCAGTGGAACCATTTGGCCAGTAGTCATGAGACTTTACAGACTTTTGTCTGTGCTGTTGGAACTGAAGTTTTCCTTTTCTACCACTTTTCTAGATGGGCTTTAAATGTTTCTTTATACTCCATTGAAGAAAATTTGAATGCTAGGGCATTGTCAGTTAGAATACTCCTGGTCTTTAACTATCTCGGTTTCCCAAAACGTACTTATACATATGATTTGCCAAAAATAATCTTAATTTGTCCAAAAATTGTAATTTTAAAAATTAACTTTATTTCTCTAGAACTGAAACTTGGTAAAAAAATTAATGAAGGTAAAACAAAAGAAGTCTATGAGTTGCCAGATCTCGCAGGATGTGTGCTGATGCAATCAAAAGACCAAATAACAGCAGGAAATGCAGCTAGAAAGGATCACATGGAAGGAAAGGCAGCAATTTCCAATACAACAACTAGCTCTGTGTTTCAGCTGCTACATGAATCTGGTAAGTATTTCAAAGATAAAATAGATGCATTTGTGTTCTGTTATATATGGTGAGTCTTATGGAGTGATATGACTGTCTGAGAAGATGTAAATGTTAATTCACCTAGGTTTTGGAACTGATTGACTTCAGTAAATTTCCTTATATCAGTGTCCCAAAGAGTAATCTAAGATTATTGACCTAGGTTACGAAATAAAAATTAATGTATCATATTTGAAGTCCTCCCCCAGCCCCAGAAAGCTTCCATATGTATTATTGCTGTCTTCCTGGACACCACTCTCTTCCCTCCCCACCACCCACCTCATGCTTTCAACTCTCAGCTTAGAAGCAGATAGTGAGAGTTTGGCATTAAGCTCTTATTCCACGCATCTGTCTGTGGAAATTACTACTGCTGGTCAGTGACCATACCAAAGACTGCATTTAAAATCAAAACTTTACCTAGCTTTACTAGAGTAAAACCATAATAAAAATGAAGACCTGGATGGATAAACTTCATTAAATGTTCTTGTTTTCTCAGTGTCTGCCATATCACCTTCAAAGACTGCTTATTGTTTGTGGCATAAAAAGTGTGCCAAGTGTTTTACAGGTAGCTGTGAAGAAGATACTTTATTTTGCAGAGTTTACAATGTAGCACATGATGGATACTGAGGTGAATTGGAAATCTTAAGATTTACTTTTGAGGCTTAAAAAATGGCTTACCTTTTCATGCTGGAGAAGACTATTGATGAGATATGAAAGTGATCCAAGTGAAATGTATTAAATATTTTGTGAATGTTTTCTACATTTTCAAATATATTGATTTTATTTGTAACACAGAATACAAAGTGTACAGTGCTCACTTTATATTATTTTTATTATAAATATTTGCACTGCAAAAATGGTAAAAGAAATAGTATTTTTCAATTCACCTCATACAAGTATTGTAGTGTAATCTCTTTATCGTGAAAGTGCAATTTACAAATGTAGATTTTTTTGTTGTTACATAACTGCACTCAAAAACAAAACAATCTAAATCTTTAGAGCCTATAAGTCCACTCAGTCCTACTTCTTGTTCAGCTAATCACTAAGAAAAACAAGTTTGTTTACATTTGCAGGAGATAATACTGCCCCCTTCTTGTTTACAGTGTCACCTGAAAGCGAACAGGCGTTCGCATGGCACTTTTGTAGCCAGCATTACAAGGTATTTACATGCTAGATATGTTAAACATTTGTGTGCCCCTTCATGCTTCGGCCACCATTTCAGAGGATGTGCTTCCATATTGATGACACTCGTTTAAAAGAAATGCATTAAATAATTTGTGACTGAACTCTGGGGGAAAATTGTATGTCTCCTTCTCTGTTTTAGCTGCATTCTGCCATATATTTTATGTTAGAGTAGTCTCGGATGATGACCCAGCACATGTTCGTTTTAAGAACACTTTCACTGCAGATTTGACAAAATGCAAAGAAGGTACCAATGTGAGATTTCTAAAGATAGCTACAGCACTTGACCCAAGGTTTAAGAATCTGAAGTGCCTTCCAAAATCTGAGAGGGACGAGGTGTGGAGCATGCTTTCAGAAGTCTTAAAAGAGCAACACTGATGCGGAAACTATAGAACCTGAAACACCAAAAAAACAAAATCAACCTTCTGTTGGTGCCATCTGACTCAGATGATGAAAGTGAACATGTGTCGGGCCGCACTGCTTTGGATCATTATCAAGCAGAACCCGTCATCAGCATGGACACATGTCCTTTGGAATGGTGGTTGAAGCATTAAGGGACATGAATCTTTAGCGCATCGGGCACATAAATATCTTGCGACGCCTGCTAGAACAGTGCCATGAGAACACCTGTTGTCACTTTCAGGTGACATTGTAAACAAGAAGCAGGCAGCATTATCTCCTGCAAATTGTAACCAACCTTGTTTGTCTGAGCGATTGGCTGAATAAGAAGTAGGACTGAGTGGACTTGCAGGCTCTAAAATTTTACATTGTTTTATTTTTGAATGCAGGTTTTTTTGTACCTAATTCTACATTTGTAAGTTCAACTTTCATGATAAAGAGATTGCACTACAGTACTTGTATTAGGGGAATTGAAAAATACTATTTCTTTTGTTTCTTACATTGTAACTATTTAATCAAAAGTAAATATAAAGTGAACACTGTACACTTTATATTCTGTGTTGTAATTGAAATAAATATATTTGAAAATGTAGAAAACATCCCCTCCTCCTGCACCCCAACCCCTGCCCTGAGCCCTCTGCCGCCCCCACTCCTGCACCCCAAAACCCTGCCTTGAGCCCCCTCCTGTACCCCAACCCTCTGCCCTGAGCCCTCTGCCTCACCCCTTCCTGCACACCACATCCCCTCCCACACCCCAGCCCTACATTCATGGCCCTGCATGCAATTTCCCCACCCAGATGTGGCCCTCGGGCCAAAAAGTTTTCCCACCCCTGATTTAAGGCCTCTCTCACTTGGGAAGTAATCATCTCAGATGTATTGTAGCTACAGAACAACACATTAAGGTCTTTGAGAAAACAGAATCTTTTGATGAAATAATTTTCTCTTTGATCAACTATACACCAGTCTGGTCACAGTTCTCAGTTCACTCATAGAAGTACACAGAGTAGCAAAACTGAGTTTTCTTTTTACATTTAGGAATCAAAACTGCTTTTGTCAGAAAACATGGCGACACAGCGTTCATAGCAGCTCAATGTGAAATGATTCCAATTGAATGGGTGTGCAGAAGAATTGCTACTGGTTCTTTCCTGAAAAGAAACCCTGGTGTCAAGGAAGGATATAAGTTTTACCCACCCAAAATTGAAATGTTTTACAAGGTAAGTAAAACTGTAACTATCTATTAAACATAAGAAGGTGATGTGTTAAATAGTATCATTTTTACAAAATAATCCTAACATAGGAGCAGGTGTAGTGCATGAAACTGACTTCTGTCAATTTTTGTGGTTTTTGCACTTCTGTTTGTGTGTGTGCTCTCCTTATTGCTGCATGCAAGATCCATACAAATATGAAACTGGCTAATTGATCCTACTGAAAAAATAATGAAACTGACTGTATATAACGCAAAGGGGAAAAGAAATATCTATTATATTTATAGCAGCTATAAATACAACATTTTCAGACAAGTGTATTTTTTAGGTTGACAAATGTCCCTTTAAACTGAAATGAAACTACTTATTGATGGATTTTAAGAAACTAGTATTGATTCTGTATTTTGCAAACATTGCTAAAATGTCTTTCTTGAATATTCTCTTAGATCAGAGATTTTCCAACTAGTTCAGAAAGCTGACTGGTCACATAGTACAGGCTCATTGCCAGCATTTAAATCTCATTACAAAGCAGCTAAAAATGCATTAAGCACTCTCTGTTACTCTTCAATGTAAATTATTGCTGTAATTGAAACGGGTGTAAGGTAAATGAGGAGGGGAGGAGGTCTTTTGATCAGAAATGGGGAGACAGCATGCATAATAGTGAGTGAGAGAGGAGGTGGTCAACAAGATAATCTATTAAAATATGGTCCATGTTATGGACTTTTTCTCTTGTCCTTCCTTAGATCACTTAAGCTTCCTTGGCATACCTACACCACTAAACGAATGTAACGTGACAAAGGGAGTTCATGCATGATTTTCATTCTTATGTTGGCAGGGTTTGGGAGCACAGTGAAAGTGAGGTGATGCAGGAAACTCAGGAGGGTTTAATCTGCTGTACCAGCAGTCCATGCTAATCCTGTTGGGGAATGGTGACTTTATATATACAGGGAGGTTAGCCTCAGTTCTTAATGTGACAAGATCATGGCAGTTAACAACACATCATGTGAGCCATCAACTAAAGGAAACCTCAACATCCTTATAGAAGGGTGTGGGGTCATAGCCCCACTATCATTGTGACAAGGATATATCTCTCCAGGGATTGGCCTGCTTAGAGAGGAGGTCTCACTCTGAGGGTAGGGAGTGGGAGGGTAAACCTAGAATGAGAAACTTCTGGTTGGACTGGAAGCAGAAGGGGTGAGAAAAGATTATTTGAGGAGTGCTACACATTTCAGAGCATCAACCTTTTTATCTTTCTGACGTTGGCTTTATCCTCGTCCTAAAAGTCCTTTGCTGACGAAGTCCTTTTGGTATATGTAGTGTCTGGTTTGAGTAAATTTACTGGTAACCCCAGGCATTCAGCAGATCCTGGTCTCTGTATTCAGAATTTTTGAACAATCTTAATAGCATGGAAACAATGGGACCTCTTCTCTTATGCTGCTGAAAGGGACAAAAGCAAGCTGAGTTTGGTTAGGGAGCATTGGCTTCACAGTATGCTTCCTCGCAGAGTTCTGCAAGCTGGTAGAGGTATGGGGGTGAGAGAGAAATGGCAGAGGGGATAGTGACCTGTCTTTAATAACTAGTCTGACTCTTCAGTGATATTCAGGGGTACTCAGTAGCAGAGAGGTTCCAAACAGAGTAGCTGCCTTGGGGCTGGATGGCGAATGGGCAGGGAAGACTTTCCCCAAGGGACTGTGATCTATTTTCTTGCATGCTGGCCACTTCAGGAGGCTTAACTTCTTTCCTTTGAGGGGAAAATGTGGCTAAAACTCTGGGAAGTGGTATCCTTGTGAAACTTTGAGAGTCTCTCTCTCTCTCTCTCTTTTTTTTTTTTTTTTTTTTTTTTTTTTTTCCTTGCCCCTTTTCCCCCAATTGGAGGGGGGGAGCATGAAAGGACCTGGCCAGTAACCATCCTGGTGCTTCAGCAATATACAAGGGCGTTCCCTTTTGAAATCAGATGACAACCATACATCTTGTATATAGAAAGGTTGTATTCACTGCATGCTATGGCAAAATCTATACTTCAAGATTTTACAACAGTTGCTTTCATACAGCAACTTCTGTCCAATTCAAGATTAAAAGAACTCTTGAAAAGTGTCTTAAAATATAGATCAAGTAGTCTTACTGTAATATGCTGACTGCTTCCAAATAAGCAGGTTAACAATAACATTTGGAGTCAAACTTGCATTACTTGATTAAATACTAGCAGTGAAACTCCTCTTGGAATTTGTTAAAACTGAACTGTCTGTAGTCCAGTAGAAATAGATTTGTAGGCTAAGTGGTGGTTAGAGTTGAAAGGTGTACAGTGTGTTGCAGTTTATTATTTTTATACCACATACAGTGGAGATAAAAGAAATATAGGCGCACGCACACATCCCTCCATTGCTGTCTGCTAAAGTATGAGTGGTGTAACCAGCTAATCCTTTAGGATTTATCAGGGTTTCTAGAAACATTCACTGAATTAGAAGTTTTGTGGACTATTGACCTAAAAATAGTTAAAGCTTTGTCTTAAACTCACTTCTGTAATGCACCTTCAAGACTTAATGTTCAAGTAAGCAATGCTTTTTTCAAGTTATCTTAAAAGTCTTGCAGCTTGGATTTCTCAGTACTGTTGTGATTAAAATTCTTGCTAGGACTTATCAAATATCAATTTAAAGCCACAAAACCTGTCTGTTACTGGATTTCAAATTGTTCTCTTCACTGTTTGCTAGGCTTTTTTTTAATCTAACTCAAGTCTGGTGTAATTGTCGTTAATTGATCTTATTCTATGCAAGTTTATTTTACTTCATTCTCAGGATGATGCTGCTAATGATCCACAATGGTCTGAGGAGCAACTAATTGAAGCCAAGTTCTGCTTTGCTGGACTTACTATTGGACAAACCGAGGTGGATATTATGGCCCACTCTACACAGGCTATTTTTGAGATACTGGAAAAATCTTGGTTACCCCAGAACTGCACTCTTGTAGACATGAAGGTATAAGAATAAATCTATCTTGTAGATCATGGTTCTGAAAGTAGTGGAATAAGTTTTTTGATGCTACTTTACAGCTCTTGAAAACAGCTGTAAAGTTTACTTTTGTTTACTTTTGCTAGATTGAGTTTGGTGTTAATATAACTACAAAAGAGATTGTCCTTGCTGATGTTATTGATAATGATTCATGGAGACTATGGCCATCAGGAGACCGAAGCCAGCAGAAGGACAAACAGGTAATACTATTACCATTTTGGGTCTGAATTAGAGATAAAAAACAAAACTACATCTCACTTTGGTGCAGGAGGGGCGTGTAGACAGCGTTCAAGCAACTGCTGTGAGTTGCTTTCCTTAGCAGTCTATGCTTATGCAAGGTAGGCCACAAAGCATTTAGAGTCTGATCCTGTTCACGTCAATGGCAAAACTTCCATTGACTTTAATGGCAACAGAATCAAGTCCTTAAGGATGCCTGTATTGTTAATAGGAATTTCCGCAATATTTTCTGGTGTTATCATAGTGCCCTTTGTAGTGCTAAGTCTGCAGGGATCTCCAGAACTTCTGGCAATGTACTCCTCAGAGTGTGAACTATTCAAATAACTGAGTAACACAAACACACACCTATAAAGTACTAGAAGTCAGAAACATGCCGTGAAGATGAAAATCGGTTCACCAACGTGTCCCAAGTTTCTCCTTTCAGAGCCTCTTGATTTGTCTAGGCCAAAGTTTGTCCTGTTTTAACTCAGTTTAACTGATAACTAACATTGTTATAATTGCTGGTCTAGACCAGTGGTTCTCAGCCAGGAGTATACGTACTCCTGGGGGTACACAGAGGTATTCCATGGGGTACATCACCTCATCTAGATACACCTCTACCCTGATATAATGCGACCCGATATAACACGAATTCGGATATAATGCGGTAAAGCAGTGCTCGGGGGGCTGCGCACTCCGGCGGATCAAAGCAAGTTCGATATAATGTGGTTTCACCTATAACACGATAAGATTTTTTTGGATCCCGAGGACAGTGTTATATCGGGGTAGAGGTGTATTTGCCTAGTTTTACAACAGGCTCCATAAGGAGCACTAATGAATTCAGTACAAACTAACATTTCATACAGACAATGACTGTTTATACTGATCTATATATTATACACTGAAATGTAAGTACAATATTTATATTACAATTGATTTATTTTATAATTATATGGTAAAAATGAGAAGTAAGCATTTTTTCAGTAATAGGGTGCTGTGACACTTTTGTATTTTTGTCTGATTTTGTAAGCAAGTAGGTTTTTTTTTTAAGTGAAGTGAAACTTTGGGGGGGTATGCAAGACAAATCAGACTTCTGAAAGGGGTACAGTCGTCTGGAAAGGTTGAGAGCCACTAGTCTAGACAGTCCACAGATGTTTGTTTCCTGGAACAAACGTTTGTGGTTTATGCTAAGCTGAGTCCATTGAGGAGCACTGTTTTAGCTGCATTGAATGCTGCTTTCATGGAACTTCTGTGATTTTTTTTTTTTAGTCACTTCCACTAATAATGTAGACACTCCCCAATAGGCACAAGCTGCCATAACCTATGTCTATGATAATCCAAGATACAGCAGTGTTCCAGTGCCATTACTAACACATTTAAGCTGGAAAGCCACATTAGGTCCACTTCCTTTAAAAACTGAATGAAATGAATTATGGTGTTTCCTCTTCACTCATTTCAGCTGTTATACTACAGAATGCTTCTGAGCAAATCCTTGGTGTGGTGGTAATCCACCATTACTATAACTTTGGGGGGGGGGAGGGGAAGGGGGTTGTTAGGTGTTGGCTGTACTTTACAGCAGTTGCTGTCCTGTGATTGAAGCTCTGCTTCCAAATTAAAATTAACGTGCCAAAGCAGCATGGTGTATATTTGCAAGGAAGCCAACAACTGACTTCAGTTGGGCATGAGAGGGCTGGCTAACGCATCATGGCTGAGGCAACCAAGCACAGAAGTTGAGTTTTCTCTCAGAAAGGTATTGACTGAAGTAGAGTGTTCTGACTCTACTATAATGTGGTGGACAATACTGCTTGCTGGAGCTAATGGCTCAAAATTTGAGATGTGGGGATTCCCTTGATGTCATGTTGCCTCAATTCATGGGGGAAGAGGCTATTGTAGAAGATATATATTTCAAGAAACAGGTGTTTGAAAGATGGCATAAATTTCTCTAGCCTCTGGTAGTTGGATGGTTGCACCTGGTTGAATATTTAAGTAGAAAAATGATTGACCATCACACTTCCAAATAGAACATCAGGAGTAATTTGCTATCTGTGTATTTCAGTCTTACCGCGATCTAAAAGAAGTGACTCCTGAAGCGCTGCAGATGGTTAAAAGAAACTTTGAATGGGTTGCAGAAAGAGTGGAGGTACCCCGTTTATTTTAACTGTAGTCTGTGTAGAAATTGACAATCTTGTGTACTCTATTAAAGTACTGTGGTTCATTTTCCTTTCTTTCCACTCCAGTTGCTGCTGAAAACAAAGAGCCATGGTAGAGTTGTGGTGCTGATGGGATCATCTTCTGATCTTGGTCACTGTGAAAAAATTAAAAAGGCATGTGCAAACTTTGTAATTCCTTGTGAGCTACGAGTGACATCTGCTCACAAAGGACCAGATGAAACTCTGAGGATCAAGGCAGAGTATGAAGGTAAACCCTGAATAGTAATGTATTAAGTTTAGAACCAATAACTAGAGTTCTGCAGATTCCTGAGAACTTTGCCACAAACTGTGCACGAAGTTTATCACCCTCTTCTTTATAACCATCTTTTACGTACGTGAAGACTTATCACGTATCCCCTTAGTCTTCTCTCCTACAGACTAAACCCAGTTGGGTTTTTTTCAGTCTTTCCTTATAGGTTGTGTTTTCTAGACCTTTAATCATTTTTGTTGCTCTCCCCTAGACTTTCTCCAACTTTTGGTGCCCAGAACTGGACACGGTGTTACAATTGAGGTCATATCAGTGCTGAGTAGAGTGGAAGAATTAATACTTTTTGTCTTGCTTACAACACTTCTGCTAATACATCACAGAATGGGAGGAGGGGTGTTTTTTGCAGCAATATTACATACTTGACTCATTTAGTTTGTGATCCATTGTAACACTCAGATCCTTTTCTGCAGGACTCCCTTCCTAGGCAGTCATTTCCCATTTTGTATTTGTGATTATTCCTTCCTAAGTGTAGTACTTTGCATTTGTCCTTATTGAACTTCATCCTGTTTATTTCAGACCATTTCTCCAATTTATCAAGGTCATTTTGAATGCTAATCTTGTCCTCCAAAACGCTTGCAACCCCTTTCAGTTTGGTATTGTCTGCAAACTTTATAAGTGGTACTCTGTATCATTATCTGTATCATAGTCAACAGCGCTTTCTCCCGCATCCAGGCCTGTCTAAGTCTAACGGCTTCTTTCTCCCCCAAAATCTGGCCTTCCCCTCTATCCCAACAGCTAAAATGCTTTCTCGGGCCCAGATCATCTCAACATCTTGGATTACTGCAATGTCCTGCTACATACACACACGTTATTCTGTTTATTATTCCTTATTCTGTTTTTAAAATGCCAGCTGCTAAAACTGAAGTCTCCCCTTCATCTGTCATCTTTTTTGGACCACACCACTGGCTGCCCTTCGCGTACTGCAGCTGGGTGGAAAACCATATCTTGTGATGCCCACAGAATAGAAAACAATGAATAATGGGGTGGACACTAGTACAGTCTATCAAAAAAACCTTAAATTTTATTTAAAAACCATGTAACTCGACTGAACATGAGTAATTTCACTTGTTGCTCTTATATGCCCATGCAAGCATAGGTCTTCAGGTACTTCCATGCACCATTGTATACTCTGTGCATGTAGATATGGGAGTTGGGGCACAGTGTGGGCAAGCACAGACTTTTCCAGCTGTTATTTAGAGGATATATGTTGAACTTTGCAGAACTGATATTCACTAATTTTGTTGTAACAGGCCAAAGTTTTTAATTAATAAAGAATCCAGTGATTCAACAGTTTCCATTAAGAAATGGCCAGTACCCACCATTATCATGAATCTTAAAGGTTTTCATCCCCTGCTTGAGAAAGGGGTTAGGTGCATGAGTTGCCCCTATTGTGCTACTTCTGTAGATGGTGTAACAAGAGCAGTGACTGACAGTTACTGAATATTACTACAGGGAATTACAACATTGTATTCCACAAAAGAGAAATCTGAGCAGCAGTAAAACTAAACTGACTTATAAAAAGAATTTCAAAAAAAGGTGTTCGTGGTTGGGGGGGTTATTTAGACAAAGAGCCTTTCCATGAAAGCAGGTGGGGGAAAGGAAAAATGCATAGATATCTCTCTCTCCCCTCCCCCCATTGGTTTTTGAAATTTACTTGTTAACGCTCGTATGTGTGTGTGTTAGGTGATGGAATTCCTACTGTGTTTGTGGCAGTAGCTGGCAGAAGCAATGGCTTGGGACCAGTGCTGTCTGGTAACACGTCATATCCAGTTGTCAACTGTCCTCCTCTCTCAGCCGATTGGGGTCCTCAGGATGTCTGGTCTTCTCTTAGACTGCCCAGTGGTAAGAAGCATCATGTTGACCTATGGTACATGTAGTTACATTCTTGTAGTAACTAGCCCCCCCACCCCCCTTTTCTTTTTTTAAATACTGGACACATCTGCCAGATTCAACAATGCCGAAAACGCCTTTGTCCCATTTTATATTGTCGGTTCAGCCAGTGCTGAAGATGGTTTGGTGGGGTAAATATTGTTGACTATTGTCATTAAAATTTCAATTTCCTGGCATAGATGGAGGTGGAGCCTTAGAAAATCAAAGAGGAGTAAACTTAACTTTCATTATATTCTTACTCAGACAACTGAAGTTTAAAATAGGTATCGGAATTAATGAGATCTTTTTAAAACAAAAAAATCAGCTTGAGAATTATTTTCATGTTTTATCTTTATGAAACTGTTTTAGTATTCAGAGTAGCAGCCATGTTAGTCTATATCCGCAAAAAGAACAAGAGTACTTGTGGCACCTTAGAGACTAACAAATTTATTTGAGCATAAGCTTTCGTGGGCTACGAAAGCTTATGCTCAAATTTGTTAGTCTCTAAGGTGCCACAAGTATTCCTGTTTTAGTATGTTTAACCTAGCAACTGATCATATAAAACTAAAAGATCCTTGCTCTGATGCTTTAATGTAGAAAGAATTACTTTGCTCTGAAACTGCATCAGTTCTAGGGGTGCATGTAGCTTGAAATTAAAAACTGCATTTTCATAGACACTGAACAGTCCTCCTTATACATTCAGTAGTCTATTCAGATTTCAAGGTATCTGCTGACTTAATCATTGTTGCCAGTAGTTATAGCAACATTGAATGAGAGGGGCTTTTTTTTTAAATCATCAAAGGCAAGGGAATTCCACTTCAAATATGCAGAAAGGTTTGGGGCATGTTGAGACTATCAGTTGAAAACTGGCAATCTTGTCTTGTTTGGGAATGAAGGAATAAGGTGAGAATCTTTAGGGTTATTGAGGTTGCTTATGCTTTACCTTTTTTAAATTAGACTGGACAAAGTAATTTAAAATAAAAAATCCTGCAGTAACCCTCAGGGCCTGAAAAATTACTTTAGTCATTTTTATGATAATTGTAAATCCTGTTTGGATAACAGATTGGATTTTTTTCTTCTGCAACAGGTCTTGGCTGTCCTACTATACTCTCACCCGAAGGAGCTGCCCAGTTTGCTGCTCAGATTTTTGGATTAAGTAACCACTTGGTGTGGGCCAAGCTGCGCTCAAGCATGTTGAATACGTGGATCTCCTTGAAGCAAGCTGACAAAAAACTTAGAGAATGCACCTTATAAATAACGTGTTAAAAGGAAAGTAATGCATACCTTATATTGGCTACGTAAAAAATAGTGCCATGTGCAAACTGTCTTCACGCTAGGATCTTCATGTGGATCAGTTGGAAATCTTAAACCCTTTGTTGTATAAGATGATACATCTTGTATGGTAGATGATAGTCTCTACAATTGGTCTCGTTTTCTGTTTTTTAATAAATGAAAGCATACGGGATAGTTGTTTGACTTGCTCACAATTATGTTCTGCTTTAGTCCTTGTACACTGCTTTAACTACAGACTACATAATATCAAAATGAAGGTTTAGTGCAATGTGCACTGGAATTTATCAGTTTTCCCTAGCAGCATTACTACAGAATGTTACTGATGAAGCTTGGATTTACTAACTCCACTGAATGGACTGCCAATCCAAAACAGAAAATGTTTATGCTGTTCTGCTTGCAGTTATGAAAATGTGCTCCCTAAGCAATAACACAGCCGTAGATTGCAATCCTAACTGGAAGACAGTTCTGGAATGGACTCGGACATCCAGCCTCCCTATCAGAGATTATAAAAGTGTATGGAAAAAGCCAGCCATATCACAAGATAGGATGTTAGTTTATTTCAATATTTCCTGAAGTAATGTCCTCATATTAACAATAATGCTCCTTATACAACAGCAGACAAGATTAACTCAGTAGTAATCATGAGTTCAAAACTGATTTGTAAGCCTTTTGTCCTCTGTTCAAGTACAGTGAGTTCTTTCCATTTCACTAGTTCTGCTTTAACGAGCCTCTGATAAGCTCATAGCAGACTTCCTTTTTAGAAAATGTTGGGGGGGGGTTGTCTTTCTCCCCTTATTTTTATAGTGAGGAAAAAGTTGATTGCTAAGGAAACTCTCATAAAACAATTGAAGGTGGAAATAAACAAGTGAAATAATGAGATCTAACCATGACTTTTTTCCTCCATGAAACTCTTGTTTTTAATTAGGTCAGATTTATTACAGTACTGATTCTAACAAACATACAATTTCCCAACTAATGTAATAGCATATGCTTTTAAAATTACAAGTAAACTGTTAAATTCCAATTTGCTTTATGTAGAGGTTTCTCCAGTGGGTATATTCATGCTATCTAGATTTTTTTTTAAAGTTACATGCCATGGCTCATACTAAAATTAAAATGGCTGTGCTAAACAACTTGCTTGACTTGGTGCTTTACAACTACATGCATGCAGCACTACTAACATGCAACCAACTTTTGCAAAGGGCAGTATCAGGCAGCACACTTTTGCTTTGGAGGGGGAGAGGAGGCTTTGACTAGAGATACAGAAACAAGCCCCTATGCCTACAGGTAGTCCCATGGGTGCTTTCATAGTCACATTGATATATGGAGCCTAAAGTTATGCTTACCTCAAAGGCCCACACACAATGACCTTTGACACTTAATTCATGTACCATGGAAGGAATGAAGAACTCAGTTCATCCTGCTGGGATTTGAACCTCTGATCCCTGAGAGTTTAGGAAGAGGTTTATGCTACATAGCTATTATGACAGGAAACATGTTTGGCATTACAGAGGCTTCTTGTGGTGGTGGTCATCCATTAAGATACTGTAATAGAGAACATGGACTATGTGGCATGGTCTGAGGCCTGAACCAAAGACGGAATCAGGCCATGTATTAAAGCAGATGCTTACAAGTTCACTGTCCAGTACATGAACTTGGCAAGAGTACTGCTAGCCTTGCTAAAACACAGGCACTCCTAAGAAGCATCAGGTACTGGGTATGTGTGAAGATGTTCCAAAAGCTTAGCACAGGTACACCTAGTACAAGATGAGGGTTTGACAGAAGTGATAATTAGGGATGTTTTGCCTGAGACAACTGGAGCAAGGAACAAGGGGAGGGAACAAGCAGCTGTTATGAAACATGTAAGGTGATATGTAAGTTATGTCTCAGTCTATAAATTTATGGATATGTTACCTTAACCCTTTGTGTGGCTGAAAGGACAGCAGAAATTCCGACTGCTGACTGAGCTGCCCCTTAACACTCACGTGTTAGTGTACCTGTAATGAGGGAGCCAGGGCACTAGTACTGTGCCTTTGAGGGCAATAAAGCTGGCTGAGTGCCTTTGTCACTGAACTGTGCCTGTGGTCTTTGAGGTATAGGCTGCACTATCTGCTAGTGCTGATAACACTTGAGCTCCAAAAACAAGCATTGAGCAGCTGCAATAGCTTAGTAGCCTGAATGGCATTACTGTGCCAATGATGTTCCAGCCTTCAGTCACTTAACAGTTAAAAGTGCCCTTAACTCTGCCAAACAATTTTCAGATAGAATAGTCAAATTTGTAATTATAACATACTTGCATTGTAGGTTTTAGGAATGGAACCATGCCTACTAAGCCTTAATTGAGTAGCTTTCTAAAATGTAGGTATGGGTAATGCCCCCTCACTCAGCTGAGGTAGGTTGCTGTCATGAATAAATTTAGATCTTGACAAAGTGGATTTAGCAAAACAATCCCATTGTTTTCAATTATTCAATAAAGAGAATCTTTAATGTAGTGTGTACATAAAGAGAATCTTTAATGTAGTGTCAACGAATATTAGTTTGACTAGAATAATCTCTATTTTCTAAGTAACTTCCACAGTTCCCTTGTACTTGGGCATATACTACCTTTCATTTCTATACTACCACCTCTGAGGCTATCAAACTGCTTTGCAAAGCTGGATTATCATCCCCATTATATTTTTTGGTACTGTAAGTGAGCAAGACCATCAAGGTTGAAAACAGAATTTAGTGCTTTTGACCGTCATATGGTCATGCTGTGGGACTCTGCTGATCACCATTGGCTTGATTTTCTGGCCATAATTAGACCTGATAAAACAAAGCTATTCTGTTCTCCTGTAGAAAATTGGGCAATGATAGTAAAGAAACTACTTCTTTTGGGAGTCTCTTTACTCTACATGACAGTCTAATGGTATCTTGTCTATACTGTGCATAGCACAATAGGGGACTGTACTAGAAAAGAGTTTGCTGGTCTCTAGCAAACATACTGAACATGTCCTCTGTGTTTAATTTTTGTCCTTTCCCTATATGTAATAGCTTTGCCTACACATGGCAGAAACTATTTGTGTCCTGAATATTCCATGCTCCCCAAAGTCACTGAACACTAGGTGCCCAGTGTATGGCTTCATAAGCCACAGCATTAAGGGATAGGCAGGGTCTCCCAGGATCACAATGGGCATTTCCCCTCTGGTGATCTTCTGTTCCGGGAAGAAAGTTCCTGCTTGCAGCCTCTTGAACAGGCCTGTGTTCCATCCACGTCACGCACGTTGCCCAGAGTCACGACCTTTCAGAGCAGAATGCGATTAATGGCCCTGCCCACTTCTGTCAACACGAGTCCAACGGTCAACCTTCCCACTCCAAACTGGTTAGTGACCGATCGGTAGCAGTCAAGTAGCCATCTTCCACAGTGCAATCACCACGTGCTTCTCCAATAAGAGGGCAGCTTTCATTCTCGTGTCCTTGCGCCGCAGGACTGGGGTGAGCTCACCACACAGTCCCATGAATGTGGCTTTCCTCATCTGAAGGTTCTGCAGCCACTGCTCATCATCCCAGACGTGCATAACGATGTGATCCCACCATTCAGTGCTTGTTTCCCCGAGCCCAAAAGCAGCGTTCCACTGTGGTCAGCACCTCCATGAATGCCACAAGCAATCTCGTGTCATAGCTACTACGCGTGGCAAGATCAAGATCACACTCCTCTTGCCTTTGTAGTTTAAGGAATAACTCCACTGCCACTCGTTACGTGTTCGTGAGAGCGAGCAGCATATTGGTCAACAGTGCGGGATCCATTCCTGCAGACCAAAAGAGGCACAGCGCGCAGTACACAAACCGCTGAAAGATGGCGCCAAATGCGGACGGAAGCACAGGGATTGCATCACGGGGCATTGGGACAGGATGCCCCATGACCCCCTCCACCTTCCCACAACTCTTAGCAGCAGAAGAGGAAGAGATGCTCTGTGGGATAGCTACGCAGAGTCCACCACTCCAAATACCGCTGCAAGTGTGAACACGCTATTGCGCAAGCAGCTGACATTGTGAACACACAACTGTTTCCCTTCAGCGCGCTCTGAGCAGCGCTGTAACTCTGCCAGTGTAGACATACCCTCAAACGAGACTGAAAATGTCGGGATTCCATCTTTAGTATTTCTCATTCCATTCATTTTCTATATTTAAAAAAAAAAAAGATTCTGTATGAGCACTTCAAAACTACGGCAAGGTTTAAACTCATACAGACTATTTTTTTCATCTAGAGAATGCACACAATATCAGTGCTCTGTTATGCTGCCACTTATGTTCTAAATGAACTGTAAAGTATTTGAACAGTAGGTTACCGACACCATTCTCTTCTATAACACTACAACTCTGAGAAACTAGTAATTCAGGCTTTTATGGAGGCTTTTATGCACTTTTATGGGGTCTCTAGAACTCACGTGTATGCTTATAGTTAGAGCCTAGGTCCAATGTGATCCTCAAGTCTCATTATTTAGGTAATAACCCAACTTACACTTGTATTTGAGAAGCTCCTATGTAGTAAAAGGTATCACAATACCCCAACACAAGTTAAGAAATTACCGTTTACAGACTGAGACAGAGATTAAGTGGCTTGCCCACTATAAAAAAAAAAAAGCCACCTTAGCACCTAAAATTGAACCAGATTTCTCAAGAGCTGAGTCCACTGCTTTTACTATCACACCATCTTTCCTCTGAACTCCATTTATTTCTCCAAGCTTTTCAGTCTGACCACATCAAGAATTTTTGGCTTTTTTATTTTTATTTTTTTTAAATTGTTTCTATAATTTAGGCATGCACTTGGAGCTGTGATCTGTGTATTTTAGAAGTCTAAATTTAAGTTTGTAGGAAACAGCCACGGATGTAAAGGGCTTTTCCAAGAGAAAAATAATTAAGGTGCTCTCAGTTTTCACTGATGTAAGAAATGTTAGATATAAATACAGCAGGAGTCGGTGTAGAGAGCACAGCAGTTAATGTCTGAATGGTGTGTGCAAGTTACCAAGCTAACTGCAACTCTGACCCTTGCTAGTCTCTCCGAGAGCACCCTCTCTAGGTCTCAGGCCTCTAGCCCCCACCCATCTTTTGGTGTGGAATCACATGATTTTTCTGCTCTCAGACCAGGGACACTGGGTTGCAGTCCCCTGCCTATCAACCATGATTATCTCAGTCGGTCTGACTTATATCCAAGACTCTGCAGTTCTGTTCCCTCCAGGACAACAATGGCCATCACAGACCAAACAGCCCCATTAAAGTATTTATTTAGAACAAAAGCATTTTAGCATCTAAAATAAAAAAGCAAACAATATGCATGCCTGGCATCTCCCTACAGCTTCTTTGACAGAGTTTCACTGTCTGCTTGTCTCCCTGTCAGAGCTCACTGGCAACTCACTCCTCTTCAGAAGAATCAAGTCACTTAATTATTTAGTTTTCTTTTGATCTGGTAATACCCAGCTTTGGCAATACAAGGTTTGCAGCTGGTTGGAGAATAGTAAGCTAACAGCTTGCCTCATCATCTTCCAAGTGGGTGCTTGGATGTTCTTATCAGGGAAGCTATTGCATCATTTTCATTCAGACCCCACTGCATTAGAGCATTTTATGTGTAAACATTCCACTAGCCTCAATGTAAGTTAGATCAATACAGTCACATGAAATACTGTGTATTGGGTTATTAGAAACATCCCCTTAGTGATTTGGTCACCTACAGTGTTCATAAAATTGTTCTCAGTATCTACAACATATCAACTACACATCTGTCAGTGTGAACACAGGAGGAGGAATTTAGTATGGCACAAAGGAATAGCTAGCAATAACCGAAAGAAGACTGTTTAAGGTAAATAGCCAGAAAACTTTCCTAACAGTAAGATGTATTGGAGTGTGGTATCTAGTATCTTGTTCAAGGTAACGATGGCAGTCCCATTCCTGTAAGCATTTAGAACTAGACAGGAAAAAGTGCTAGGAGACATGAAAGAACAATCACATTTACAGGGGAGACTCAGGATTTTTTCCACCAAAAATGGACCACCATTTTTATAAAAAGACTTATAAATTACCTTCCCTCCCATTCACAATCTCATCCCTGTGGCAACTGTAGTGATTGCTTATGTGGAATAGTAGTATTAGGAAAGTAATATTAGTAACTCTAATGCAACGTGTTTTGTTCTTTTGAGAGCATACTGATTGTTTTTTTATTTTCTCTTCATTATTGCATTTTCTCCCACAGATATTCTTCTCCCACAGATGGATGGCAGCTCCAAAACCAGGAGACAGATCCTGTTTCCTCACAGTGGCCATTAGCACAGACAGTTAGGTTGGCTCCTCATTTTCAATTTTGATAGGCCTCCAAGGTTCCCATTTCTAATGAAGACCCTGCAAGCTATAAAAGCAGCCAGAAAGCATGTGACTAGCCAGTTCTTCAGACCAGGCCTCCCCAACATGATATAAAAACTCCACAGCCCACAACTGGTTTTCTGCATATAAAAGCCAGGGCTGGCATTAGGGGGTAGCAAGCAGGGCAATTGCCTGGGGCCGCAGGGCTCAGGGCCCTGGCTTCAGCCCCATGCGGTGGGGCTTCGACTTTCGGCTCTGGGCCCCAGTGAGTAACTCAGGCCCTGCCTGGAGAACCCCCAGAAACCTGCTCACAGCCCCACAGGGGGCCCCAGGCCCCTGGTTGAGAACCACTGCTTCAGACCACAAGTATTCACTTTTAGAACTGCTCTATTAAACCTTTTTTTCCTGTCATCTCTACTTTCTATACGGAGGGGAAAAAACAAATCAAACCCCCAAATGCTTCTCTCAGGCCTGGAGTTCCAACTGATTTGAATAGGATTATCAGGATGAGACTTTGCAACTGGCCAAGTACTAATTTTACATCAAGAATATCAGACACTTAATACCAAGGAAACCAAGTGGGTATAAAATTAGAGTTGTAAAGATATTGTCAACAGTTCCCGACAAGAGGTAAGTGGGGGCAAGGGGAGCAAATAAGGAAGGGAGAACCTAGTCTGACTAAAGCCTTTAAGCAGAGAGTATTAAGAACTTGACTCAAAACAAAAAGGTTCTTTAGTTCTCTTCTCTTCTCACTACTTATCAGTGAAAAGTAGCATTTTCCACAGATAACATTAAAGAACAATACATTGTGTTGAGAAGACCGTAAGAATACTCAAATTGCACGAATTTGAGGAGCCTCTAATATCTGAAGAAGCCTACGGGTTGAGGACAGAACAAGGGACATCGAGTTTAATAAAATGTAACGCTCAACTTCTTAAACTCTTAAGAACGTCAGACACCCTATGTATGGTGATAATTTAAAATAAAAGGGACGGAGAAACCAAAACTATAGCTAAAAATAAGACAGACAAGTTATTCTGGTGGGACCTCATTAGTGTCCCTTCTGACTGAATAGGAACTGATGGCAAGAAATCAATGTATATGCCATACTCATGTCCATGAAGTGTTTGCAATCCTGATCTAAGCTAACAATGCTTCTGGCTCTGTGTAAGACACCCCCTGACCCCCCAATGGAAATGTATGAAAACAATTTTATAAAAAAGTAACATTTAGTTAAGTTACAAAATATTACAAACAGCTTTTCTTGAAAATTAAATATATTAGCAAAAGCAAGATTTGTAAGAAATATTTTACAAATGATTTACATACAAGAAAGCTAATGTGTCAGATATTCACATATATGCAACCAACGGATAATTAAAGTACCAGTTGGCAGCATGAATTCTAAAACTTGCCACTGCAGTGGGCTCTACTATTAATATGAATAAGGCATAGAGGCAGCGAACAATTTATAAACTTTTTTTAAAGTCATCCTTTAAGCTTGTTTTTAAAACAAACAAAAAAACGGAATGCACAATTCCTAACATATTGTACTAAAGCTTCTTGTTATAAGCTCTATAAACTACTTAAGTGCTCAGAAGGACCACCAGTCAGAAAAGCCCAATAAAATTGTAACTGGTATTAAACGTTTGTTTTCAATTTTCCCTTTAAACGTGTACAGTTATAGGTACATAAGCCATATTCACAGTTTAATTATCTTTGACAGAAGTACCATGTTCATTTTTTTTTTGCAGTTGTTCCTTAAAAGCAGCTCTAATTTCATCATAATTCATGTCACTTGTTCTATGATGCAAATATTTATAAGATATTAAGAATCTGTGCCATAGTCAAGACAGTTCAGCAAGAGCAGTAATTTCCAACAGCAACATTCAATACTATATTTCAAATATTTGTGCAAATAGCAACAGGACAGTTGTATCTGAGGCAAGCTCTTATTTGCAAAAAAATGCATCCTTAATGCTGTAAACTTGGACTGTCAGCCTTAAGTCTTGCATTTCCCACAGCTTTAAAAAGTCAGTGGCAATAAATTCTCAAGTCTTAGCATGACTGTCTCATACATAGTGCAAATCATGTGGAGTTTTTCCATGTTCTGTGGCTGGATTGATTTTTGCGTGCGCAACTTTAGTGGTCTCTCCTTCTAGTTGAAGACAGTGCCCATTTGAAGAACCAGATGGTTCAGGAAGTTGGAGGGGGGGAGGAAGCAGTTTCATCACACTTTTCAAACCAGCACTAGATGTGCAAAGGCAGCAAAAACTCCAGCTGTGATTACAACCAGAAAAGAGTAACTCTTCAGGAAGATCCAGGCGGTTAGTCACTTGGACTGGTCTCTAGAAAAATATGTGAGTATATGTTGGATTTTGATTAGACGTTCTTTCAAAGACATCATTGAGAGAACCGAGATCTGATACCTGGGGTCTACAGGGAGGACAGCTAGAAGCCACCAACACCAAGCCGGTCCATTAGGTGTTGCCTAAAATTAGAGAATGAATTGGATTATTAAATTAACAATTTAGCACAAGGCGAATAATATGCTGAACAACTTTTAAAAAAGGCAAAAGCTAACCATGGAACAAAGTTTAGTTTAACACTAGGGATCAAATTAAGTTATAATCCTCTTCTGGTGCTTCAACCATGTTACTTTCTCCTCTAATCCCTTCTTTAGCTTCCTGTTTTATATTGCATTTAATTCAAGACCCATACCCTCACCTTCAAGATTTACATAATCCTGGTCTCATGCACAACTGCTCTCATTCTCTCTACTCCCTCTCTCAATTCTCTCTACTCTCTGCACCTCTACTTTGGAAGGGTCTCCAGCTGCCAATCACCTCCCTCCTCTCCTCAAAATACATTACTTCCATGAAACTTTCCACCCTTGCTTTCACCAATAGGCTTACTACACTCCCTCTTTTAACAGAATTGTCCTATGTCTTATTGTTAGTGCAAAGAATCATTTAGACTTATGGCACTACACAATAACTAGTGTTCCACGTTTTCAGTTTTCATTTGTAAAAGAAATCCCAGTAATTTTTTGATGTTTATTTTCCAAACATTAAAACGGGAATGAAATTGGGTTAATTTTTTTTTTTTCAAGTGGGAAAAATCAGGAACAAAAGAAGTTCATAATATACACATTTTACTACAGTACAACTAATTTTTTTTTTTAAATGTACGAAGTTGATTAGTTTTTCCAGAAATCCTGGTTTGTCTCTGGTCCCAATTTTCTCCAAAGTATCCTCACTCATGTTGAGCCTCTTGTTGTCTTGGAAGTAGTCCAACTTTGAAAACTAGCGCTATGCATCAACAGACCAATAGATCCAGGGAATACGCCCAAAGTTTGCCATACCACTTTGCTGAAGTTGGGAGGTGTGTCTTGGTAATTGTTCCAAAAAGCCAGCACATCCAGTTTCATGTTGTCAGGGTTAGGCATGTTCATGCAAGTATTTCAGATTTGAAATTTCATCTTTAGTGGCAAATGGAAGAAACACTCCGGCATAATGGATGTAGTCTGCTGCAAAATTCACCTTGAAGAAGGGTGCAACACCTGGGTGACATTCCAAAAAGAAATCTTTGGCACAAAACTCTTCGGGGTCCAGATTACAGGCCATGGTCAACTCCCATTTCTCACTGAGAGTTGTGTTGAAGGTTTTGAATACTTTTTTGTTCTCGTGTTCCAAGGTCGGAAGGATTTCCAGAAACAGCTGGGTTCTCTCAGTGTTTCTCTCCTACAGCTTTTGTGCTCAATTTCAGCTGAGATTTTGATTGTCAGGATCCGGTAAACATCTGTATTGGCAAACATGTTGGTAATACTCAGAGAAAACTCCAGTGTTTTCTGTGTGTGTCACTGTGACCCCAAGTTTTCAACAATGAACACTACCTTGGTATGCAGAATCTGCCAGTCATTTTGGTTATTTGCCAGTCTCTTCAGAGTTCCTGCTTTAGAATCAATCTCAGGATGATCTAGGTCTTCTAGGAGATGTATTAGCACAGTCCATCCGTTATTTACATGACAGGCAGTGAAGTACAAGATCATCCATTGATGTGACACAACAGGGATATGCAATTGACAGTTGGCTCTGCACTCGTCTCACCCTCTGTAAAATAAAGCCTTCAATTTGTTCGCATGCTTGAAAATGGTCCCGAATCCAATAATGCAAGATTTCACATCTTTCATTTCTTCTGTAGCAGTAGCTGCTGACAGTGCAATGTTAATCTGATGAACAGGACAGGTAATGTGTAGAGCTCTGGTTTCTGATTGAGTTTAATCTCCCATGCAAACTTACCCATGTAGGAAGCATAATCAGTGTTAGTTGTAGCCATATTTTCTCAAGTTAGTTGGTACATCTTAAACATGTCAGTTGTCTTCTTGTATGGCTTGGGTAGGCAACGATTACAAATGTATATCTAGATTTGATAGCGAGCACATTCCTGCAGCAGTGAGTTGGTGAAGGTCTTTCAGGCCCCCAGCAAAAGAACGAAGGGCACACCAAGATATATGATGTGTTCTATTGTTTGTGCCTGGTGACCACAGTTGCATACAGGTGTTTGCCTCATTTTCCATTTAAAGAGGGTTTGTTGATGTGATTTAATCTGCACCAGTCTTTCCAACTGGAATCAAATCCCAGAGGTTCCTCGGCAGGGTCACCGACAAGCTGTTTATTTTGAGCAGTCAAAACGCTCCATGTGGCTCTCCACTGAGCCTCAGTGTTGAAGTTGAGTGTAAGGGTATTAAGGCAGTTCCACAGAGGGTTGCGGGATTTAAATTTTGTCTTTGGCGGGTTCTGCAAGTCATCGTCCAATGGGATCCTCATGTTTTCATTGACATGGTTGAGAAAGCGAGATGTCTGGGAAGCTCTTCTAATCTCTGGAGGCTGGATGTGTGATAGGACCAGAAGCCAGTCGACTGGAGTCAATTTGAGCATCCCTGACACTATGCACATGGCATTATTGAGATGAGTATCAAGGAGGTTAGTGTGACTGCTGTGAGACCACACTGGTGCACAATATTCAGCCACAGAATATACCAAAGGCAATTGTTGCAGTTTGTAAGGTCTGTGCACTGGAGCCCCATGATATTATGGCCAATTTCCTGATAAATGCGACACTATATCTGACCTTATCTTGGGTGTTCTTGAGGTATTTTTGAAAGGTTGAACTCCAGTGTAACAGCAAGATACTTTGGATTAGCTTCATGGCTAATGCTCTCACCGCAGAACTGTACATTGAGTTTGGCATTAGCCATTTTATTGTTCAGATGAAAGCGATCACCATGTTTTTTTTTCGGGTTAGGCCTAAATTTCCAGCATTGGAAATAATCAGCCAATATGCTTAGATCTCGGGTTAGAGAGCATCTGATGGTATGGAGGCTAATGCACTGAACAGCCAAGGCAATGTCATTCGTATGCATTAATTTCCTCGGCTCCATTGCAGGTATATCCATGGTGTATAGATTAAAAAGTATTGGGGCCAGGATGGAGCCCTGAGGTATGCCAGAGTTAAGAGTTCTTAACATGTCAGTTATTACTGCATTGACAAAACAGGTGTCAGAGGGGATGACTGTCACATCAGCACAAAACAATGTGGGTTTATTTGCTTTAAAATCAAACTAAAACAAAAGGCCAAGAACTGGACGGTCCAGAGAATCAAAAATCAGACTAGATACCACATTTCCATCAATTTGTCAGATACTTACGAGAGGGGTTGTCTGCACTAGAAAGGGTTTTTGCTGGTGGACAGTACTGCCGCACAAAGTCACCAACAGGGCCTTCTGCAATTAGCAGCAGTTCTCTGACGAAATGAAGAGCACGCACAAAGTAACTGACACAATCGCGCTGTGTCCTCTCTTTCATTAAAGCCCTGGTGAAAGCTCCTGATACTGACTGTTTATCCCAAAACCTACTTTCTTCTTTAAGCTTCTTGTATCGCTTGCTTTCAACATGCTCCTTTATTCTCTCAGCACGAGCAGTGACCTCATTGCTGCAGAACTTGAAGCGGGATGCATCCTCTTCATTCCAGTCTTTACCTTTCTTGAAAAAAATTTAAGCACTGATTTCTTGTTGGTATTCAGGCATAGAATTGAGTTTTCACCCTATGTTTACCTTTTTTACCTTCTCTTTATCTGTGGAGGATTGACTGTTTAAATTCAGTGCCGCACTAAACAGACAGAAAAAAATAGGCAGCCGCATTTCCTTGTGAGCCAATCATAGCGCAGTATTAACTTGATTTTCCGACCTCTACTGTGTGTGTTTTGTGTTTTACACTGTGGAACTGCTTCAGTCTCTGAGCTGCAGGACAAACTCTAATGCTTTATGCAATTGTAACAAAAATAAGTACCCCAGAAAAATACTGAATGGATAAGTGTGTGTAAATCAGTAAAAACCAAAACTCGTTTAATAAAAAAAACTGGTAATTTATCGGTAAAAAAAATTAGCAAAAACTGAAAACGCAGAACACACAACAAGCAAGAACACTGAAGTTTCCAAAGGAGAAAAATCTGATATCACTAATTGTTGAGATCTGTAATATTATCTGAGCATGTGAAGTGCTATATAAATACTAAGTATTATTTACTTCCAGCTGAAAAGTTATTGTATACCAAATAGTCAAAATTAGAGTCTTGCCGAAGCTTTGGCTGAAAAGCATGAGTACTAATGCACAAAATATAGCCATCAGTGTTTGAAGAATTTCTGCAGATTGGGTGTCCTTGTCTTCAGAATAAAATACTACCAATATAAAAGCAGCATAGGAGAAACTTGTAACAAAAAGAAACAATTTAACATCCTTAGCTAAATGAAGCTGTTCTTTAAATGGAAAGTTTTCGGCTATGCTCAGGCCTGAGTTCTGTTCGCAGTTACAATTTGTGCTTGCAAAAGATAAGCCTGTACTTCTTGCACCTACAAGATCTGTACCCACGAGGTAACTATGTAGCCACCAAGGGCTTCAGAGATCCACGCTGCTGCAATCGATGCAGCAACTGTCAATTTAGTGGGTCTAGTGAAGGCCCGCTAAATCAATGGCAGAGCACTCTGGTTGACTCCAGTACTCCAGCTCCCCCAGAAGAGTAAGGTAAGTCAACCAGAGAGCATCTCCTGTCGATGCAGCACAGTGAAAACACAGGGGTACGTCGACCTAAGCTACGTCGACTCCATCTACGTTATTCACATAGCTGGAGTAGCGTAACTTAGGTCGATTTACCCCGGTAGTGAAGACAAGCCCTATGACTGCTACTGTCCAGTATGCCCACAAAGAGGGGACTGGAACACTTGATATTTAGGGCCAAATTTGAAGTTCACCAATGAACTGGGTTAGGTATAGTATAAGACAAACCTATTTGACCAATAGTGGTAAGAAGCTATTTAAAATAATGATCATGTTTGTTTTTTGCTAACTTTGTAGATAAAAATATCTACAGAAAAGCACTACCCTCCCCTGCCTAGAATGTCAAGGAGGGATCCATCCAAAGCAACTGCAGCGCGCACACACAAAAAGAGGCAGAATGACCTCCTGTTGCTGCTTAAAGAACGGATATAACTAGTGGAAATGGGAGATGGTACTGCATCTGCCACACAGCAGATCCCTATAAAAACTGCTTCAAGTATGTTATGTTTAAAAGTTAAGGGTTTTTTTAAAAAAGAAGTAATGAATGAATAACTGATGCCAAAATCTTAGCCCACCTGTAGGTTTTCCTCTCTCTCTGGCATCGTCCCAAAGTGCTGAAGGATCTGGCTGCGAAATTTGTTTCTCAAGCTTTGGAACCAGCCACAAGCCTGGTTGTATACCATGTCATGAAGCTCTCTCAGTTTCTTCAGCTCTTCTTTATCTGCAACCTATGATAGAACACTAGAGTAAGCTTAAATACACAACAATAAAGAATGAGATAATCAGTCTAATACACATTCCATTTCATCTGTTAGTAACAATCATGAAGCCTCAGCATTCATACAAGCCTTGAGGAGCAATGGCGGAAAGGAGAAGAAAAAGCATTGTGGTACAGAAATCCCTCGCTTCAGACCAAATACCCCTCATAAAATAGCAACATGACAAGAATTATGTAAAACAAATTTGTGTTTAAGTAGGTCATATTTACAGTCCTACTTTAAGTCATTCTGCACTTAATATACATTTGACAAGCACACTTTTTCCATTATATTCTTTACTACTCACACATTTAGATCAAGTTCTAATTCTGATGCAGCTAAACTCTAGAAATCAATACTTTGGCCTATTTCATAGTTACGGTGGATAGCGAATAGCTGTCCAAAAAACTCATGACGCCTTATTTAAATTAGAAAAAGTTAGAGAAATGGTAGAGAAAACTAAGAGTGTTGGTTAAGAGGAGTGTTACTGCTCAGAAAGAGTTCTAGATACCTTAATATCTTCCAAATAGTCAATGTCTGCAGTACAATAGCCATCTTTCATCCCTCTTCGTAAAACTCTAAATCTCTTTCCACCAACTGTGTCAACAACAGACCTCCCATCAGGTAGGAAATGAATATTCCTAATTTGCAGCATACAACCATAATCTGCAAAACTAGAACCAGAAGCACTGTCAGCAATGCTAAGTTCACAATTTTCAAACATTTTTGCAATAAAACGGAGGCTGGGGGGAGGTAGAACCATACAGAACTCTTAGCTGCATAAGAGCATCAGAATGTATACTTACTTGTTTTGAGGGTCACTGATACACATCCCAAATTGTTTAGTCCCAGTTTCCATACTTCTGCGAATCATCAATCGGTATCTTGGCTCAAACACATGAAGAGGGCAAGGCACAGTGGGGTATGCCATAGTGCAAACAAACACCGGAACATTCTTGGTCAAGCTAAAGACAAACCCAAAATAGATTAAATATACATTTGAAATCTAACCACAAGACTGTGCCAAGCCATAATAAACAACAGCAAAAGTGCTGCACTACGTTTATTTTGCCAAAGGCAATTTAAAAAAAAAATAAAGAAGAAATGCTGGGTGTCCGTTGATTTTCATTATACCTGAAGTCATAAAATGTCCCTGGCAGGGTGAACATTTATTGCTCTTTAAACATTTAAGAGAACATTACAAAGTGTATTATGGACAGTGGTTTATTCTGATCAAATATTTATAGCCAGAATTTTTTCTTCCCCCCCAATAGTTTTAGCATATAAACTACCATTGAAAGAACACTTATTCTGTGAGATGCACCAGTCTGTGAAAGTTTTACCAAAGTTAGAGAATAGTTTCTATAGTTGTAGTTACTGCAAGCCATCAGCTGAATTACTTCCAGGGATGGACCCCAAACAAGGGGAGTGCAACACAAGGTAAAATTTGCTGTGCATGGCTCACGTAGTAGCAGCTAACTAAGGGAATGAAATAGATTTGGTCAAAGATATTTTCCAAGCTGTTTTTGTAATCAATGTTTTCATTTTTGCTAGAAGCAGACAGAGTTAGCATTAAAAGTTACCCTGTATCTTGCACTATACCTCTGCCTTTCAGAATGTACAAACGGTTATTTGAATGTTAGTGTTTTGCTCTGCACTGTTAAGTTGCCTAAGTGGTAGTTTCTCACCAGTATTTTCTGACACAGACAGAGGCTTTAAGACAGACAGATGGCTCTAAATAGTAAAAGGAACAACTTGAAAGTCACACTTTATTTGAATGTTTTGTACTTATTAATAAAAATAACCCTTAAGATTACAACTGAAAAATTAGAGAATGCACAAAATAAACAAAGTGGGGAAAAGAGTACTGTTTTATCTATCATGCAACTCTGAGGGAAACTCAGAAGTATGCTTTTCCCCAGGCTTTGCAAGAGGCTATTTACCTGTAACAGTAACAAAGCTGAAACTGAAGAGACAGTATATAGGCACAGAGAAGGAAGAGAGATGGGGGGCCTGATCATGTTAGGTGGTGCTAATCTTGAGCTCACCTAAGAGACCATTATAAAAATGTGTGATTTTATTTTTAACTAAAATAGGACATTCATTAGTTTTCTGAAGTTAGTAAATTTAAATACTAAGTTGACAGCTTTCCCGATATTTAATGTTCCTTCACAAAATTATGAAATGCCATCATTAAAATCATTAACAAACGATACAAAAATGTCTACCCTGACAGTAATTGAATTTCTTCAAGCTGCGTCCCCCTATGGGTGCTCTACTTGAGGTGCTCAAAGTCCTTCAATCAGAGATTTTCGGCAGCAGTGCTCATTCAGTCCACATGTTCCCTAGCTATTCTCATGCCCTGTACAGAGCACATATAGAGCTGTGGATAGACCGCTCTTGGTTCCTTCTCCACTGCAAAGCCTAAGGAGACAAAGCTCTGAAGCAAAGTGGAAGGAGGGAGGATAGTGGAGCAACCATAGGGACACACATCTTGAAAAAGCCCAGTTACTAAACAAGGTCAACAACCTTTCTTTCTCTTCTTTGAGTAACATCCCACCTATGGTGCTCCATTTGAGGTGGCTCCCGAGCAGTATCCTTTGAAGGAGATGGGAATTTTGGAACTCAATCTGAGACTGACAGTAAAATTTCCGAGCCTTTGACAGCATCTACTCAAGAAGCACCAAGTATGGTATGGTGTCCTGAGACAGTATGAACCAAAGCTCACGAAGCAATCTTGCAAATCTCAGTCCATCAGCAGAACAACAGATGTAGATTGATATCTGGCAGGTAGGTATAGTATATTACAAGCTGCATAGCAAGAGAGGATCCAGTCAGAAACCAACTTAGAAAGTCTCTGCATGGACACTGGCACTCCTTTAGCTGTGTCACAATAGAAACAAATAGTCTCAGTGTCATAAACAGATAGTTAAGGGTTAATGCCTCTTTTACCTGTAAAGGGTTAAGAAGTTCACCTAGCCTAGTTGACACCTGACCAAAGGAACCAATGGGGGGACAAGATGTTTCAAAAGGAAGGAGGGAAGTTCCCTTTGTCTGGGTCAGTTTCAGTTTTGGCCGGAGAGGAAAAGGAATCAGGAATCAAACAGGGTAGTGAGTATTTAGTGAAGGAATTAGCTTATGTTTCTTTTCTGTTTGTGACTTGTCTTGGGCATTATAGGTATAATCAAATTGGCTATTTTTTGATGTACTAAGAGTTTTGCCCAGGGGAACATCCTCTGTGTTTTAAATCTGTTGTCTGTGAGATCAGCTTGTATGCTATCTCCCAGAGGTTTTTCTTTTACCTTTCTTTTCTTTAATTAAAAGCCTTCTTTTTAGAGACCTGATTGATTTTTCCTTGTTTTAAGATCCAAGGGAGTTGGATCTGGGCTCACCAGGAATTGGTGGGGAAAAGGAGGGGGGATGGTTAATTTCTCCTTGTTTTAAGATCCAAGGATTTTTGGATCGGTGTTCACCAGGGAATTGGTGGAGGAGTCTCTCAAAACTACCCAGGGAAGGGTTATAGTACTTGGGAGGGAAAGGGTTTTGGGGGAGAAGACAGAGTTTCCCAAATAACTCCAATATTTGGGTGGTGGCAGCATACTGATCTAAGCTGGTAATTAAGCTTATGAGTTCCCATGCAGGTCCCCACATTTGTACCCTAAAGTTCAGAGTGGGGGTGAAACCTATGACACTCAGAGGCTCGAAAAAGTCTAGTCCTGCCCAAATAATAGGTCAGTAGCCTCCTAACATCCAAGTTATAAAGGGCAGCTTGTTGCCTAGACAGATGGGGTTTAGGACAGGAAACTGGGAGGTGAATTGACTAGTATATGTGAACGTCTGAGCTAACTCCGGGCAAGAAACAAGGGTGTGGTCAAAGGGATACCTTTTCTTTGAAAGAGACAGCATATGAAGGGTCAGCCATCAAAGCTCTTGGCTTGCCAAGTCTTTGGGCCTAAAAAGGCTGTTTTCAGGGAGTGATTTAGAAACAAGCAAGTAGCTAGCAGTTCAAAGGGAGGTTTCATCAGAAAGTTAAGAACTAAGTTTAAGTCCCAGGTGGTACTAGGATATCTGACATTTGGGAAAGATTAGATAATCTTTTGATGTGTCAAGAAGTTGCAAGGGTGAGCAAATACCGAGAAAGCCTCCACCAGAGAATGAAGTACTGTGATGGCCACTACAAGGGGTTTAATTGAACCTAAAGTAAGATTTCCTTTTTTCAGAGCAAGAAGATATTCCAGAATCTCTGAGGTAGCAGAGTCAGCAAGAGATTGGTGCTGGTCAGTACACCACTGGTAAGATCTTTCTATTTCTGATGGAATCTTTCCTACTATTCAGTAGGACTTCATATCCTTCTCCTGAGCAGGAGAGTGCTAACCCTGAGAGTCATCTAGATACCAAACTTTGAACTACAGTGTTCAGGTTGGGGTGAAGAACATTCCTCAAGTCCCAAGTGGGAAGACTGGACATTGATGGAAGGTTGATGGAGGAGAGGCAAAGGTAGTAAGGAAACCATGCTAGTTTTGGACAGGTTGGTGCAATCATGACGACTGTGACCTTGTCCTGTCTGATTTTGTTTAGCACCCTGAGGATGAACAGCTTTAGGGGAAAGAGCGTAAAGGAGATTCTCTGTCCATGGGAAGAGAAAGTCAACCCCCAGAGAATGATGACCCAGGCCTCCTCTTGAGCAGAACTTCACACAACTCGCCAGAGAAATCTGCATGTAAGAAATATTTGTCAAAGTATGGATTTATTTTCCACTTGTGATCTTGAGTGAAGTGACTGCTAAGATTAGGATATGGTGCACTATCGACCAGGTCCATAACTTTATTGCCTTCGTGGAGAGGGAAGGAGATCTCACTCTCCCTTGCTAATACAGTAGTACATACTGGCCCTGTTGTCTGTCACCATGTAGATGGATTGACCCATGGGCGGCGGGTACCATAGCCCATGCTCTGCCCCCAGTCTCCCTTCCCTTGCTTCCCACTCTGCATGCAGCTCCAGTCCCCCAGTGCTGGCCCTGGCTGGGGCTAGGCCGCACACCACCCGCCCTCCCGGCGCTCCAGGGGGGCTGAGGGATCCTCTGGGCTCTGGTGGGGGTGTGTGGGGAAGGGACAGGGGCTCGGGCAGAAGGCGTGGGACTGGGGGGCTAGCCTCCTCTAGTGAGCGGTTCATGCGTTGCCCATAGATTGACCTTGTATCATACAGAGAAAATGCGGTCAGGCATAATTTACAGCTTTGAGTTCCAGAATGTTGATGTGCAAGGTGGACTCTTGGGCAGTCCACCTGTACTGGACAGTCCAGTCCCACAGACGAGCTTCCTATCCAAGGAGAGACATGCTGGAAACTACTGTAACAATGAGAGGGGGACAGTTAAATGCAATCCCTGCGCACGCATTGTCTGGATTTTTCCACCAGTCGAAGGAGACTAGTATGTGAGGAGGAAGAGAGAGCAACTTGTTTAGACGGTCTCTGTTACAGGCATAAAGTGTCCTGAACCAAACTTGGAAGCAACACAAGTCTAGGCGAAGATGTAGCATGACAAAGATACATGCTGGCATGAGCCTGAGGACTCAGTTGAATTTGAGCAATTAAGTATGACGGAGTGAGGAATATGTCCTCTGGCAGATAAGATCTGAATGTTGTAGCATCAAGGGTAGCCCCTATGAATTCTAGCCTTTGAGGCCTTTGCAGAGCTGAGCTGAAAGCAAAACCTGTTGAACAGAGCCATTTACAGCACTTCTGACTTGAGAGCCAATAGTTGAGGTAAGGGAAGATGATTAATGCCAACTGGTGAAGCTGTGCAGCAACTATCACCATAATGACTTGTGGATAGCTAATGCAACGCTGATTTTTTAAAAAGGGTCCAGAGGTGATCCTGGCTATTACAGGCCAGTAAGCCTAGCTTCAGTACCAGGCAAATTGGTTGAAACTATAGTAAAGAATTATCAGACACACTGATAAACACAGTATGTTGTGGAAGAGTCAACACAGCCCTTGTGAAGGAAAATCATGCCTCACCAATCTATCAGAATTCTTTGAGGGGGATCAAGAAACATGTGACAAGGGTGATCCAGTCAATGTAGTGTAGCTGGATGTTTAGAAAGCCTATGACAAGGTCCCTCAATCAAGGGCTCTTAAGCAAAGTAAGGAGTCATGGGATAAGAGGGAAGGTCTTCTTTTAACCTGTTACTGATCCACAAGACAGGAAACAAAAGGTAGAAATAAATGGTCAGTTTTCACAGTGGAGAGAGGTAAGTAGTGGGCTCCCCCAAGGATCAGTACTGGGACCAACGCTGTTTAACATATTCATAAATGATCTGGAAAAAATGGGTGAATAGTGAGGTGGCAAGTTTACAGATGATACAAAATTACTCAAGCTAGATAAGTCCAAAGCTGACTGCAAAGAGTAACAAAGGGATCTCACGAAACTGGGTAACTAGGCAACAAAATGGCAGATGAAATCCAATGTTAATAAATGCAAAGTAATGTACATTGGAAAACATAATTCCAACTATACATACAAGATGATGGGGTCTAAATTAGTTACCACTCAAAGATCTTGAAGTCATTGTGGATAGCTCTCGGAAAACATCTGCTCAATGCACAATGGCAGTCAAAGAAGCTAACAGAATATCAGAAACCATTAGGAAAGGGATAGATGATAAATCCGAAAAATATAATGCCACTATATAAATCCATGATATGCTCACACCTTGAACACTGTGTACAATTCTGGTCATCCCATCTCAAAAAAGGTATAAGAATTGAAACAGGTACAAAGAACAGCTACAAAAATGATTAGGGGTATGGAACAACTTCCCACGAAAGCTTATGCCCAAATAAATTTGTTAGTCTGTAAGGTGCCACAAGGACTCCTCTTTTTTTTTTTTTTTTTTTTTTTTTATGAAGACTGGGACTGTTCAGCTTAGAAAAGAGCCAACCAAGGGGAGATATGAAAGCAATCTACAAAATGATGAATGATGTGGAGAAAAAGTTTCATCTATCCCTTCAGATAACACAAAACGAGTCACCCAATGAAATTAATAGGCAGCAGGTTTAAACACACACATAAGGAAGTACTTCACAAAATACAGTCAACCCGTAAACTTGTTGCCAGGGCATGCTCTGAAGGCCAAAAGTGTAACTGGGTTCAAAAAAGAATTAGATGAGTTCACAGAGGGTAGGTCCATCAATGGCTGTTAGCCATGATGGTCAGGGACAAAACCCCATGCTCTGGATGTCCCTAAACCTATCTGCCATAAACTGAGACTGAACGACAGGGGATGGCTCACTTGAAATTGCTTTGTTCTGTTCATTCCCTCTGAAGCATTTCGCCCCAGACATTGTCCAAAAACAGCTTATGGCTAGATGGACCATTGGTCTGACCCACTATGGCCATTCTTATGTTCTTATAACTTTCATGAACACCCTGAGACCGGCAGACACTGTGGGTATGTCTAAACTGCAATTAAACACCTGTGGCTGGCCCGTGTCAGCTGACTCAGGCTCGCGAGGCTGAAAAACTGCAATGTAGATGCTTGGGCTTAGCCTGGGCTCTGGGATCCCAAGAAAGCTCCAGATCAGGCATCTACATTGCAATTTTACAGCCTTGCGAGCCAGAGTCAGTTGACCTGGGCCAGCCACAGCTGTTTAATTGCTACGTAGACATGCCCTCTGAAGGGAAGGACTTGATATTGGTAATAGTCTTGGCCTACCATGAAGAACCTCTTGTGAGAAAGGTGTATTGCAATATGAAGGTATGTGTCCTCAAGGTTGAGGGTCATGAAATAGTCCCCCAAATCCAGGGATGGAATGATAGCTGCAAGTTTCACCATCTTGAATTTCTGTACCCTGACAAAGGTATTCAGTATCCTTAGATATAGAATTGGGCTCCATTCACCTCTCTTTTTGGGAACCAAATACCACCTAGAATAAAATCCTCTTCTGCTGTACTGAGTGGGAACTGGTTCCTCAGCTCCTGTGCTAAGAAGTGATAGAACCTCGTTTCAGAAGTTGTTAGTGAGATGGGTCCCTGAAAAGGGACAAGGAGTGGGGCACATAGGGAATATGCAGTGGGGATGGAGTACCCCAATGATATAACCTCCAAAAGCCAACTGTTGGAAGTAATATGCTCCCATGACATATGAAAATGGAAGAGTCGATCCCCAAGAATTAGGATGACAGACGTAGCAGAATGGTGCATCATTGGATCCGGATCACGGGAGGATTCATGGTCCTCGACCATGGCATCAAAAGCAATATATGGCAACGATGACTACTGCATCAAACATAGTAACAGTTGAGAACTTTCCCTTCTGCATCCTGCTTTTTTCTTGGGTGGCTGCAACAATTGCAGTAGATAGGGAACTGGCATGGACATGATCTCTGTGCTATCTGAGATAGACTACACATTTTTATTTGCAGGTCTATATATGCCCAACAAACTAAGGGTCTCCCTGGAGTCCTTTAGAGAATGCACAGAGTCATTCATGGAGTCACTAAACAATTTCAAACGATCAAAGGGAAGGTACTCTACTGTGCTTTAGACTTCTCATGGAAATCATGAGGACTGGAACCACTAGACTCTACCCATAACTATAGCTATGGAGATGAAGCAAGTTGTCATATCTGCTGCGTCAAGAGAAGTTTGCAAGGTTTTCCTCCCCAAAAGCTGCCCCAGTGCTTCTGTGATAAATGTTCAATAAAAGAACTCAATTTTGTATAATTGATCTGATTACATTTTGCCAGAATTGCTAGATAATTAGCAAACTGGAATTGCAGGGTTGGGGAGGGTGGAGGGTTACCACCAAAAAAAGGTCTATGAGCTTATGATTTTTAATCATATGGGGTCATCCTTGAATGGTGTTGCCTATTATGCTCATTCACTGTATTCATGACCAGAGAACTGGGGCAGCATGAGAAAATAAAAATTCAGAAGCACTAACTAGGATATGTTTACCCTCTTAGCTATGGGGCGAGGGGGGGAGGAGTAGGAAGAGTCTGCCAGATCATTTTGGCAGCTTTTAATAGTGCCTCACTTAGAGACAAGGCTACCCATGCTGATTATGGTGTACTGAAGATATCGAGCAATTTATACTGGGTCTCTTGGACTTCTAATGGAATCTGGAGAGTGTCTGCCACTCTTTCATCAAGTCTTGAAATTGTCTGAAGTCATCCACAGGAGTTGATGGGGGTGACAGCTCGGTGACAGCCTCATCTGGGGAGAATGAGGGGCTGTGTTGGGGTGGCAATGCCACAAACTATCAGCTCCCCTTTCTCGTTCTTCAAATGTCTCCTCCTGTAGATTAGACTGATGTGGAGAGACAGAGGGAACTGGCGAGTGCTAACTGGGACAGTCTACCTGAGTGGAGGGTACCTTAGAAAACCATTGTCAGTGGGCAGACCAAGGATCCCGGTATGCCTATTGGAGAGGGTCATACCAGAATGGGGGAAGGCAGCCAGGGCTGCTCATACCAGGGACGATGCTTGGCAGGCTGTGGTGGTAAAAGCTTGGAAGTTCAGTGATGCAGGTTCTTGGTAACTGAAGCTGGGCAGGCAGGCAGCAGTTCCCTGTGCTGAGATCTGAGAAGCTGAAGAACACACTTCCTCATATTCCAGTGGAGGAGCAGACAAGGGAGGAGTAGCTGTCTGTCAGAACACACATTGGTACAGTAACTCCTCACTTAAAGTCGTCCCGGTTAACGTTGTTTCGTTGCTGATCAATTAGGGAACATGCTCGTTTAAAGTTGTGCAATGCTCCCTTCTAACGTCGTTTGGCAGCCGCCTGCTTTGTCCACTGCTTGCAGGAAGAGCAGCCTGTTGCAGCTAGCCGGTGGGGGCTTGGAACCAGGGTGGACCGGCAGTCCCCCTATCAGCTCCCCGCTCCCCTAAGTTCCCTGTGCTGCAGCCGCCCAGCAGGCTAGCAATTGCAGCTATCCCTCCCCCCACTGCCATGTGCTGCTCCTCCCCTCTGCCTTGGAGCTGCTCCCCGAGCCTCCTGCTTGCTGTGCGGGGGGGGGGGGGGCNCACCCCAAACCCTGCTTTGCCTCCAGCATTTATAACGGTGTTAAATATATAAAGAAGTATTTTTAATTTATAAGGGGGGTGTGTTGCACTCAGAGGCTTGCTATGTGAAAGGGGTCACCAGTACAAAAGTTTGAGAACCACTGATTTAGCAGCAAGGCATTCCCTGGGAAATATCCCACCCTCTAACTTCACCACCTCAACCAAGCTTCACAATCATCATAGCTGTGAACAGTATTAAATTGTTTAAAACGTATATTGTGTGTATATCTATATAATATATAGTTTTTTGTCTGGTGAAAAAAGTTTCCCTGGAACTTAACACCCCCCCCCCCCATTTACATTAATTCTTATGGGGAAATTGGATTCGCGTAACATCGTTTCGCTTAAAGTCGCATTTTTCAGTAACATAACTACAACATTAAGTGAGGAGTTACAGTACTGGGGCACAGGCAGTACCAGTGAAAGGTGATATAACGGGAATAACTCAAGCTGCGTACCGGGGATCTTGAGCTGAGAAAAAGACTCAGGTTCAACAGAGACAAATCGGAACACTTGTGGTACTGGGTGAATCTGCATAGACATTTGATGAGACCCAGACGCTGAAGCCTATGCTATCAAGGGGTGTATTAGATGTTCCAGCTCTTGCTGTACCAAAGATGCAGACAGTACTGACTTCTTTAGTGCCAAGTGTTTGGCATCAGAAGCACCTTGTTCAGATTTCAATGGTACTGAGGGCTTTAGTATTGAACGATGGGTACCGTTTGTCTTTTACAAAGACTTTGACTTGGAGGAAACTTTGGTACCACGGCTGCTTGAAGCCATTGCGAAAGCCTTTAAGGGGCGAAGGTTCTCCGGCACAGCAGGCCTCTTAGCAATATGGTCTCTCAAAGGAGTACTAGTTCCTCTCGGATGAGGCTTTCCCCATTTTGCTCAAAGGTCTGTCTCAAAAACCTAGAAGTCAATTGAGCTGTGGAGACTGACCAGGCACTCCGGTAGCTCAGAGGTCGATGGTTGGAGAGGGGAATATATCAAGACCGGTATCTGAAGCCAGACAAAGTGAAAGCTCTATCATAAGGAGCCAATGTTATCTCTGTCGCTCCTGGAATGACTCAAAGCTCATGCAAATCTTGTGCTTTAGAACACACATGTATCTCCAAGAGAGTGGATACAGTGAGAGTGGCGGTCACTAACTGGGAAGGATTCCTGACAAGCGAGGCAAAGTTCTAAGCCTGAGGACTTAGGCATGCCTGAAGAAAAAAGGCCTCTTTAGAGAAGAACCCTATGTACGAGGGATAGTGGTGAGACACAAAGGCATGACCAAAAAATGAGAAAAGTACCCCCAAAAACTAACAAGGTACACACTAACTACAAAGAATAAAAACTAAAATAAAAACATTTAAAATTAAGTTCTAAAAAATAGTTTTGTAGTTCCTGTATGAGAGCACAAATGAGTTTCTCTGTCTCAGGCAGAGTCATTCTATAAGGAACTGAGGGAGGTCCATATGTTTCAGCCCTATATATCCTCAGTACAGGGCATGAGAATAACTGGGACATATGTGCAGACTGAACGAGCACTGCTGCCAAAAATCTCTGATCAAAGGCACATGCACACCTCAAGTGGAGCACCCATAGGGACACTATTTCACAATGCTGCTTTGCAAAAAGGACAGTAATCTTGCTTTCAAATTTTCTTGGATTAAAAAAACCAAAACCAAAACAAAAAAAACAAAAACATGGTAGGCTTACTCTGAGAGTTCAGCAGTTTCTTCATCATGAATTCTTTTTCTCTCAGATAATTCATCAGCCAGATATTTCACCACTAATTCTTCCAGTAGTACTGTGACACTGACTGAACTAATTGCCAAATACTAAAAAAAAAAATAAAAAAAAAAAAAAAAAAAATTATTTACCATAAAATATTTCTCTTCCAACTGTTTGTAGTATTCTTATACAACACCACCACAAAATTCAGTGCTATTTTTAATTAAAAGTACTGTAATCGGATATGGGACTACAAAATCTGTCTTAACAAAACTTAAGATATTCCTGAAGTCTTAGTTGTAACCTCTAAAATTATTGTAACTGAAAGAACAAATTCTCTACTTTTTTCAGTTTATTTGGTGCATTTGACAAGACTTGAGTCTAGTCCAGGGGTAGGCAACCTTTCAGAAGTGGTGTGCCGAGTCTTCATTTATTCACTTTAATTTAAGGTTTCGCGTGCCGGTAATACATGTTAACGTTTTTTAGAAGGTCTCTCTCTCTAAGTCTATATTATATAACTAAACTATTGTTGTATGTAAAGTAAACAAGGTTTTCAAAATGTTTAAGAAGCTTCATTTAAAATTAAATTAAAATGCTGATCTTGAGCTGCCAGCCTGGGGTTCTGTTCACCTAGGCCTGCAGCGGGTTGAGCGCGGCCTGCGGCCGGGACGCCAGCTGGCATTGGGCTGGCAGCTGGGACCCCACACCTGGGGGGAGGGGGGGCAGGGATGAGGGCAGAGGGCTGGGTGTGTGTGGAGGTGCAGGGCAGAAGGCTGGGTGGGTGGGGGGGTTCAGGAGTGAGGGCAGAGGGCTGGGGTGCTCGGCTTGGGGGGGTGCTGCCAGCCCCCTGCCCGGAGCGGCTCATGGCAGGGGCTGGAAGGGATATGCCCTGTTCCGCCCGCTTCCCCAAGGCCCCATCCCTACCTCTTCTCTGTCTCCTCTACGGAGCAGCGAGCACGCTGCGGCTCGGCTCTGCCGCCCTTCCCCCGGGCGATCAGCTGATCATCAGGAGGGAGGGGCAGGAAAGCACCACGCTGGGGGAAGAAGCGGGGGAGGGGGGAGCTTGGCTGCCGCAGGGCCAAGCTTCTGCCTCCTGCCCCCGCAGGGGAGAGCGGTGGGCGGGGGGCTGAGGGCTGGGACTGCGGCAGGCAGCGGCGTGCCACCCAAAATCGACTCGCGTGCCAAGTTTGGCACGCGTGCCGTAGGTTGCCGACCCCTGGTCTAGTCAGTGTCAATATTTCCTCTGCATAGTCAGTTTCCCCAGCTTTTCCACAGCCACAAGAGAAAATACAAAGAAAAAGATGATTGCAAAAATTACAAGAGCAGGCAAGGGAACTTTAATTGACGAGGTATCAAAGTTGGTAATGCTTTAATTCTGCAGCATGGGTAAATTATGTGGCCACCAAAACATGAACACATGAAGTCCCATCAATACCTAATTGATTGGTGGATTCTGGAAGCATCCAAGATTTGAGTGGATTCAAGTCATCTGGGTTTTGTGGGATGGTTTATGAAGTTCCTTCTACTACAGTTTAATAGGTGTTCTGAATATTTACCTCTTTTAAGCTCTCTTTACATAGGGGACACTGTGGGGCATGGTCTAAACAGCGTTCTAAACAATTCTTGCAGAAGGTATGTCCACAAGGGGTTGTCACCGGCTCAAAAAATAACCTGAAATTTTTTTTAAAATAAAAAGTCAACAATTGATAAACAGTGATTCTAACATCTTTTAAATACATTTTAAAGAATTCTAGCTACGCTATAAGAAAACAGACAAGTTAAATGAAAATCAGAAATACAAGATTTGTGCTAGAATTTTTTTCAACGTGTTTTCCATTTTCTCAACACTGCACAACTTAATTGACTGTGCTTCGTAGTCAATTTGATCACATTTCTAGGTTCAAATATTTAATGTCTAAAAGTATATTTATATAAATAAGTTACACAAATGCAGACATTCTTCCTTAAAGCATTAACTTAATGTGATATTACAGTGGTCATGATATACTTTAACCAACATCATATGCACACAACTACTTCTGATTTTTAATACTTTAGAACATATGGTGTGTATTTATATGACACACCAGAAAGATTTGCAGTTCCTAAGGAGCCTATCAAATAACCTACTAAAAGATGAGGTGAGATTTTCTAAGAAAATACATGTGTAAATCGCCTTTGAGAATCTCAACCAATATCTGAACCCAAAGGCTAAATTTAGGTGCATGTGTTAAACAGTATTTGTCAATTTATCCACCAAAACAAAATGACTTCTAGATTAAAAAAAAGTGTAGTCTAGCCTTAAGACATTCTCTTCATTGTGTTGTTGACATTTAAGAATGGAATACCATTTTTAATTCAACTATCAGTTTGTGTCACAACTATAAAACTAAATACAACTATTATGTCCTTACCAATACTCATCTACTAAGGGTACGTCTACACAACGACAGCCCAGGGTTAATGGGAATTCAGTCAACTGACTCGTGTCTACATTGCATTTTAACCCTAATTTAAGGATTTTCTGACCCATGCTCGAACCTAGGGCTCTGGGATCCACATTGCTGTGCAGACAAGTCAAAATAACCTTATCCCAGAGGGCCTAGGCCCCCCCCCCCCCCCCCCCCCCCCCCCCCCCCCCCCCCCCCCCCCGCCCCCCCCCCCCCCCCATCTCCCGTATGGACACAATAGCCCTACAAATGTGTTGCACTCTGGGAAAACTCTACTGCCCACCGTTTCCTAACTGTGGTGGTGTTATTGATGGGACGCAGGTGCCCATAATGAGCACCTAAATATATAAACTGCATAATTAGCTCCTTTGGTGGCTGTCTCAGTAGAAATGACTGCAGTTTGAGAAAAATTTATACTGAACTACCATCTAATCTGAGAATTGGGCTCTCCACCTCTAGGCTGTGTCACATTGGTAGGAAAATGCCCATGTGCACCTGTTCTGAGGATAATTAGTACATCAGTCTCCAGGGCTCTCAAAGTATTAAAATGAAACTTTGCAATTCTTAATTTTTAAAATGGAATGCTCAATGAAGGTGTTTTTGTTCAGTTGGCTTTTATTTCTCTGTTTGTTTTGAAGTTTGACATAAAATGTAGGTTTCAAAGAAAACCCACCCACCCCAACCCAGCTACTGCCGGTGAAGTGAATCCCTAGGGCTTGAGGTATAGTGTGCTCCAGCACCCCCCAGGGATCTCTTCTCCCTGCACCCACTGCACCCAGGTAGGAGGGGCCTCCCACTCAATACTCTCACAGTGCATGTTGCCCAGACACCTCTATACACATAGCCCTGAGGAGGACGGGGATGGGGGAGAGCCAGGAGCAAGGAACAGAGAGCAGAGTAGGACCAAGTGCCTACCCTGCAGGGACAGGGAGCAGCAGAGCTCCTGGTTTAGCACAGCCATGGGAGGGATGATCCATGGGAGGGATGACTCCCGCCTACCCCTGCTCTGGGCAAGCTCTTCACAGCAGCTAGGAAGAGCCGAAGCCACTGCTGCAGGAGGCTTCAGGAAGGTTTTGGGGCCGACTCCAACTCACCGTGCTGACAGCGCATACTGCCTGGACACCCCTGCACATGAAGCTCCAGGAAGGGGAGTGGGGTGGGAGAGAGAGCAGGGCAGGCACCAAGCAGCTACCCTGCAGGGAGGGGGAGCACCTGCAGTGTTCGGGGGGGGGGGAGGGGGGGCATCCTTCCCTAGCCATGTTGAGCCAGGAGCTCTGCAGCTCCCTCCCCTTGCAGGGCAGCTACTTAGTCCCCGCTCTGCTCTCTGGCCCTTGCTCCTGGGCCCCTCTGGGGCAGTGTGCGCAAGGGAAGGCAGTGTGCACCAAAATCTGGCTCTGCTGTTGTGACCAGGAAGCAGCTTTTTTTGCAAAAAGCTTCTTCTGACCACTCTCCATTAAAAACCCTGCAGGCTCTCTGATAGTGTGCTTGCAGACTAGTGTTCAGCAGATAACGGGTTAACCCTGACCTGAGCTGCTGCCCTCTGCACAAGGAGGTATGGCAACAGAGTACAATAGATTGCGCCACAGACTGTTGGCACAGAGAGGACTAAGGAAGTTTTCCCCAAGGAACTCTTGGGTGCACCCAGAAGACTTTTGGGATCGAGTCAAGCCAGGGACATGTGCACACAGGAAAGCAACAGGGCTCAGACCCTAGGTCCCAGCTTAACATGGGCTCGGACGCTCTAGCCCTGCAGAGTCCTGGACCCTAGGTTCAAGCTCTAGTTTAGAACAATTGGTGTGTGGACGCAAAGGGGGTTAGATCTGAGCACAGGCTTACACTGCTGTGTAGACATACCCTTATTGTTGCAGACTAGTGGTTAACAGCAACGGCCCAAGAAGTCTAGGTATTCGTATGTCTATGCTGCAACGTAAGCCCAGGGTTCGAACTCAGGCTCAAGTCTAATTCTCCTCCTTCTATCTACATGCACATCACACTAACCCAAGGCTCAGACCAAGGGTCCCAGGATCCCATAGAGGTGGAGGATCCAAGCCAGAGTCAAACTGGGACCCAGGGTTCAAGCCCTATTGCTCTGCAATGTAGACACAGCTCCACTAGAATCCATCAAAAGTATTCCACAATCCCACAGACCACTTTCTTTGTCTTCTGGAGGATCCAGTTTAGTGGAGAGTAAAGTTTTTCCACCATACACCATGAACAAAAGGCTAGAGCAGGGATTCTCCGACCTGAGTGATTCAGAAGCCAAATTAGCAATCAACATTACCCAAAAGAGTCATAGTAGTGTGAATTTGTTATTTCATTTACTATAGTACTATATATTCATATTTAAAAACAGTATGACAAGGGAAATTTAGTTTTTGAATAGATATAATTCTCATAGCAAAATAACGGACCCAGTATTATTTTATCAACTACAAATGGTTAACTTAGTAAAAGCTTAGTTAATAACTTAGATTGGTTAATAATTAAAATCAGAGTAATTTTAATATGTGCTGCAAAGATCCACAGGAGACATATTAAAGAGCCCCTTGTGGCTCATGAGCCCCAGTCGGAGTATCACAGGGCTAGAGCAACCATATTTTGGGAGGGCTCAGTTGGACTCAGGCTCACGTAATGCAGTGAAGACACTGAAGCCCCAGGTTGGGACTTCAACAATTCCTAACCTGGGGTTAAAAATGAACGTACATGCGCAAGCTCTAGGTTAACAAATGCAGGGTCTGCTAACTCAAGTTCTACTACCCCTGGGCTTACACTGCAGTGTAGACATACCCATAGACTCAGACTATAAGGCCAGAAGGGATCATCATCATCATCTAGCATGACTTCATGCCCATTGCAGGCCACAGAACCTCACGCACCCATTATTCTTAAATAAAATAGACAATAAGGCAAGCCTTAACCTCTTTGCCTCAGTTTACACATAACAAAACATATCTGCCCACATCTATAATGCAGATATCACATGGAAGATACTAAACAAATAGTAAATATTACCTCATACACAGAGAGCACTCAAAATCTGCCACATCAATTAAGTGCTGTGGAACTATTGCATTTTCACTGGTTTGTGGAGTGTCCCTTTTTGTAGTTTCTAAAAGAAACAAGAGCAGATACTGTTTGAAGACAAGACAAAAATCAAAATAAGTATGTCTAACATTGACATTAAGTGGCTATTTACCTCCTGGTTTTTTGTGTTTGCTTCTTCCATCTTCACACACCATTGCATCCTGTTCTGAAAGGGAAAGCTTCCTTTTTAGGAGAGCACCTTTTTCCTGGCTAGAAAGCAGAGGTTCAGAAGAAACCCTTTTTAATCCATCTCCTTTAGCAAGATTTTCTGTTGAGTTAAGAGCATGGGCAGATTGTACACGATTTAGGCTTCCTCTGAAAGACTCCACTGTTATCTCTGGCACTCCTAAATTCTATAGAAATAAAATGAACAAAGTTAACAATACTTATTCTCATTTTCAAATTGTGGCTAATCATTTATGACAGCTGAACATGAATAAGTTGAAGCCAAATTCAGATATCAACCATCTTTCCACTGCACAGCCAGACTCAATGATTAATTTATGGAATTTGGCAGGTCAAGAAAGCACCTGGTGAAATTAAAAAAGGGATTAAAAGCCTCAGTTTCCTTCAAAGAGGAAAATAATTTTGGAAAAGAAATTTCGAATTATTTTTATTTGGAAAATAAATCTATAATGATACCCTTTTTATTTTGGAGCTATTAGCATTAAATCTTAAATAATGAAAAAGTTCACCAGACTGTGTCTTATGAATTGTCAAAAAATTACAGTACTTTCCAGCTGATTCATGAAATCTAACCGGAAAGTCTACAACTAGCAGGAAGAAAGATGTAGCAGCATATATGTCCAATAGGAAAGGAGCTTAATAAAAGTTTGATAAATAGCTTAAGTTCTGATGCCCTGAGTTTGTCTACTAACCAAGGGGAAAAATACATATAATACTACATGGTTTTCATTACTTACCTGCTCTGGACAAAGCTGTAGATTACAGCCAGACTCTTCCATTTCAGAACCAAGTGTAAAAGGTTTATTTCGAATATGAGGTGAAGTCCAAGCAGATTCCTTCAGACTCTCTCTCACATTTTCTGGTGACAGCAAATCACACAATGTCTATAAGATAAACATCTTAACATTAAGATTGGGGGAAAAGATTCAGCTATAACTTTAGTTAATATAACTACATAACCACCATGAAGGCAGCTTACTTTGTATCAAAATTTCTTATTTTAAATATACCCTTCCACTTATTCTCTTCCTTATAATCAGCTGTAGCACAAGTTCAGTTCAGTAGTAGTTCTCATAATTAAAGGTTTATATCCTTATCTTTATACACAAGTTAAGCTCTTAAATTCCTCCCTTACAGGAAGTGATGATCATCTTCTCCCAACTCTTAATTTAGGTGTGGTGTAACTAAACAAGATGCAGTTCTGCAAAAATGTTAATCTGTATTTTGCAAAGTTGACAGCACGGAGATATTTGTTTCCATAGAATGAAAAGCTTAAAGTGTGATTTCTTACTCAAATTTGTTTGATAACTACTGGAAAGTATGAAAATCTGATTTCTGTTTTACTTGAAAACCATACGAACTAGAAAGCTAACTGGGTTAAATATACATATTCTCCCCTAACCCAACTTTAAAAAAAAAAAAAAAAAAAGAGTATTTTTGTGGACTACATGGGCACACAACCTCTTCTTGCGTCCAAGTACATTGGGTCCCTCTACACAGAAAATTAGATATGTGAAAATAAAGTCACCCAAACTTTAGTTGAATTTCATCTTACAATTACAGACGTGATGAGCATAAATACACTGAAGACTGAGATTCTAGGGTAAAGTGGACCACCTGAGAGAGAGAGAGAGCGAGAGCACGCAGCACAGTTTATAAATACAAGTTACCTTTTCCACTTCTAGCTTTGCTGGAACAAAATCCTCATCAAGGGATAAGCACTGTAGGAACAGTTGTAAGGCATCACCTACAAACCCAGCATCATGAAGCACTTTTGCTTTCCTGAAGTAAATCTGAAGATATAGAAGTAACATTTGATATTTTCATACTTTCATTAAAGAAACTAGAATATTAATATTCGGACACACTAGAGCATTGCATGTCTTTTCCTTCTCACATGGAGGTGAGAATTAGAGATGTTGTGGTAGGGAAGAAAATATGCCTCTTCTGCAGACCTTAGAAGGTCCACAGAAAGGAGGAACATACCATGCTCTCTAGTCTCCTTCCTCCACACAGCTACAGTAGAATCCCAGAGTTATAACTCAGGAATGGAGATTGTTCATAACTCTGAAATGATCGTAACTCTGAACAAAACATTATGGTTGTTCTTTCAAAAGTTTACAACTGAGCATTGACTTAATACAGGGTGGATTTAATTTAAATCACTAGTCAGGAAGACTCAATTTAATCATGGTTTTCTACATAAAAGTGCATTCTTGTTGGTTGTTATAACCTTAATACACATTCTTCACAACTCAGAGATAGATGTACCGTATGTACTCGTTCATTAGCCCGTTCGTTTATAAGCCGACCCCCCAAGATGGTTAGGTAAAAATAGCACAAACTGTATGGCCCTTTCATAAGCAGACCCTATATTTCAGGGGTTGGCAAACTTTGGCTCCCGGCCCGTCAGGGTAAGCCGCTGGCGGGTCGGGATGTTTTGTTTACTTGAAGCCCCTGCAGGCACGGAGCCCCTCAGCTCCCAGTGTCCACGGTTTGCCATTCCCAGCCAATGGGAGCTGCGGGAAGTGGTGCGCCACTTCCCCCAGTTCCCATTGGCTGGGAACGGCAAACCACGGCCACAGGGAACTGAGGGGCTCCATGCCTGCAGACGCTCCAGATTAATACATTGTCGTTTTGTTTGATATTCAATTCAATGATTCCATAGAGTTTAAAATCATCAAATTCTGGGGTAGACCCGTTTATAAGCCGACCCCTGCTCTGATGCGTCACTTTTTTACCAAAAATATTCGGCTTATGAACGAGTATACACAGTAGGTTTCATTTTTAGAAGGTACACACTATACATTTTTAAACAGCGATTTATTTTGAAAACTTTTCAGATTAGTTTTACAGCTATATCAGAAAATGAGTGAGTGTTTGGTTACCAAAAGTAACTGAAGCAGATATTTATTAAGTCACTGGGAGGTGAACTATCTCCAATTTAACAGGTTAATGATTAATATTTGGAGGGTTTTCTTGCCATGCTGTATTAGGAGGAGAACATTACCAGATAACATTGTTGTTTTAGTTAAATAAAACAATTTAAATGTCTAAGTATTCTGGATTCTTTTCTTCAACAGAAAACATAATATTTTAACAAAACAAGCATATGTCCCTCGCTTCTCACATTTATCTCCAGACTTCTTCTCCTTGTCCAGATCTATTATGCCCCCAACAATCTATTCATTGAACTTTTTGAAACCTAAATAATCTATACAGAAGCCTGCGGAAGCCCATAAGATTGGATCCCTAAACCATGAACTATTGGAACTTATTTACTAAACTTTTCTTAAACATTAAATGAATATATTGTCTCATACTATAGAATTAGAATTTATAATCCCTATTCCATGATGAGATCTCTTTGAGCTACAATGTATCTTAATTAAAACTATCCTTAGGTTTTCTCCGCAAAAACATTTTATTTAAAAAATCTGATTTGATTTTTTTTAAATCATTGATTTTTATCCACCTTGCTTAATACACCTTTTAAATTTTACTCTGCAGAATAAAAATGCTGCTTTCAACCATCTTAATTTAAATGAAACAAGCAGAGTTTCCTTACCCCATGAAATCTTTTGTTTTTTTGTAAACGTTCTTTTTTTTTAGTAGTTTACATTTAACACAGTACTGTACTGTGTTTGCTTTTTTTCCTTCTCTGATGCTGCCTGATTGCATACTTCTGGTTCCAAATGAGGTGTGTGGTTGATTGGTCAGTTCATAACTCTGAGGTTTTACTGTATTTCAAGGTCTGCAGGAACAGCATCCCCCTCTTGAGGAGGTCCACAGGAAGGGGAGACTGGGTAAGATGGCAGCTTTGTGAGGTACACTCTCCTACTTACTTTTGAGGACTGCAGGAAAAGGTAAAATCCCTATACTAAGACTTGAAAGACGTGTTGCTATGTGCTGCCTCCCACCCCACAAGCCTTTGAGTGGAAAAATTCTCTCATCTGGATATGATGGCAAGAGGAAAAACATAGGGATGGATTTTAAGTGATAAATTTAATAAAGTTACAGCTTAACACAGAAGAGGGGCACTACCTGCCCTGTCACCTATACTCATAAATACCAGGCATTTTAAATGGGTCCAGTGTGGGAGCTACAGTGGTCCTACTATACAACCCATAACTTGGAGTAGACTCTCCTCAGCCTACCCCTAGAACTCAGCTCTTCTGAGTCCTAATACCCTAATCCCACCCACAAGGGGGACAGCAGGTATTAAGGGGGGGACCTCAGCCCATGAAGATCTCCCCTTATCCCATAAGCACAAGGCCCATTAGTAAAATCCCAGGTCTTTCAATTCTGGGAACCATTCCTTTTAACCCCAGTGGAAACTGACTGCCAAGTTGCAACAAATTAATGTCCTTACCAAGTACTTTCACTATTTACTCAATCCTACTCCTATTTAACTGCACTACCACCCAGGCCTTGGCCAATTTGGCTTTTATAAGAAGAAAAATTCCTTCTTGATCCCAAAACAGGCAACTGGTCAGAATTACAGCATCTGCAAAGTAGTGTCAAAGCTACCAGTACAGGATAGGGAGGGTGAGGATGCTGGAACAGAGCAAAAAGAGGCTCCACATGGCCTGGGCTAGGCTTCAAATCAATGAATGGTCCCTCACCCTCCCCTATCAGCTACCTTTTCCATTGACAAGTCTCCTCAGTGACGACAATTCTCCCACTGCCGAAGCCCTCTGTTCTAACCTAGAGAAAAAGCTAGCTACTTACCATTTTTAAAAAATTGAAAACTCATGTCTCCAGCAATCATGTAATATGCAGTATTAATGTTTATTTGAGCTCATGCTCCAAATACAAAAAAGTTAAACTTTTGACATTTGACTTTAATCAACTAATTTTGTTCCTGAGCACTAGATAACTAGATCTCAGTTACAAGTCAGTAAACTAGATTCTCTCCCCTTTCAGGTTTTTTTGCTAAGAAAAGATGAAAACCTAGGACTTTTTGAATCCTGATGTACACATTTAGGGTATCATAATTCGGAAACACCTTGTCCAATTCACTACAATTTTTCCTAACAATATTGAGGCCAATATGACTTTTTATAATAATTTTAGATAAGTGGGCCAAAACCAAATTTATAAAACGGAAATTCAGTGCAGCTTTTACCTATGGAGTGACTGACTGCCATAATTCCACAACAAATGGCTGTGATAGTTTCCCTACAATGGCTGTTCAATAAAAGCAGGTTTCCTCCTAAGGAAATCTCTGCCTCTACTCATCTGAGGCAGATTTCTTGGAGAAGGGAAGGATTCTGGCTTTCCTCTTACATGTCCACCTTTTTAGGAATGGAGGCTAAAAAGGTCTTCAGACTTTGCTGGAGGAAGCTATAGAGCAAACTCAATTTTTGAGAAGCTTTGTTCACAGAAGCTGAGTTTCTCTCCGGGTATATGGAGAAGTGAATGTACATTCTGAAAGCACATTTTGAACCAGTTTTGCCACAAGGAGGATTTAGTATTTCTGTAAATTAAGTTTTATTGACAGATAAGAGCTTAGGAAAAATGTAGTTTTATTTATCTAACAATGAAAATGAGTCTCTTTACTTCAAAACTAGGGCTACGTCCAGACTACCCGCCCGGATCGGCGGGTAGCAATCGAATTATCGGGGATCGATCTATCGCGTCTCGTCTGGACACGATAGATCGACCCCCGAACGCGCTCCCATCGACTCCGGAACTCCAGCAGGGCGAGCGGAGGTAGCGGAGTCGACGGGGGAGCCGCGGCCGTCGATCCCGCACTGCGAGGACGCAAGGTAAGTGCCAGGTAATTCGAAATAAGATACTTCGACTTCAGCTACGCTATTCCTGTAGCTGAAGTCGCGTATCTTATTTCGATAGCTCCCCCTAGTGTGGACCAGGCCTAGATATGAAGATAAATGTCTTCTAAGAACAATATAAAAATCTGAAGTTTTTAGTCCTGGCTGACAACTGCACCTCCCCTCACAGGACTACGCCAAGTATTATTTAATGTTTAAATGCTTTAATGAGAAAAAATGTAATGCGAGTGCTTATACTTTCACACTAAGTGCAGAACTCTAAAGTGAGATATTTGCAGATATAATTCAATTTTCATTCAAACCTCCACACTAAGTTACCTACTGCATATACAAACAGCACATTTTCCCAGAAAGATCCTGCCTTTAAGTGATTACAGCTACGTGTACCAAATCTGAAGTCATCCACAATTCCCAAGCAATGAACTTGTTAAGCTGGAGTTAAATTTGTAAATATTTATATTTTCAAGTGTTCTCTTAAGTGAACGATAATTTCTCTTTTTTTAAAAAAAGAGCAACAAAGCCTGGAAATTCAAAATTAAGGTAACATTTAAAATTAGATCGCATGAAAACACATATTGGAGAATCAAAAATCTTTCACCCTATGTAACTATCACACCTTATGAGTGAGCTGAAGGCATTGATGGTCTTTCATGAAGTTTTTGATAACCACTTTAAGACAAGAAATATCTTAATTTTTAAATCACAATTCACTTTCACTAATAGCTGTTGAAAATTTTCCCCCTTCAGGAACTGAAAGACGTATTGAAGAAACACCAACATAAAAACAAAACAAAAAAATCATGCTTCCATCTGAAAAAAACCCAAAAAACACTGCTTTTGTTACAGCCAAAGAATACAGAAAAGCACTGTGTTTTTAGTTTGTTTACATTGTGCATTTGACTCCATTTTGTGTAGTCAGTTTTATTATTTCTTCTATATAGTCATTTTCCTCTTTTTGCAAGTCTTTTATACAACAGGAGAGCGAAAAAACATTTAAAAAACAGGATACTGTGCCTATAAGACCACAAAAACTGCCAGGGGGACTCAGGGGAAGAGGTAACACTAGAAACTACAGTACTTTTAAGTAGTTTATGGACATGATTAGATTTCCAGTTAATGGTGTCCCTCCTTTTAGCTCCACCATGGAGATTTCTGCAAGGCTTCACCATTCTCAAACTGCTCTGTCAGAAATCCAAGCAAAGCTAACAAACCATAGGGACCCCGTCCTTTCCAAATTCTTCCAAGCCATGTATTGCCTTGCCCGCCTCCTTCTTTCACCCCACCACAGTCACGCAAATATGCCAAGACCAATTTTAAACAAATCCAGACTTACAAAAAGCTGTTTTAGAATCAAAACTGCAACAGCAACAAAAAACTCATGAGCAAGATGTTTCAGAAGTGAAAACCACCTCAGCTTCTAGCTGTCTTGCTTCCCAAATGCCTCATCCAAGTTTTTTTAGAAAGATAGCATAGAGCAGAAGTCTGAAGTTTCAGGCAGCTTAGTTAGGTTTTGCCAAACTACAGGGCATGTCAAAACTGAGCCTGTAACAGCAAGCTAGTTTCAAACTTAATACTAATAAAATAGCGTTGTCTATTTAACAACAACAAAATGGTAATACACTTTCTCTGGTTTGAAAGCAAACATCTTTAGCCTTGTCCAGGAGTTCCCAAACATTTTACTAAGGTGACTCATCAACTGCATTTTGTCTTTTCGTGACCCACCATTGCATATAGCACTCCCAGTGCAGGCACCGCACTAATCCCAGCCTGGTGCAGAAGTAAGGGGGAGCTGGAGACCAAGCCCGCAACATACTCATCTTGCAACAGTGGCAGCAGCTCCTGTCCATGACAGGAGAGTAGCTGGGCCAAACCTGATTGATATTGCAACCTGGTGCATGGGTTTACAGCACCACTAAGGTTTGGCCTGGCCATACCTGTATGGACAGAGGGGTGGCCAGAGTAACCCTAAGTGGCGCTGAGACACCATGCACCAGGTCACAACGTCCAAGCAGGGAGCCAGCCCCAGCCCTGAGGGATGGCAGCCACCACAGTGGGGTCAGTGAGAGATAGGCTTGCTCTCCAACACCCTCCTGCCCCGCAAGCTCCTCTCCAGGCCAGAAGAAATTTAGGTTTGCCTAGGCCAGGGCTCAGTGATGAGTTAAAATAGCCTGGAATATGGCAACCCACCTAGAACTTTCCTGTGACTCTCTGGTGGATTGGGACTAATCCTTTTTTTTTTTTTTTTTTTTTAATATTCACATAGCATCAGGGCAGTTCACTGACAAAAAGAAAAAGAAAAAAGTACAAGAGGTTCCCTCCACCATGAAGAGTTTAAAATCAAAATTGATAAATATATAAATAAGGATGCAGAAAAGCAGTATTTTTCACATCTCATTGACTCCCAGATTTAGGGGTGGATTGTTGTTGTTTTAAATCAAGCATTTAGACAACACTGATTTGAAAGTTTAAATAAAGTAAGAGTAACTGGGTCAGCCAAATTATTTTGATGCAATTTGAACATCATAATTTAGCATTGTAGACAAATTCAGATTTTATAAAACACACAGATTGCAAACCAACTTACCTCTGGCCAATTTGACATTTTAGAGATGATAAAATTTAGATCTTCTATGGCTGTTTTAAACTCTTGGAGGCCAGCATATGATTCAGCTCTGTAAACTCTTAACATCAAGTCACTGGGATCTGAAAACAAGATATTTTTAGTTTTATATACATATATACATACACACACACACACTTTGACCCAACTAAAAATGTGACACATTCCTATAAGATAACAAATTCCACAAGCATACTAGACTATTTTTTTTTAAATGCAATGGTTTCCCTAAATTTAACAGTTTTAAAAACAATGTTTGCATCAAATGCTTTGCAAAATATTTGGAACCTCCCTTAAATCTTAAAGATAGTCCATTCTAATGTACTTACATAATCTTAGGTTTCAATTTAAAAAAAGCCTAGCTAAAACTACTTAGTTATAAAAATGAACAAAAAGGTAAAATTTGAAACCTACTCAAGAAGCCCAGATACATTTTTTAATATACACCTCTACCTCGATATAACGCTGTCCTCGGGAGCCAAAATCTTACCGCGTTATATCCGAATTCGTGTTATATCGGGGTAGAGGTGTACTTAACATGGACAGTCAAAGTATCTGCAAGTTAGTTTTGCATTCACATGTACATTAAATTTTGTTTAGACTTTTTTTTTTTTTAATTTCTTACCTTTGCACTGAGACACTACCGAGAAAAGTAAAATCATTTTAGTTCAAAGCACTTATGCCTGTTATAAAAAGTCAATTTACTTTTACCTTTTCTGCTGTAACAAGTTAGTTAACATTTCACTCTATCTAGGCCAGGAAGTTAGACTGATCAATTTCACTGCAATTCTCAAGCAATACTGTGTGTCAGGATTCCAAGTGTTATAGAGAAAAGGTCTCAAGGAATATGAGACTATAAAAAACTACAAGCATTGACAGGGGACTTGGCAACAGGTATAGTACTTGAAATCACTTAACTTTTTGTTTTTTATTGACTAGATTCTGAATCGACAATGTCCCTTAAATAAAAATTTATTTTGAATTTTAAATGTCAGAACATTTCTATTAATATTATGGTTTTGCCAGTCCTCATTTGCCTGACTTTTTGAAGAAAATGATAAACTGAAGTCTAACCTGAATCAATAGTGTCCTTTTAATACACTGTACACACCAATTCCCTTTCCAAAAAAAGGATAGGATAGTTGTTTTGAGTGGAGTTGTACAAAATGATGGGCCATGATTTAAAGGGTCTTAATCAGGCCTTTAAGGCCCCGTTTGGCAAAATATGTACATTAGATTTACACATGTGAGTAGTCCAGTTTACTTTAGTGGACCTTCTCATATGTGTAAAGTTACTTGTGTGCAAAAGTGTTTGCAAAATCATGGCTTAAATTTGCATGTGCAATTTTGTAAGCATAATCTAAATGACACGTTATGTTGTATGCAGTGTTGCTGTAGCCGTGTTGGGCCCCAGATATTAGAGAAACAAGGTGGGTGAGGCACGTATGTTATTGGTCCAATTTCTATTGCTGAGAAAGAGACACTTTCGAGCTTACACAGAGATCTTCGGGTTTGGGAAACATACCCACAGTGTCACAGCTAAATACAAAGTGGCTAAATACAAAGTGGAACAGATTGTTTAGCATAAGCAGTTACATATTTCAAGGGGCCATTTGAGGTAAAGTGGCCCATTAACATGTTATCAGCCAATAAGTACCCAATATGCATATGCAAATAGCAGGCATAAATCCTATTTCCAAATGGGAGTGACTGTACTTGCAAAACTGCAAGCTGTTTTTAAGCCTTTGTCCCAGAATTGCAATGCTTAAAGAAATACTGTCAGGTCAGCTTTGGCCCCAACTTTAGGTTAAGCATATGCTTTTTATAAAAACTAAAAATATATCCATGCAACATCTAGATTGCAGACTTCAAACCACTGTTCTATTACAAACTACGGAAGTGAGAATACAATTAGACAGTTTAATTGTTCAAACAAAGATATCAAAAAATAAGCAAGCAGCATAAACTGTAAGAAATACATTTGTACTCCAAAACTTTCAGTTTCACCAAATTAAAATGTTATTCAGGACGGAATCAAATAAGTATTATGGTATTTTGGATATGCTAAAAGAAATAAATTATGAAAATACACAAGGCAAAAAGAAAGCTACGAAATTCAAATCACACTATTTATGATTACAGTATAATTTACTAATAAGTGGTGGAGTTGCACCTATATCAGTTATGTGGGGGATAGGAGGTACATGCTAAGCTAAAAGACTCAAGATGCCTTTATTATGATTTTAACCTGACAGCATCCCTTCAATGACTTCTACTTCATTTCAACTTAATCAGCATAAGAACTACCCATCCCCACATTTGTGAAGAGTTAGGGGCAAACTTCCATGTTTATAATTAATTCACATCCCAAATAATAGGAGAGAGTTATTAAAAGCAGTTATCTGAATAAGGGTTCGTTCCTTTACAACTCATCTTCTCTTTTAACCTGACTAAAGCTGAGTTTATGGCATTAAGTTCAATTTAGGGCAACAGATTTATGTCAATCAGATTTTGGACTGTATGTCTGGGTAAAGCGGAACTAAGATGGGCTGACAAGGAGAAAAGCTTCTTTAAAACACATCTGAACTAAGGGAATTATTTTTAAAAAGAGTAAGCTAATATCGTTTCCCTCTCTCTCAAACTGAGCCTTTGTGAGAATTACTGGAGGGGAAAAAACCTTGCCAAGCCAACAGCTCAGAATGTATACTAACAATCGTATATCTGCCTTATTTACTTTACAACGATGTTTTGTAAGAACACACTCATAGATCAATGAATTTAAAGGGCCCTAAATATGTGACATCTATTATAGATTTAAACAGCTGTCTTAAACACCTCAAAAAAGGTTAGAACTACCACATGGAATAACAACTTTTATTGTATAATTAGTCAGTACTTGGAACACTGAGTTTTTTGGGCTATACAAAGGAAAAGACAATGTAGAAAGGATCGTGGTCTGAGTAATCTCTAAATCTGCAATCTAATATATGCATGAATAATCTGCATAAGAAAACTATGGATAAATATTAAGATTGAAAGCTATGTTTTCAGGTTTTACCTGCCATTTGTTAAACCCAAACCTAAATGTAAACTTGGTACAACAATGTAATTAAAAATCTCTTCATTCATAGACATCTCAAATATTATGACAGTCAGAGCCATAAGCAGTACCATGGGGGGGAAGAGAAGAGATCCCTTAGGTTCTTAATGTCTAACCAGAAAAATCCATCTCTTCTTCCACTTCCTCAAAAATCCTAAACCATAAAGTGGTGTGTGTCTTCCATATAAATGTTTATAATCACAGAGACCCATTTACAATCCAAAAGACATTTACATTTTACTTCATTTGTTTGATTCCCTTTTATGTGTGTGCCACAATGCTAAATTCTAGATTAAAATAAAATACTTAATTCTTAAGAAGTTCCTAGTTTAAAAATAAATCACTCTCAACACTCCATGCTTCTTTGGCCCCATTGACACAGGATGCTACAACTGTGCTAAAAAATAGTTTAGGACACTGCTACAATCAAAATAGTTTACATCCACACATACTATGCTCCCAAGAGATGTTTGAAATATTCTGTTACACTCCTGTTTAAGATTTGATTTTGACAACAGTTTATTCTGAAATGGCAGCTAACATTTCTCCCTAGTATGGATCAGAAAAGAGACTTGTTAATAGCTTCTCTTAATTAATTAGCCACTTACAGTTGGTATGGCTACCTCCACCTTCTCATGTTCTCTGTATGTATAAATATCTTCTTACTGTATGTTCCATTCTATGCATCCGAAGAAGTGGACTGTAGTCCAGGAAATCTTATGCTCAAATAAATTTGTTAGTCTCTAAGGTGCCACAAGTACTCCTGTTCTTTTTGCTGATACAGACTAACACAGCTGCTACTCTGAAACCTATGTTTAGCTTGATATCTAAACTTTTTTCCCCCTGCAGCTGGCAATTCCATAAATGCAGTGCCCAAGTATTAAAAACCAAATGTTAAAAAGGTATAATTTCAGACTAAGTTTCTGAACAACCATAGTGAAAATAGACACTAGAACTTAACCAAATTCAGTCTTCCATACCGGAACTAAGGCACCATAAGAGGGAACCTGGCATTGTTTTTGTCTAGGTCAGGGGTAGGCAACCTATGGCACGAGTGCCGAAGGCAGCACGCGAGTCCAGGGGCTCTGCGTTTTAATTTAATTTTAAATGAAGCTTCTTAAACATTTTATAAACCTTATTTACTTTACATACAACAATAGTTTCATTATATGTTATAGACTTATAGAAAGAGACCTTCTAAAAATGTTAAAATGTATTACTGGCACGTGAAACCTTATATTAGAGTGAATAAATGAAGACTCGGCACACCACTCCTGAAAGGTTGCCGACCCCTGGTCTAGGTGTTTAGATCTTGCTCATCTCTATGGTGTCAAAATGCTTGGGTGAGCTAGACTAACCTCACTGATACAGTGACCACATATGAGTCTGTACAGAGCCAAGCTACTGTCAGTGCTCAATAAAGAATAATCCAAGCACACCCTTTCACCTCCCCCCTTGCCCTCTCTAGCAACAGTGTATTATAAAACTCCTACCACACCCATCTGTGATGTCACTAGCATTACACAACCTGTCCCCCTCCATGCCCCGTCTGCTTATGCAACTAGGCCTGGCCTGCTGGGAATTGTCTCAGTGACATACTTGAGAGGCTGGGAAAACAGGTCTCTCTTTGGAAACAAGGCAAATACAGCAGGCATGGTTCTAAGATACCCTGTCACCGTCCAACAATGTCTACGTCGGAGGCACGGAAAAAGCTGGCCTGGGAAAAGGTTTGGAGTAGAGGGGCAGTGTGCCCCACTCCACAAGTACCCCTCACGTGTATCTGCTCACCAGACAGCCCTCATGCAGCCCACAATCGGTTCTCTCGCTGCTCGCTCCCGTAGTAAGCTAGCAACATTAGAAAAGTCAACTCTTGGCGCTCTAGCAAACTTCAGACTTGTTTCAAATGGCCTATCCCTGCCAGCTTCCCCTCGTGATTTCGGCAGCTTACTTCATCCCGGCTTCGACTCCTCCCCGACTGAGCTGCGAGGGGAGGAGAGGGGCACGGTGGAGATGGAGTGACAGGAGACTGACAAGAACACTCAGCTCCCTGCGGCACACCCGAGGAGCCAAGTCTCGGCCTGTCGCGCCACCTGTCACTAAACCGAAGCGGGTCTCCTGCCCCCCGGGTGCAGATTGAGGAGGGGGGAGGGGACGGGACGTGCCAGGGCCCAGCGCGCAAGCTGAGTCGGCCTCCCCCGCTGCCCATTACCTGCTCGCAAGGCCTGGCTGGCGGCGCTCAGGCTCTCTCGGAAGCGCCCTTGGCTCAGCAGCTCCCCCAGCCGGTTGCCGATCCGCGCCCTCTCACACTCGGCCGGGAACCACTTCTCCGCCAACTGGCTGAGGACGACGCTGGTCCGGAGCTGGGCGGCGGGACCAACCCCGGCCGGCGGCGGCAGCAGCAGGTCCCGGCACAGGCGGCAGCGGGAGCGCAGCTCCCTCCGGAGGCAGCGGCGGCAGTAGCTGTGCCCACACGGAGCGGTCACCGGCTCGCCCAGGAAGCCCCGGCAGCCGCAGCAGGTCAGCGGCCCTGCGGCCGCGCCGCCTCCCTCCTCCCGGGCCCCCTGGTCCCGGCTCCAGTCCAGCCCCTGTCGGAGGCGGTAGTTCAGCACCAGACAGTCCACAAGGGTCTCGAGGCGGCGGGGTCCCGCAGGCGGCCCGAGACGCAGCGCCGCCGAGTAAGTCTCCAGCGCTTCCTTCAGGTGGTTCCCCAGGGCCAGCAGCTCCCCGCGCCGCAGCAGCCGCTCCTGCTCCCCTTCGGGCTCCCCGCGGGGCCACCCGCTGCCCCCTGGCTCCGGGGACCCCTCCGAGCTCACAACCACCGACGACGACGCCATCCTGCTGCGAGCCCCCACCCTGCCCCGCTCGCCGTCCGGATCGCAGAGGGGGGTGTGGCGCTCCTCGCGGCGCGGCTGTAGCCGGGCTCTGCTCTGCGCACGGCCCTGAGGCGCTCGCGACGGGGGAGAGGGTAGACACTTAAGCGGGTGACGGGCGCAGCACACGCGCGCCCTATAGCAGCAGTTTCACGGAGCGGTCGTTAGACCGTAACCCCCTTTCAAACATCGCCGCAGACCCGCCGCTGGCTTACATAAAAAGCTGCGTCACCTGACCACAACGTGCGCTCTCTATTGGCTGAGAGGCACGGCGTGGGGGAGGGGGCGGAGGAGATTACAAAACACAGCTCGACGCTCCCCGCGTGCCATAGCTCAGCGAGGAGAGGGCGGGGCCTAGAGGCGCGGAGGAGCCGAGGGAGGAGCCCGCCGGGGTGGTGGGCAGGGCTTAGGGGGATGGGCGGAGACTCGGTGCGTGTGTGGCGCTCGCAGTTACGGAGCTCGTTCAGGTCAGCATGGCTGGAGCGGTAAGGGGGTGTTCTCGGGGGAGCTAGCCGGGACCCAGTGCACAAGAGGCTCCAGCAGACAGGCAAGCGGAGAAGAAACAGCCCAGTGGTGCTAAAAATGCCGGAACCTCTGTGTTCTACAGCGGCCCCATTATGACAGAACCTGCGCCCCTCCCCCCAGCTAAATACACACTTTTTTCAAATACCTTTAAACAGTGCCTGTGCCTGACTCTGGCTCTCATGGGAGCAAGACGCTTCGAGCCTGTGCTGAGTGATCTGCAGGTGCCAAACTGCCCGGGGCAGTACTCAGTGGGTCAATGTAACCTTCAGCATTTCAGTTGGGATTGAAGGCTACTTATTATTTATGTTACTGTAAAGCCTAGGAGCCCTTCTCAGGAACCAGGATCCTACTGTGCTAGGCCCTATCCTGTTAGGAGCTGGGTGAAATTAGGGGGTGAGTTAAAACCCTATTGAGATTGAAGGGTCACACTTATCAATGAACATAACTGTAAGCATAAGCCCCCTCCTCAGATGAAAGGTGTGTGCAGGAGATTTTGGTGGAGTAGCACTTTGGGTGAGCACTTTTGGGGAGAACAGGGGGGAAGGGAGGACAGGTAAGAACAGAGAGAGAAGCAGGAAAGCTAAGCAGTAGGCTATGACTCTAGAAAAAGCTAGAGTGAGTGTGTTTGGGTCTGTTAGCTGAAGAGGCTTGGGGCTATAAGCTAAATAATTGCTCCACTTGTGCCTCCTTCATTGGGAAAAGCAGGATTCTGTATGTTCTTTGTAAATAAACCCAGTTGCATCAAAAAATACTAGACTCCTTCAACGTCTACTTCTAAATGAAGCATCATCGGGATTCTCAACTTTGAGTTGCTGCTCACGTCAAAGAGGGACAACAACTGTGCTAGAGGTGGGATCTAGTTTCCAAGGAGAGAGATCGTGAGCTGTTAAACCAAGATGGAACAAATAATGGAGGTACTTGCAGGAATCAAAAATGGGCATCAGGATGTAAAACAAGACTTAACACAGGAGCTGGACCCTTCACAAAAGAATTTAAAGTAAGATCTGGAAGTTTCACAAAAGTAACTAAAGCAGCAATAAGTTTCCCTGGGAGACTTATTGGCTCAATTCAACTAAAATGAATGGGTGGTAAGTGGGACAGAAAGGAAGGTTTCAAGCAGCCAATTTAGGGGTCCCAGCTCTTTCCGTCCTGCAGAACTTACCCCCAGAAAAGAGACTGCTTATCCAGACCTGATACAGGCCCTTAGCATGCAGTTTCGAGCTAGCCTGGCAGAGCTAAGAGCTAGAAGGAGAGGCATTTGACAATGGACCAGTTTATAGATGCACAGCTGGAGTTGGACTTGCAGATCAAGATCAGCAAAAGGAGACCAGAGACTGTGGAATTTGCAAGTAGTTCATCAGAAGAGGAAGCAACCACTAGTGAGGAAGATGGAAACTTATCAGCATTAGCCCTGGAAGTACAGTTCTGTGTCTAATATGTATGATAAAGAGTGGATTCTAATCTGGTTCATGATCTTACTGAACAATTCAAACAGATACATTTGGTTTGTAAAAAAAAAAATTAAAAAATTGCTTTTTTGCATTATTGCCAAACAGTTCAGTTAAGTACTGGTAGTATGACAAGAGTAGCCACAAAGAAGGATTGCTATAAATTGAAGGCAGGCCAAGACAGTTGAAGGTGTCTAGCAAAAGCTTCTGTCCCAATTCTGGAAAATGGGGAACACCACACTGAAGAGGCAAAGCTTGATGGAGGTACAAGTATGAGACCCAACGTTTTTGTTTAGATCTGGGCAGTTAAATAATAATCGGAGTTTGGCTATTGATTGTATAATAGAATCTGTTTTGTGTATGGGAATAGTTGACGCAGGCTCAAATGTAAGTTATTAGACTAGATGTCATAAATATACAGGGAAGGGTAACAACCTTATACGGTACTATAAAATCCCTCCTGGCCAGAGGCACAAAATCCTTTTACCTGTAAAGGGTTAAGAAGCTCAGATAACCTAGCTGGCATCTGACCAAAAGGACCAATAAGGGAACAAGATACTTTCAAATCTGGGGGGGGGGGGAAGGCTCTGTTTTGTCTGTTCTGGGTGCTTGCCGGAGACAGATCAAGAAAGCAAGCAATCCAACTCCATTAGAATTAGTAAGTACTAGCAAGGGAATGCATTAGCTTACTTTTAGTTTGGCTTGTGATTTTCTCTGTGCTGAGAGGGAGTTGTATTCCTGGTTTTCTTTTTGTAACTTTAAAGTTTTGCCCAGAGGGAAACCCTCTGTGTTTTGAATCTGATTGCCCTGTGAGATTATCTTCCATTCTAATTTTACAGAGGTGCTTCTTTTACCTTTTTTCTTTCTAATAAAGTTCTGTTTTTTTAAGAATCTGATTGTTTTTTTAGTGTCCTAAAAAAACCCAAGGTTGGTCTGTGCTCATCTTGTTTATTCTCAGGTCTCCCCAGGTGTAGGGCTTGGGGGGATATTACGGGGGAGTAGGAATTCCAAGAGGTCCTTTCCCTGAGTTTTGTCTAATCACTTGGTGGTGGCAGCATTACCTAATCCAAGGTACAAGGGAGAATTTGTGCCTTGGGGAGTTTTTAACCTAAACTGGTAGAAATAAGCTTAGGGGGTCTTTCATGTGGGTCCCCACATCTGTACCCTAGAGTTCAGAGTGGGGAGGGAACCCTGACACCAGACATGCTAAAAAGGCTAAGGAATAGGGGATCCAAAACTGAACTGCCTAATTAGTCTCAAGTGGAGACTGACTGGACCAAGGGTCCAAAAACTGGGAAAATTGGGTCTGAAGATTGGACCTATAAATTGTGAGCAAGAAGTTTTGTGTGGCTGAAAGAATGAATGAGCTAATTGGCTTGGATTTCACTATGGCTAGTAACTGTGTAATCAATTCCAGGAAAGGTGTCATACAAATTTAGTCTGTGAAAATTCCTTTTAAAATATGGCTGTGACATTTCCCAGCATTCAATCAGGAGTGCTGAACAGCTGTGCCCCCTTAATTCTCTAGCCTGGGATACCACTTACACTGCTTTGCTGCTGAACAGCCACCTCTCCAGGTTCTTCTCTCACACAGCCCCTGGCATGTAACTTGCTCCCAGCCACACAATATTGAGTGCTACTAGCTAGCCACTGGTTAAGATAAAACAATAAAATAAGTTTATTAACTACAGAAAGGTAGATTTTAAGTGATTACAAGTGATAATGCATAAAAGTCAAGATTAGTTACAAAACAAAATAAAAAGATAATACAAGCTCATTCCTAAACTTTAACAAGCTAATAGGATTTAAAGCAAGTATCTTTCTCAGGCTGGATTTCCTTTCAGCCAGGGACCTCTTCCCCAGTTCAGAGTCCTTCAAGTGTTTGTTGATGTCATGAGCAGAGATATGGGAGAAGGAGAGGTGAGGTGGAGGCCACTGTTTTGCATACTTACGCCCCTATTTGAGGATTACCCCCCGCTGGGGAGCGGACAGTCTCTTGTGTATGTGAGGTCTGAACAGTCTCTGAAATGAAATTTAAATTTCTTATTTACACCATCCCAGTGCTGAAGAATGGCTGCTTAAGCTGCTCATTGCTAAGGCTAAGTTTTTGTCACGAATATTTTTAGTAAAAGTCATAGACAAGTCACAGGCAGTAAACAAAAATTCATGGAAGCCTGTGATCTGTCTCTGACTTTCACTAAAAATATCCCTGGCAAAAGGGGTAAGAGGGTTCAGCACCCACTGCTGCTGGGGTTACCGGCTCCCGCACTGCTGCGGTGCATGGGAGCCGTGGGGTCCCCCTGCCTTTGGGGCTGGACTGCTGCAGGGTCCACCGGCTGCGGGGAGTCACTGCTGCCCTCCATGGCTGGGCAGCTGTGGGGGGGGGCCCTGCCGCAGTTGGGCAGCTGCAGGGGGTTCCCCCAATGCCCATCATTGTTGGGCAGTAGTGGGGTCCTGCCGGCCGCCTGCTGCGGCTGGGCAGTTGTGGGGAGTCACCGCTGCCTGCTGTGGCTGGGCAGCTGCAGGGGTCTGCCTTCCCCCTGTCCTCTGCCGCGGCTGGGCAGCTGTGAGGTCTCTCCACCAGGGCAGGGCCTGGGAACTGCGGTGGGAGCTCCAGCCCCGGGGCAGAAAATGTCACGGAGGTCAATGGAAATCATGGATTCCATGACCTCCGTGACATAATCGTAGCCTTACTCATTGCTCTTTAACACCTGGCTGGGGTGCCAGTGAGCTTTTGTCTCTGAAAAACTGGTTTGGAGCTGCTTGTCTGAACCTTGGAGCATGCTATAACCATGATACATAGTAGAATCTAATAAATTCTCATACAATGTTGATGCCCACATTTTACCAGGACAACAATATTCAGTAGATTATGTGTTTTCAAATGATATCTTACAAGGCACACTTTGTACAAAATGTATCATAGTCTTGTAAAAGTGGTGACCATAATAGTATTGACCTTCACAATGGCCTAGATGAGACAAATGGTTTGTAGGCAATTGGTTTGCAATGAGCAAGTTGTCCTGCTCCAAAGGGCAGAAACCATTATAAGAGCTATATATTGTGGTAGCTTTCCAGCAAGGGAAAAATGGGGAGTGGCTGAAATCTGTTTTGAGATCCAGGTTCTTGAGGGAATTTTATCTACTAAAGTTCTAGGGATCTAAAACAAGAACTTATCCCAGTTCGTTTGCTGGATGTTTCTGACAAAGAACAAATAGTAAAAAAGGGAACTGCTGTTGCAAAATGTGGGCCGATGCATCTGTTAAACGCTGATATAGAAGAAAACGACAAGGGGAAGGTAAATGCGCAGAGCTCCTATTGGACCTGTTCCAGGGCAGTGTTGTACATTTAAATGGGGAACAGCAGAACAGTCTAAGAGACTTCTAAGAGACTTTCCAGTTAAGAATCAGGAGTAGTTCACCTGGTCTAACAAAGCTTATAGGTTGTACTGCACTGGCACAGTACAAGATTGGTACTGGGGGGACGGACCAACCCATTAAACAGCCAACTCTCTGGTTACCAGTAGCAAAAAGGGACGAAACACTATAGGCCATTGAGGAAGTGTATGAGGAAGACATAACTGAGCCTTCAACTAGCCCTTGGACCTCACCTGTAGTTCTGGTGAAGAGAAAAGATGGCAGCACCAGTTTTTGTGTGGACTGCAGAAAATTAAATTAAATCATAGAATCATAGAGTTAGAAGGGACTACAAGGGTCATCTAGTCTAACCCCCTGCCAAGAGGCAGGATTTGTTGTGTCTAAACCATCCAAGACAGATGGCTATCCAGACGCCTTTTGAGAACCTCCACTGAAGGAGGCTAAAAGATTCTTATCCATGACCACAAATAGATGATGCCTTGGATGGTGTAGCAGATTCAGTCTGGTTTTCCACACTGGTTCTTAAAAAAGAGTATTGGCAAGTGGAAACCAAAAAGTGGAGAAAAAAACCCTGCTTTCACAGCAGGACAAGGCTTGTGGCAATTTAAAGTGGTGGCTTTTGACTTGTGCAATGCACTAGTCACATTGAGAGGCTAATGGAGAGGGTATTATGTGGCATTCACCCCTCAGCCTGTCTGTTACTCCTAGATGGTTGCTATCCTGGTGCATGCTAAAACATTTAAGCAGGAACTAAAACTTTTATAAGTGGTCTGTGATAAGCTGAAGGCGGCCAATTTGAAACTGAACCCAAAGAAATGTGAATTGTTCCAAAACAGATAATCTACCTTGGAAACACAATTAGTGAGAAGGGAGTTTTCACTGAGAACAAGAAAACTGAGGCTGTGCAGAGCTGGCCAACTCCCCAGATGTGCAGAGTTTTACAGGGCTCTACTTCTATTACAGAAGGTTCATTTCTGGGTTTGACAATACTACAAAACAATTGCATAGTTTGGGTGAGAACGTAAAACCATTTTAGTGGTTACTCCTGGGGAATTCTGCGCCCTGCAGGGGGTGCAGAATTCATACCTTCTGCAGATTTCTAGTGGCTCATAGGTGCTAAGATATGAATGATTAATAAATTAATTAAAAAAATCTTAATTCTAGTATGTGGGTAGATGTTTGCAACATCTTTGGGGGGAAATAGCAAATTCTAGCAAATTTAAACATACTGTACACATCAGTAGAAATTTCAAGCATTCCTACTATATTTTTGAACATATGTATAATGCTCACATCTCCTTCTAAGATATCCACTCAGTATTAAATGACAGTCCATGATAATAAGGAACTTGGTTTATGGGCGACAGAATATAGAAATATTAAATAGAAACTTGTTGTACTGAAAGTTTTCAGTGACTTATGTAAAGTAAATAGTTATCTTGTGAGGCAATGTGTTGCATAATGCAATCAAGGGCATTTATTGTCAACTGGCACAGACATGGAATGACTGTTTTCGATTCTAATTCCCTTATATAAGCATATTTACATCCTAAATATAATAACTCATACAAATCTATAGAGAAGTATGCTTAAGAGTGTTATGCAAAGAGGTGAAAACAAGGAAGTACTGCAATATGTACTGATATGTTTCTTTAACGCACTGATGAGAGCTAAGCACAAGGGATGAATTCAGAAGTAAATGGAGTATCAGTCTTAACTTCACACTGTTGTTTTTGTTGTTTTGTGTCAGACCTTAAACTTTATTTTGCTTCCTTTTGGGACAGTAGTTTTTAGTGACACATTCAGGTGAAGTAGAGCACATAAATATATATATGATGGAATTTTAAAGTATTTCTTTTGGCCTGATAAATTGCAGTAGCCACTTTGGAGCCAGGCAAGTTATTGTATAAATATGTATAACGAAGTGTTCAAAATACGCATTGTTGACTCAATAAGTTGTAATGGGTTAGTTGAACTTTATACAGTTGATTTTTGTAATAAATATTTAAAATACTGTAATTTCCATCAAGAAGATTGGGACACTCTCAAGGATTTCAGTTAAATAACATTTTGAGTAGCATGGGGCAGACTGGCTCTTTTAGCCCTAAAATGGAAGCTTGTATAACAAAAAATCTGAGCTTGCTCAAACTTGGTGGGTTTGAGTTTGCCATGCTAAAGTAAAATCTCATGTAGACATTTGAATCATGATATTGTGATGTTGCATTATGAGGTAAATGTCACCATATCCTGTTTTGGCATGCCCTGGAAGGCTATAGTCAGAGAGTTTGAGGGTGGAGAAGGGAAAAAAATGGGCTGGCTGCTTCTCTGCAGGCATTAAAGAAGAAACACCTCTCCAATCTGCTCTTTATCATTTTGTGTGCTTGGGATGGACTTATAGAGCAGGGGTTGTTCTGGGCTGGTGTCACAGCACAGTGCAATTTTTATTGTGGTACAAACATCATCACTAAGGTTGAGTTTTATAATTATAATCCAAACAGCTTCAGATTTATTCACTCCATGCAATATAATTAATGTCCTTCAAAAGGAAACTGAACCCATGTTACTCAAAGCAATATATAGATATTATTGCAAAAGAGAATCACTACTTCTCGTGAATTATTAAGATAAATATTTGTATTGTGATAGTTCCCAGAAGTTATGTCAGGATTGGAGTCCTATTGTGATTAGCACTGTACAAACTTGTGCCTTGTCCTGAACAGCAGAGAGAGGCAAATCCTTACCACAGCAAGCTCAACTATAAGTAGCTCTTGCAAAGTGAACCTCAGAGTCTTCAGTCTAATAGACATGCTTTTTCTATGTAGGGAAAGATCAAGGCCTAAACATGGAACATTTGCTTTATGGCCTAGATAAATAGATATCCCCAAAGGTGGATGTTTTAATTGCAGCATTGCTACAACATTTGCTACAGTGACATTGCTATATAATATGGTTTTAAAAATAACATTGTTTATGAAGTAGGAAAATACATTCTGTTACTGGAACAAAATTACTTTCCATTGCATATTATTGCTTATGTAACTCAATATGTATTGAGTAAGTATTAAGCAACAATTGCCAAGTAAGGTAGATAAACTACTTGTTCTTACTTTTGCAATTCAAAATGTAGAGAATGCATGATTTATTCCACCACCAGAGCAATAATACTATAAAAGCTTGGCAAAGCCCAATTGTACACTGGACTTGTAATAGGGTTGCCATTTACAGAGCAACCCCTTGGGGCCTCAGGTCACTCTGCTGCACTCTGCCTCTGTTTCTCCCCTACTTCAGGGCCCCTTGAGAACTGCACACAGGCTTCTTGATTAACACCATCCATTCCTGGGGCTGGTTTAATGACAGAAACAGTTTTTAATGCTCAGGGTCCCAAAATAAAGTCCATCACCACACAAAAGTTCATACTTAACTCTGGTGTCTCATCTCACCTCCAGAGCTCATTTTCTGTCCTAGACTGTTCTCACAACCAGTCCTCACAGCTCTTCCTAGCTGGAACTCAGCCTTCTGACTTTGGCTTCCAGGTCCAAACCTAATCAGGGTCTCCCCTAGGTGTCTCCTGAGCTCTGGGCCCAAACTCCGCTGGTATCAGATTCTTCACTGGAAAAACCTTTTTCATTCATTACAGTTTCATCCACTTCCCTGTAGCTTCCTGCTGCCCTTTATAGGAAAAACATCTAACAGGGTTGGCTAGCCCCAGACTCTTCAGCCCTTAAGGAGTGAGCTATCCTGTTACAGGACTACATTGGATGTGATTTGCCCTTCCTCCCCCTGGTGTAACATTAGCTTTTTTCAGTTTTACAAGGTTCCTTTCAGACAGTTTGATTTTTGTTCTGAGTCTGTGAATCACAGGAAAAACAACCAACAAATACTCAACCTCTGTTTCATAAGGGAAAGAAATGGGGAGAAAACTCTTGTACTCTTCTTTCTATCTCTGAAGTGTTAGAGTCCAGTCCAGACAACTTTAACTCACTGAAGTAGCCTTTACTAACCCAGTAAAGTCAATTCAACGACATGGGTAAATAAAGACTACTTGGGTGGATGAATAAAGATTGGCAGGATCAGGCCCTAAGTTTTTCTTATTCATTTATACACACTTTAAAGAGGATCCCATAACTTTTATCCAGTCCTTGGGATACATGCATTTTTTCACAGTAATGCATTTTTTCTTTGTCTATAGTTACTGAGTATTTGCAAATCTAATTTGATGTTAACTTTTTTTTTTTGGTAAGGATTTTGCTTGGTCCATGCCAACAGACTTTACATCAGCTCCAAATCCTCTTTTCTACACAATTCCAAAACATATGTGGGGGAAAAGTGCACTCATATTGATTGCCTCTGACAAATATTTGAACATTCTTTATTTGTTCTGTTCATTCTTTATGGAGTTAAATATACTGTTAAAGTAACTAAATTATAACTATATAGGTGTATATGTGGCTTTAATTTGGAATGAGCTATAAAACAGGTTTATGTCTAACCTGTTGAAGTTTGTTTTTAAAATAACTCATATTATCTTTAAACAATTAATTTACCCTGACACTCCTTGTGAGCAGAAGTTACCATCTCTTCTCACATGACCAGCAATCAGGCCATCACACACAACATTTGTCTGCTTCACGTCAGGGCAAAGGGAACATCCTCTTTAAAAGCATCAGATAACTTGTTCCCAAATTAATTACCTATAGTTAATACATTTGGCTTTCTTAAACTAATTAGGCTTTTAATAGCAAGTACAGTATAAAAGGGGAAACAAAAAGAATTAACAATAAAAGCTGTTAAACATTTAACTACATCACTCAAGCTCCTAGAAAGATCTGGTGAAGATGCATGATAAATGCTTGAGCTGGATTATGGACTTCATAGTTCTCTTTCATGGGAGCAATGATTTATGAACAATCATTCAGTTAAGATGGCTACATACAGCCCAATAAATTAAATATAATGATATATTAGTTCTCCATTCTAAGTGAAATGTCAATACTAATATTACCGATAAAATAGAAAGTCATGAAATTCATTTATAACATAGCACCTTTCATCAGAGTATCTAAAAGCACTTTACAAATATAATTAGTTATGTCTCTTAGAACCCCTGTGAGGTAGGTAATTATTACCACACATATTTTATAGATGGATAAACTGACTCTCATAAAGATCCAGTGACTTTTCCAAGGCTACTCAGTAAGTCTAGTCCCCTTTTCTGAACAAATTCCTAATAAAACATCCTCCCTCTTATATATCCTGATAACCACAAATCCATGCCATAACTTACATTTAGGGTCTGGTTTCAAAATATGGATAGTTGAGTAGAAGCTGTAACATATTTTTTTGGTCCAGATTTACTGTGCTTACTAGTTCCTGTACCCCAACACATCCCGATTCAAAGGATATACCCTCTGGGATGACTTCTGTGCCTATTGGTCTTGTTGTCAATTGCCTAGAGAAGCACACAGGATTTTCAGTTACTAGTCCTGGGGCTTAGATGCTTCCACAGGTGCTGAGCGCTGCAACTTTATTTACAAATGTAGGGATTGGGGCAACAACTGATCCCAGCCTTCAAAATTAGGTATTACACTGATGTTAGGGCCAGTTCTTATCTCAGCCTTATTAAAAGTAAACGATAACACAACACAACAGAAGGCTTCTGAAAAAGGTCTATGCGGAATCCTTATGATCTGTCATAAATTGTGAAACCAGAGGCAAAGGGGAATGGTGCCCACAATCTCATAGCTTTCTACCTAGAATGAACCCCCCCTCCCCGGCAGAAGAACACATACATGGGGGGGGGGGCAGTAACAAAATATTTTAAGGGGAGAATTCTAAAGAGAATACAGTTAGACAGGGAACAGGCTGGAAGTTGGTTCATAGAATCATAGAAGATTAGGGTTGGAAGAGACCTCAGGAGGTCATCTAGTCCAACCCCCTGCTCAAAGCAGGACCAACACCAACTAAATCATCCCAGCCAGGGCTTTGTCAAGCCGGGCCTTAAAAACCTCTAAGGGTGGAGATTCCACCACCTCCCTAGGTAACCGATTCCAGTGCTTCACCACCCTCCTAGTGAAATAGTGTTTCCTACTATCCAACCTAGACCTCCCCCACTGCAACTTGAGCCCTTTACTTCTTGTTCTGTCATCTGCCACCACTGAGAACAGCCGAGCTCCACCCTCTTTGGAACCCCCCACAGGATTCTTTGCTGCCCCTTCAGGTAGTTGAAGGCTGCTATCAAATCCCCCCTCACTCTTCTCTTCTGCAGACTAAATAAGCACTTCCTTCTTCTCCCAAAAATCTAAGGCAGTCAGACATGCTCAGTTACACAAAGAGGCAGAATTACCCACCTGAGAACACACCTTTTTCTGAAGGCCTTCCCAGCTTGTGTAGAGCTGGCATACTGGTTCTGTACTGGCCCTACTCCCACCTTCTGATGCAGAGAGAGTATGTCAGTGGCATGACTAGGCAGATTCTGTAGACTTACTCAGATTCCTTCTGTGGGCAGCAGTGGTATCAAATTAGGCTAGGTCTGCCCAGGGGAGAGGTGCAGCTGCTATCTGGGGCTTGAGGAGCAGGAAGCAGCCCCCAGCCAGGGCTAAGATTGTGGCTGTGGCACAGTTGCTCCTCCTAGCAGCACTGTGAGTGCTGCTGAAGCTTTGGCCACCAATATAGTGACCCACCTGGCTCCATGTCACTGTCCAGCCTTCACTGGCTTCAGCAAGCCCCACTGCCCAGGCAGCCCCCAGCCCCTCCCTTGCCACCTTGGACTTACACTGCAGCTGCCACTTCAACTTCACTGTGTCTCAGGACAGTGAGGAGCTAATCCAGAAAGGTGTGGGGGTTAGGGTTGCCAACTTTCAAATTGCCCAAAACCAAACACCCTAGCCCTGCCCCTTCCCTGAGCCCTCACTACATTTCCCCTTCCTCGGTGGCTTGCTCTTCCCCACCCTCACTCACTTTCACTGGGCTGTGGTAGGGGGTTGGGGTGAGGGCTCTAACTGGGGATGTGGGCTCTAGGGTGGGGACAGAAATGAGGGGTTCAGGGTGTGGGAGGGAGCTCCAGGCTGGGGCAGGGATTTGGGGTGCAGGAGGGGGTGAGGGGTCTGGCTGGGGGTGCAGGCTCTGGGGTGGGGCTTGGGATGAGGGGTTTGGGGTGCAGGCTGGGGCTCCAGGCTGGGGCTGAGGGATTCAGAATGTGGGAGGGGGCTGCAGGTTGAGGCAGGGGTTTGGGGTGTGGGAGGGGGTGAGGGCTCAGGGGTGGGGCTGGGGATGAGGGGTTTATGGTGCATGAAGGGGCTCCAGGCTGGGGGGTGGGGCCGAAGGATTTGGAGTGCAGGAGGGGGCTGCAGTTTGAGGCAGGGGGTTGGGGTGCTGCAAGGGGTATTCGCTCTGGGGTGGGGGTGGAGGCTCTGGGGTGGGGCCAGGGATGAGGGCTTGGTGTGCAGAAGGGGGATCTGGGTTTGTGGGAGGGCTCAGGCCTGGGGCAGGGTGTGGGGCTCAGGGTTGGGGCATGGGTTTACCTTGGGCGGCTCCCAGTTAGCGGTGCAGCGGGGCCAAGGCAAGCTCCCTGCCTGTCCTGGCTGTGCTCTGCGCCCTGGAAGTGGCCATCAGGTCCAGCTCCTTGATGGGGGGCAGGAGGCTCCATGTGCTGCTCTCGCCCTCGGGCACCGCCCCCCCCCCCAGCTCCCATTGGCTGTGATGCTTGTGACGATGACCAAGTATTGCCACTAATGAGGCAGTTGCTCTGAAGTGGCCTATGTTGACACTTTTCTTAAAATCTCCCACCCCTGCAGTGCCTCAGCTGCAGAACAGTTAGATGATGGTAGAAATTCCTGTGTCTTGCCCTGTCTACACTGATTCCATTGTTGCTGCTATTGGTGTGACTGTACCAATGCTGAAACAATGGTAGGATAAGTACTGAAAATTTCCCCTATAGACCCATCCTCCTGCCTGGTTTACACTACAGTATTTACAGAAAGCTCCAAGCATAGCAATACCACCAGTGAAAGTAGCAGTGGGTGCTGTAATGTATATGACCACTGGTGCTTTTACCACCTCTTTGTCTATATCTGCTCTGGAACACTAGGGCACTCACTGTTGCTAACACTAGTGGAATTGCATGGGTGACAGAGCAACAATGGGAGACTTCCCTGAAAACCTTGGTTTAGATCCAGCACAGCTGGCTAGCATGAAGGAGAGGAGCTGGCAACAGCCCTTTTGGGAGGCTTGGAGCAGTCTACTCAAGATGAAAGCACAAGGATTGCCATTGTACTGAGCAAATAGACAATGGCACAGAGGAAGGCTCCTTATGCCCTCTGCCTCCTCCTGTGCCCAGCAGTGCCTTTTAATTCTGTTATTTTAGGGACAGTGCTATGTGAGCAGGACCCTTAAGCATCACAAGAGACATGAATAAACCACATGCACAAAAATCATTAATAAAGAATAACCCTGATATTGCGGCACTATGTGATACATACTTAGCATAATGCTGGGCCAAATTCTGGTCCCATTGAAGTCTATGGCACTGACTCCGAAGGGATGAGGATCTGGCCCACTAATATACAGTACAACTTGGAACTGCTACTTATTATATATTTAGACATCTGATAAAAAACTTTATATCAATAGTCTACAGCAAAAGAACCCCAAAACATAAAGCTACAGGGAATAACAAGTTCAAGTTACTTCTGGCTCCAACCTGGTATCAAGCTGTGCTACATATAGCTCTGCTCTTCCTCAGGACAGCCTAATAATTGCTTTGCACCATCCACAAACATTCCTTGCTAGAATGATGAATCCTCAGTTTGGTGGGAAAGAAAATGAAGAATGAAGCCTCACTGTTCTTATGGGAAAGCTTTTTTTAATGGTTAAGAGCAGCTTTATTTCAGTATGACTGGGGTTCCCAAGCAAGGAATGGTGATGTTGTGTGTCCCTTTTATATGACAAATCACTCTGCTTTGCTGTAAGAATTCTGTCCTTATCTCTGATGTTTGAGAGTATAAAATATTATTCTCTTGTTTACTCCATGATAGCATACTTGGCTAGCTCTGAAACAGACATACGAAAAATAGCCTACAGATATTTGCTCAGTAAAGGGATAGTTTCAGGAAAAGTGGATTAGCATTCTTGGAAAATCAGCTACAAAGTGTCAGGTGATTATGCAGTGTTACGTAAGTGCTGTGTTTGGGGTGTAGCCAAGCACTTCCAGAATTTATGGGACAAATTCTTCTCTCAACTAGGCCAGCATAAATCTGGAGCAACTTCAGTGAAATCAGATAGCAGAATTTGTTTCTATTACTTTAACTTTTTAAAAATGCCTCTTGTATTAAAGACAATTTCTTATCCCATGGAATACCTGAACAAGATGGTCTTGTGGTTAAGGCACTAGACAGGGACTTGAGAGCTCTGGGTTTTATTCCTGCCTTTGCCACAGGCCTCCCATGTGACTTTGAGCAAGTCACTTAATCTTTGTTCCTCAGTTTCCCATATGTAAAACTGGGAATATACCCACCTCACAGGAATGTTATAAGGAAAAGTGTATTCATGTTTATTTGGTGCTCAGATACTACAGTATTTGGGGGTGTGCGTGCATATCAGTATCTAATTAGATTAGACATTGATTATATTCTTCTCATCCAAAATATATGAAAGAGCTACGTAAAACCAAATTGTTGTTGTTAATTACCGTATTATTTTTGTCTTCTCATGTGGGAAAACCCATAGGCAGCTGCTAAGGGGGATGAAATCTCTACAAGGTTTTTCCTTGTTCTATGTTGTTTGTCTTCCATCTTCCCCCACAGAACAAAGCATACCCACAGATTTCCACTGGAGCTATGAAATGCTAGAAACATCTGCTCAGGAGCCCGAAGCCTCTTGGTCTCTGGCAGTTCCCCACCCAAACCCTGGTAACCTGGGTTCAACAGAACCACTCTGATAGGGCTCCCACAGCTGCCTGGTGGAGGTATTGTAGAGTGGGGCGGGGCTTGAAAAATAAGACTGCCTTAAGCTGTTTTAGAGTTCCTTCCTGAATTCTGCTGGGCACAAGGGTGGAGTGGGGGAGGGGTGCCATGGGGTACTCTCTCACTGCCGGTGACACCTCCTCCTTGCTCCTCTGAGGAATAGCTCTCTTTTAGGTCCAACACCTCTCCTCGCAGTATCTCAACCTCTTTTCCTCTCTCTCACACTGCAGTCCCTGCTCTTCTTCTTTGAGAATCAGACCTCTGGCCATGTCACTACGTGTTTTCCCCTTCTGGGATATAGAGTCAACCTGGACCTACTGTCCAGGCAATGCCACTCCATCAGTGGCTGGTAGGGGAACCCGGGCTCCCCCACTACAATGGGTTCCATACGAGGGACCTTACAATATGCAGCCCAGGTCTACTCAGTCCCCAACCTTGCTGCTCTCTCCTTGGGCTGCTTCCTGCTCTGCCTTCCACAGGCTCTCTTCTCCACTCTTCTCAGTATGCCTTTCCATAAGGGGCAGGCTCCCTGGGTTTCCTCCTTCCCTCTCTAATGCACAGGAGGTAGATACTGACTTCCTCACCACCACAATTTCTGTTGCCTACTTCCTGGCTTTATACTAGCCCACCCCACACATGCTCAGCTGATCTTCCTCTTCCAATCAGGGGTTGTTTCTCCAGCCTCCGCCCCTTGTGTGGCCTATCACACTAATTGGACCTTTCTCAGCTTCCTTAACCTTTTCAGGGTTGGTGTGGTCATCCCATCATAGGGCTGCAGCTCTCCCACTCATTGCTTGGACTGTCCACTCACAGTTGACAGTCCGCGCCCCCCCCCCCTCCAATCTGTGGATCTACAGACAGTCTTCCATGGGTTCCAAAAGGCTGATGTTGCAGCAGAGCCCCTTTTATTCCTGGTTGGGGGAATCTGAGGGGATCCTCAATGCATAGATCTCAGGGGAGAGTGTACATTTGGGTCCATAGCTCTAGTTATTTCAAGAAACCATGCATCCTACAGGAGAAGAAATAAAAGATAATATTGATCTTGCATTTTACTAAGTTTTAAGTACATTTTATAAAATTACTTTCTATTTTGATGCCAGAAGTTGCTCACACATCTTTATCTCATAGGTCACTCTTGTCACAAAAATACATACACGCTTCATATAAAACACCTGTAATCTTTTGGGTATGGAGGCAAAATCCTTACCTGTCCACAGCTCATGTAGAAAGATGGGTTGATATTAAAATACACACAGATACTAATAGAATCTTGCACAGTATCTGGAAACAGCCTTGTAAGCCCCTCACTACTGCCATAATGCTCCAGCCCCATCTAACTAACTGAATCAGGAGATCCGTTTGTAATTTATTCCTTGACCATGATGAACACAGTTAAAATTGGTAGTGTGGCTGGGACCTAACTGGGTCCCCATGTTGTATGTAACTTGGTCAGACAACAGCTGTGATTGTGTCTTTTCACTCAGTTGTCATGATAGCATAGATAAGGCCTCAAAATCTTCTATTAATGTGAATTACTTTATAGCAATTGAATAGAAATACAGTCACAGAGAGACAATTTATTATAAGGTGAGCAGTGAAGGAAGCAATGTGTCTTGTGTCTGGGGAGAGTTCTTACTGGTATTTGTGCTCTTTAGTGCTCCCTGCTGTTCTTTCTGGAGAACTACATTAATTCATTCTCCAAGCCAGCAGTGTTTGGCAAGAAAGAATAAAAATAGGACTTAATACAAAGAGTTGTTGGGGTACAGTTCACACCCATGGTTTCAAAACTCCATATATATATATATATATATATATATATATATATATATATATATGTGTGTGTATACACATACACACATATACATATACACACACACATATACATACACATATATATATATATAAAGTATACATAATACAGTATATGTTGAAAAGAATCACTTATGTGATTTTTAGCCATGGCTCAGAAGAACTTCCTGGGGCAATCAGTATGAATTCACTCTATGAAGAGATGGCTGAGATGGTGGTTTAGCTGCAATAGTAACGGTTAACAATAAAAGATGCTTTTGTGGTTTTTTTTTTCTATGACTTAATCCTTAAGTGATAGAAAAAACCCCACAAAAGCATATTTTATTGTTAACTGGTACTATTGCATCTAAACCACCATACATCTGTATGTATGTAAGTCTTAAGATATATATTTAGCTTACATTGCCAAAATATATATAAGTACATTACTTCTATTGGCACTGGAGTTACATCACCCATTTTGGGGTGGAACATATCAGCTGTTTACCAGCAATGTTACTCGATAACCTAGGACATGAAATGAAGAAGAATATTGTATCTAGTTGAAACTCCAGGGAGTCAAAATGTAGTTCTCCAGGCTAGAATCTGCCTAGGACTTTGGTGTGGACATCTCTACTCTTGCAATAAGTGCCACAGGATTTTGATGATCATGAAAAGTTTTATGTCTTACCAAAAGATGGCACCTCCAATAACATATTTTTCTCTCAAGCACAATGCTGTGGCATTGATTGAATATTGAATCAGAAGTAAGAATGCCACCCACTGAATCACCACTTCCTGCAGTACCCAGGGTTTTCCTTTTCACTCCCCAGTCAACTATGTGACCAGGCTCCCCTGCTCAGCTTTCAGAAGTAGATAAGATCACAACCTGAGGTGCTATGGCTGAAAGTTTGAGAAAGTTGGAAATTTTATCAGACTGCAACTCTGTCTCTTTTTTTCACATTTGCAACTAAATAAAGCTAATATGAAAAAATGGCAAAAAGGACTTTTAATATTTATCTGTCATTTAAGAATCATATTATGACTTGTTTGGTTTCCTGACTAGGCACTTTGGTGGTTTGTTGGGTTTTTGACACAAGATATTACTCAGCAAATTTAAGTTTATGGTTTGATTGTTTGGCTATCCTAGCATGTTTTGGTATTAAGTACATTACTCTTTCCTGTATTATATAATTACACGTGCAAATTATAGTTATTTCTACTTGTTATTTCCTCAGGAAAAATCCTTTTTGATATACAAGGCTTATTCCTAAAGCTAAGATTTTGTCATGGTTATTTTTAGTAAAAGTCATGGACAGGCCATGGGCAATAAACAAAAATTCATGGAAGCCGTGACCCGTCTGTGACTTTTGATGCTGCAGCTCCATGGTTTCCCCCACCATCTTGGTGGCTGGGAGCTGTGGGGTTCCCCCTCTGCCTGCGGCAGCTGGAAGTTGCAGGGGGTCCCCCCTCTGCTCATGGTGGCTGGTAGCTGCCGGGTAACCATATTTCCCAAAGACAAAATGGAACACCCCTAGCCGCTTGCCCAAGACATCCGCCCTCCCCCTCCCCCCCTGCGTGAGGCTGTCTCCCATCGCTGGAGGAGTCTGTCACCTGTCATTGGAACCTTGCAGGGGGGCCCCTGTTGCTGCTGTCGCCTGTTGCTGGAACCCTGCCAGGACCCTGCTGGCTGCCTGCTCCAGAATCCCAAAGCCCCTGGGCCTGAAGGGGAGAATGTCACAGAAGTCTCTGGTAGTAACAGATTCCGTGACTTCCATGACCTCCATGACATAAACGTAGCCTTACTTATTCCCAAAACAGTGCACAAAATTCCAATGACAGCCAGGTATCAAGGTGGCTAATTAAATATTTTAAAATCTTCTTGCTGCTGTTTATTTAATCTCATAGCACTTATCCCTTCATGCCTTTCATAGGAACCTTTATATGACCACTGAAATGGAAAGAAAAACTTGTGATTACACACTAATTGACAAGTTCTTCAGTAACTTGCCAAGTCCCTCCACTTCAACAGAGTAACAATAGTAGGAATTTTACCATTAAATCAAACAAATAAATAATATTCCTGGCTGTATCTCTTGTGGGGAATTAGGCCTTTGTCTAAATTTTATCAGGAAAGTAACGGGGAACTCATTTGCCATATTGCTGATAGGGATATTTGCATATCTTCACATACACATTCATACTAGCTCCAGTACTAAAATCCATGAGTCCTTTCCCATCATAGTTAACCAGAGACAGGTAGATAAAGTAATCATAGAAGACAACTAGGGTCACCTTCCTTCCAATGGAGGGTTTTTCCCTACATTTTCCTGTAGTTTGTCTTGTGAAGTTTTAAATGTGCCAAATAATGGATCTTTCAACCCCTTTCCTTGGGGAAACCATTCCACAGCCTAGTACTGTCACTGTCAGGAAGCTTTCCCTGATATTCAGACTAACATTTCTATTTCTTAATTTTATCCCATTACTCCTAGTTTTTCCCCAGTGTACCATCCTAAATAATTCCTCTCCAGTCACTTGTGGTCCCCCCTCACTCACCGACCCCCCAATTTAGCCATCTCTTAGCCAATTGCCATGTGACATCAGACTCTATATCCAAACTGGTCAAATGGGTAAACATCCTGTTTGACTAATTTTTAAATTTTGTTTTCCCGAGTGACTTTCTGAATTGATTTTAATTGGCAGATTTTCCAAAACAAGGAAACTATTCTCTTTCTAAAGCAATAAAGGCTGTAAGAGGAATTCACATTTTTCAATTTGTTGTAACTTCTCCAGAATATCTACTGTGTTGTTGATTCAGACTAGCTTTCAGAATGAGAAAGCTGGATCTCTGCCAGTCTACTTACATAAGAAAATAAAAAAATAAGTCTTTTGTTGTTGCTTCAGTCCTCTGGCTGCATGGATTATCTTCACAATAACCTTTGATAATGTTTGTAACCATCAAGCAATGCTACACAGTAACAAATCTACCTATGCACAAAAGCTATTTCTACTCTTTAACTCAAAAACTGGCTAATAACTTTTCAAACTATATTATTAAAGTAAGGTGCATAGCTGAGAGAGATCAGTGCACCAAAAAACCCAGCCCAAACCAAAACAAACAAGAGAGAACCTAATGCAGACAAACATGTATTAAAAGTTATGATATGGCATAGTTTTAACTTAGAAATAACAAATATTTCTCTGCATAATTTCATGAACACAGTCTGTATACCTCATGCCTCTGTAAATAAGTGCCTTTGTAAATATTCCCTCATACCCTGTTTGAATGCATCTCTGCTCCCTCTGGGCATGTTATGCTACTAAATTAGATAATAAATTTCCCTGTTTATTAGAGAAAATGTCTAAAAGACTGCTGTAGGCATAGCTTTGAAATGTTTTACTCGACTTATGATCTTTTTATGTCAATGTTAAGATCTATTTGCAGATTTCTCCAGAAGCCCAGAGACTCTCAGGACAAGCTTTTCCATTAGCATAGGTAGCATCTTCACAAAGTGCTACAGTGGTGCAGCTGCACCACCGCTGTAGCACTGTAAATGTAAACAAGCCCCTACTTGGGCTTACCCTCCGGCCCACCTTCAACATATTGAAAGAAATAAACCAAAATGAAGAATTAAAAACTTCTGGAGTAGAACTGATTTATTTTAGGTCCCCCAGTTGCCAGAGTGAGAAACACTGAGGCTGAGGAGGCGAAAGAGGTGCCTTGCCACACAATAGTAAGGAATAATAATTAATTTCTTGGTTAATGTTTTAGGTGAGATGTAAAACTCAAGCCCTGCTGCCTTTTGGTCAGTAAAAATCTTAAAACCCCTTTTGAAAGAGTAAGACTATTCAAACTCTGGTCTCCTGGCCAAATTCCATCCTGGACAATTATACTTTGCTTACCTAAAATAATTTTTCTTCACTTTCTAACCTAAACTGTTATATAGTGTTGCTAGAACTTTTAAATAGTTGCCACATTCTTCTTCAAACATGCCTGCCTTGCTTTGGTGGGCAAAAGTGTCAGTAGTGTTTACACATACTTTAAAGTGTTTTGGGATCATGCTGGAGAAAAGTCCCTTTATAAAATGTAAGAACCACATGTTCCTCTCGTGTGAAAAAACAGTGCAGTGATGGCAGACACAGGAAAAAAAGCTGTGATGAAGACCTGAAAAATTAGCACCATATCTTGCCTTGTGATATGCACACAACACTTGCCCAAGGAATCTAGAGTAAGTCTGGTTGAAAAACTCATTTTCAAGAAGCAGTACCTGCTGTGATACCATTGGAGAAGGCTCATAGGTCAGAGTTCCAGCATTCAGTTGCACAGGGAAAAGGGCATAGGTGTCTTTTGCCACAGAATTATGCCAAGGCAAGTGTTGTACTTTGTCTTGCACACATACAGTTGAATCATATGGCCCCAGTCTGAATCAGTCAGCAATACATTGGAAAACAAGACTATGAAGTACATATCTCTCTGTGCTCCGTTACAGGTGTCCATGCTGCAGTAATTTGCAATGGATGTTCAAAAAGAAGCAAGGCAATTGTTCTGAGGTTAGCATAGGATGTGTTGGATTTGATCCTCACTCCTCCAATCCTAATCATGTCCCCATTTCAGAGGGTTCAGGTCTCTTGACGATGAGCTACACTGAAACTTTACTGCAGCATGTTGTCACTTAGGCACTTTTCACTCATGCGGTAAGTTTACTGTCCCTTTCTGTACTACTGTACTGCAGACATCTTCACTGTGTGCTGTGAATTAGGCAGGAGCATATGGCTGCTATTACTGTCTTTACATTGTAAGCCATTTGGCAAGTTTTGTTTTTTCACATGGGTCTTTTAGTTTAAAAGGTGTTTGTCTCATTTTTAGGGAATTGAATGTTATTGAAAGATATCTTGTGAACTTCACTGAAAATTGAAGTGCCTGCTGTAGTCCTGGAATAAGTACAGGGACAATGTGAGCTTCTCCATGGGAATGAGAATTTGTTTTAATTTCTCTTGGCAAATTGAACTTACCACCCTCACTTTCCAGGATATTTTTAATATTTCATCAAATCATTTGAAAACCTTTCACCCTATGTGGTTTGATGGTCCATTATGATGCAGTCTAGGTAGGCTAAACTTGCATCTAACTTTATAGCATAGTGGAGTGAGGTAATGGGTAACAGTAAAAAACATTCAATAACCAGTAGGAGAGCACTTCAATCTCCCTGGACACTCAATAACAGACTTAAAAGTGGCAATTCTTCAATAAAAAAACTTCAAAAACAGACTTCAATAAGAAACTGCAGAACTGGAATTAATTTGCAAATGGGCCACCATCAAATTAGGCCTGAATAAAGACTGGGAGTGGCTGGGTCACTACAAAAAGTAATTTTCCCTCTACTGATATTCACCCCTTCTTGTCAACTGTTGAGAATAGGCCACTTCCACCTTAATTGAATTGGCCTCATTAGCACTGCCCCCCTACTTGGTAAGGCAACTCCCATCTTTTCATGTGCTGTAATATATATACTGCTTAATGTATTTTTCACTTCATGCATCTGATGAAGTGGGTTTTAGCCCACGAAAACTTATGCCCAAATAAATTTGTTAGTCTCTAAGGTGCCACAAGGACTCCTCGTTGTTTTTTTTTTAGTAAAAAAGAAACAATAGAAAGTGCACTGTAGAAAACAATCCTGCATTGGCAGGGAAATGGACTGAATAACTAAATAGAATTGTTCTAGTTTAAGATTGTATAATTCTAACTTCCTTGGTCACTGCAGTACATATCCAAGGGTCCATATTGGTGTCTGGTCCTGCTGAACTGTTTTTATTTGAATCATGAGCATTGTCACTACATGTTACATAAATAGGGTTTACAAATGCAGTGCTGCACAGACAGTGCTGCATATGGTGGAAAATTACCCAATTACTAAGTTTGGTGTGGCATCACCTGCCTACAGGAGCAAGACCAGAGGTTTTGTGATTTTGAATTCTGTGAACTGACTTTTCATTCTGTGACAAAGCTTAAATAAATGAACTGGAAAGCAGAGGTAAGATTAACGAGATTGTAGGAATGCAGAACTCTGACAGTCTGTTCCCACTTGGCCTGGTTTAGAACTGTTGAGATAGTCAGTGTCTGTTTCATACCAGCCTCCTATTCCCTCACCCCACACCCATCAACTCAGAAAACCTGGCTCATGGATGTACTGCTGTTGGTCTGCTGGCAGTGGCTGTACCTCTCTCTGTGCTGGTGTATGTGCGTGTGATATGAAAGCCATATAGTGTCTGCCATTGATGCAATGAGCAACATTACACTACACTGAAATTTGCCCCATAATGTAGAGCCTTTTTGAATGGGAGTACCCAATGGACAACAGCTGTCCCTGGCTCCACCTTCCTTGTGACCTTTCCCCAATCACTAATTTAGAATAATATGTGTGTTTTGCTACAGGTAGACTCCCAGCAACTACGTGGTGGTGGGGCACTAGGAGCAGTATGTTGCTGAACTATCCGTGTCTTCTCTATGATCCAAACAGTCTCATTCCTGGCTATGCTATGCAGAGAGGAGTGGACCATAGGGCACCTAAGGATTTTATTATTCTAAAAGCAAATCATGGACATTTTCATCTGGTCTCTCTTGGTGTACAACATCAGCAATTTCATCAGGCCTCTTGGGTCATGTGAAGTTGAAGTCCAAGTGGAATTTGTGTTGAGTTATATTATTGTTCAAATACTATGGTTGACAACTTTTTCTGAGATTGACAGTATTGGTGAAATGAGTGCTTGAGAACAGAGCATATGCTGAGGCAACTCTGGATATTACCAGTTCCTGCATCCTGAACTGCAAAAGTCCTCAGCTTATACGCAATCTGCTGTCTCTCAGAATGATGTTCTCTGCTCAGGTGGCTGGCCCTAAGTGAGTATTGTTAATATAGATTTGCTCTATGAGAGCTATAACTAGACTACAAACAATCCTTTTAGATTTATTTTCACAACTTGATCACACAGTAAAAACTCCAAACAAAGCGGATGCATTAGGAACCTGCTAAGTCTATCAGATCTATTAGTCCATTTATATTGGCTCTTACAGTGTTCACCACTGATACCTGGGGTAAGTATGCCTCACTATGCTTAATATAGCACATCTCAGACCTTGCTACTGTCCTCATTTTAGGATTTTTGAAGTATCAATGTTCATCCACTTAGCTCTAAATTTGCTAGTAAAATAAAATAAAATAAAATCCTTTATGACTACTTTAAAACTTGCCTCCCATTAAACATCCACAAATAATTGCCAACACAATTAACTGTGTGACCACAAATGATGACAGTTTACTATTATTTCTATTGTGGCAGGTTCCATGCATCCTAATCACCTACATGTAGTGAAGAAACGGTCTCCACTCCTCTGTAATGTGGACCTTCCAACAGTTATGAATGCCTTTGGCATCTCCAGGCTAGACTATTGTATTGTGCTCTACTTCAGGCAACCCTTGAAGTTCACCTGGAAGCTCTAGCTAGTATGGAATGAAGCTGCTCCAGTCATAAAAAGGGCTAGTTACCATGAGCACATAACATCTGGGCTCAAGTCTTTCCACTGACTTCTTGTTTACTTCAGGGTGTACTGTAATTCAAGGTGAATTAAAACCTGAGTAGTCTGGTGTATAGTTCTTTGAGAGGCCATGTCTCATCCTGTCCCAGTCCAGTAGTTAAAATCAGACAGGAAGCTCTTATTGTCTGTTCCTGGGATTAAAACACTCCACAAACAGAGGCAGGGCTGTCCACTTCAAGATTCCATCTGAGGAATTCACTAGCTTTTTTGTCTGCCTTTAGAATACTTATTCAACAAAACATGGTGATCACATTTGGCCCAAATCTAGTCTTATTAAAAACAGTGTTAAGATTCTTGTTCTTAAATTGAAGCTGAAGTGGGCCTACTGAGCTGACAGTGATAAAAGGGCTGTTGAATAGTGAGACCTACAATTTGCTCACACTATGGCTTCAAGAAGGCTATTCTTCTAACAGTGTAATTCCTCTAGTTCTTCAGAGGGCCTCCTTTTTTAAACCTCTTGTCCTCATTCAAGGCTAATCTTATTGCATATTTGTTGCATGGTCTTGTGCTACATTGTTAAATACATTGCAAAGCAGCTCATTTGTTTCATCTTCAAATCCTGTAGAATAGTTACACTTGTGCTTTAGGTATGTGGACAGAGGTTAACTTGAGTAAAATTCAAAAAATTAGCATGTCTGTTTTAGCTAGTAATAGCAAAGGAAGCTATTCTCAAACCCTGGATAACAGACCTTGCTTCTTCTGTAGTGGCTTCTGTTCATGCATTTTGCAAACAATCTTTTATCTTACAAAGGGCATGGAAATGAGAAAAATGGGCTCCACTGCTAGATTCTTTAGATCTACATGGAAAGACATATAGTGTCAAATCCTTCTTTAAATGGAGATAAATAATATTTCCTTTTTACCACTCACTATCCATCTTGTCTATTTAGACCAGGGATCGGCAACCTTTGGCACGCGGCACGCCAGGGTAAGCCCCCTGGCGGGCCTGCGCCACTTCCTGCAGCCCCCATTGGCCTGGAGCAGCGAACCGCGGCCAGTGGGAGCCGCGATCGGCCGAACCTGCAGACACGGCAGGTAAACGAACTGGCCCGGCCCGCCAGGGTGCTTACCCTGGTGGGCCACGTGCCAAAAGTTGCTGATCCCTGATTTAGACTGTACATTCTTTGGAGCAGAGACTATCTCTTACTGTGTGTTTGCATAATGCATGGCACAATGAGACCCTGATTTCAGTTACATTACATCCTTTAGGCATTGCTGTAGTACAAAGTTGCCATCATTGTTTTATTAAGAGTATTATCCTCCCTTTTGTTTTCTTCCAACCTCCTCCCTTTTAGTTTGCTGTTACGTCATCATCCAAGATACAAAACACATGACTGCTTATCAGACAAGTATTGTAAGATTTTGGCATTGGCATGTAATAATTTGTTTGCTTTTGGGGAGTATAACATATACACAGCAATTGCACCTAAAGTGAGCTAGGGTTGGTCTACACTTGGAACTTACATCAGCATAGTTACGTCTCTCGGGTGTGAAAAATTTACACCCCTGAGAGATGTAGCTCTACTGATCTAATCCCCTGCTGCAGACAAGGCTAGGTCAATGGAAGAATTTTTCTGTTGACCTAGCTACCGCTGCTTGGGGAGGTGGATTACCTATGCTGACGGGAGAACCCCTCCCGTCGGTGTAGGTAGTGGCTATGCTGAAATGTTACAGCGGCTAGCGTTTTAAGTGTAGACATATCCTTAGAGATTCAGGCAGAACAGACTTTACTGGTGATGTGCTAGTATCTAACTCCAATACATTCAGTGAAGCAGAACGAGCAAGACTTTCTACAATAGTGGCATCTTGTTACTCAAAATAATGTTACAAGTATACTTCGGAGGGGGGAAAAAAAAACCACAACAGCAAAAAAACCCTTTTCTTTGTTGAAGTTTAAAAAGTAAAATATCAAACATCACTCTAAGTTTTTTCTGTAGTGTCAAAGATCCTAGTATTAAAGCACTGAACAAGTCCATAATCTCTTCTGAGTCACACATCAAACATCTTAAAAGTCAGTATTTATGGAGCCAAAATATAGAAGCAGAGCAGTTACTTTTCCACTAGATGATCTTTCTCAGCTTAGGCAGATCCTATTTTCAGCTATGACCTAAACAGAAAGAGGTGGGAGCAGGCTGGCCAGCCACTCTGTGAAAAGAACCTTTTCTAAAGAGGGAATGTGGGCTGACCCCTGAATAAGCCTTCAGCCTGAAGTGTGGAAATGGGCTAAATGCCTGTTCCCTGATGTAGGGACACAAATGATGTGCTGGATGGGGCACTCTGGAGCTCCTTGTTAAAGTCTGTACTGAATTCGAGGGAGGGTTGGGATGATTTCCCTACCTCAGATGGAGTTCACCTCATCTCTGGACTCTTAAATCACCTCTGCCAAGGATGAGATCCTTAACTCTGAGGAAATTTACTTCCTATCTAGATCCTGTTAAATCACCTTTGCCATGGATCCTAGCCCTGGGGCTCATATAGTTGTAAGCAGGGTTTGAATGAGCTCTCCTGTGACATCTAGTGATGTATTAGGGAAAAGGATTTCAGGAGCAGACCGTGCTGGTCTACACTGCCTAGGTGTGCAGCATGATGGAACTGCTGTGCCAAAATGATCAATTCTGGTTGGTTTGGGTTACAAGAGCTGTTACTGGGGAATTTGGTTCCTGTGTGCTATGTCAATGGCAAAACTCCCATTGACTTCAATGGGGTCAGGATTTTACCCTGTGTGTTTTAGGGTAAGCATTTCCAGCAAGTGCAGATAATGACAGTTTATTTGCCAGATTGATCTTACTCTCTACTTGGTTATGTCTGGGAATATTTTTGTTTAAATGGAATGGTTTCACAATTCCCTTGTTCCTGCTCTTTGGTGTGACAGGCACCTTGTGGGACAGGGTTTAGTGCAGTGCTTACTTTGTAATGAAAGAGGTGACAGGTCTCAAGCAACTTTTTTACTTTCATAACTGATGCAGCCCAGAGGTGCCAGTGCTATGAATTGCCAAGCCTAGAGGTGCCTGGGCTCAACCCTGGCAAGCCCTGGCATAAATTAAGCTCTGGTTTAGTGCAAGTTAAGGGAGAACGTTTTTGCAAGCCATTCCTTCTTAAAACATCACTGAAAGATCCGCTGCTGGCAGAAGGTGGGTGGCGGTGGGTGGCGGTGGGAAGGGTTGGGCCTCTAAGGGTAGGTCTACACTGCATCTGGAAGCATGCCTCCCAGGCCAGGTAGACAGACGTGTTAGCTCTGCTTGAGCTAACATGCTAAAAATAGCAGTGTGGACATGGTGGGATGAGCTAGCCAGGGCCGGCCCACAACATTTTGGCACCTGAGGCGGGGAGCTCAAATGACGCCCCCATGCTCCCTCGCTTGGGCCAAAACTTTGAAAGGTCTCAATTCTGCCTTCTTTCAGTTCTACTCCTCTCATGGTACTGTTCTGCTACCTACCCCAATAAAGGAGAACTAACAACTTAAAACGTCTTGTTCAAAAATTTTAAGTAACACTTAACTTTCAAACGCCTGAACAGCAAATGTAACTTTTCTTGTCTGCATAGTAAACACTGGCATTTTTATCTGTTTGAATAATCAAAGTGGTGCTTTCCGTGCCTTCTTGGTTGCAAAGATTTGAACTGCTTCCTGCTGAAGGTCCACAGTCTGGGCCAGCTCATGCTCTATTGAGATGGTTGCAAGGCCGACCAGCCTCTCCTGTGTCATTGTGGAGCGTAGATGTGTTTTTATTAACTTCAGCTTGGAGAAGCTGCGTTCTCCACTGGCAACTGTTACAGGAAGTGTTAGAAGTATGCGCAGAGCAACAAAAGCATTTGGAAAGAGGGTGGTCATCTTATTTGTGCACATATATTCCAGAACAGCCTTTGGAGTTGATCCTGCTGAAATGTATCTTGAAAGGGCTTTCAGTTAATCATCTAAATCACTCGCATCAAAATTGCGCATGTCATCATGTGTCAACACTGTCTCTAGTGCCCTGCATTGCTGGTGTAGGTCTTCTTCAGGTATAGTGAGGAGTTTTGGAATAGCATACAACATCCCAAATATACTGCTGTGTTCCTTGAGCTGCATGAAACATTCTTCAACTGACTGTATCGCACAATCTAGCACCTGGTTAAAGGATTCAACTTTGAATTATTGTTTGGGGTCTCTTATGGGATTATCCCATGCCTCGTAATCAAAATGTGACTCTTGTATTCTTGAATGGGTGGGAAAATAGCTTTAGTGTGAAGTTCCTCTGCCAACTTCTGTGCACTCTTTAGAACGTTTTGAAATCCCTCATCTGACTGGTAAGGCTGTAGGTATGACTTTGCTTTGTCCAGTTGTTCCATTGCTCCAGATATATCAAGGTCAACACCTTGGAGTCTCTTGCTTACAACATTTATTTCAAACAGTATGTCATGCCACAACACTAAGCCAGACGGAGATTTGAAGTTATGTATGTTTCTGGTGATTCCATTTCCCTCTGCCACTGTTCTCCCACAAACAGTTCCTGTCATAGCATTATCCTCCATAATGGCAACATCTATCTTCCCAATTTGGTGTTTGATAGGCTTTATCACCTCCACTCGACTTACCCATCATGTGGCACTCAGTGGTTTCAGTGTCAGAGAGGATGTTCCCAGATGTTGCTTCAAAATTTGCCATCAATGAGTTGATGCAGAGAAAAATACATAGATGCTTTGAATTACATTAAAAAATTCAGCAGCCTCACTAGAAGCTGATGCTGCATCACGGACCACCAAGTTCAATGAATGAGAACTGCATGGGACAAAAAAAGCTCAAGGGTTTAACTCTCGGATCCGTGTCTGCACTCCTCTGTTCTTTCCTCTCATGTTGGCACCATTATCATAGCCTTGACCTCTCATGTCAGCTATCGCAATTCCCGTATCTTCCAGCTTTTTAAGAAGCACATTTATCATACCAGCTCCTGTAGTATCATCAATGTCAATAAATTCTAGAAAATGCTCTTTGACAGTCACCATTGCAGGGACATTTTCACTAGGTTCTGTTGTTAAAAAACACACCATTAAAGTCATTTGTTCTGTATGGCTGATGTCAGGTGTGCAGTCCAGAATAACAGAGTAATATCTTGCTGACTTCAGATCTGCCACAATCTTCTGTTTGACTTTTGTTGCCAGTAACTGTATGATCTCATTTTGAATTGTTTTTCCAAGGTAGTGGTGTGTGTACATTTCTTGGGTGGTGACTCTTCTTAGATGCTCCTGGAGTACAGCATCAAACTCAGCCATCAGCTCCACAATTTTAAGGAAGTTTCCATTGTTTGGCACATACAGCTGATCTGAAGTGCCACGCAGTGCTAGGTTTTGGGTAGCAAGCATTCTCACAATGGCAATGAGCCTTTTCAGAACATTTTGCCAGTAAAGAGACTCTGATGCAATCTTCTCTTGATGATGATCATCTATGGTGGCCTTTAACCTTAGTCTCATCTCAAGCTCTTTCCATCTATTGAATGCTCTCTGGTGATTTGCTGCCTTCTCATGGCATGCCAGATTTCTAGCCAGATTTTTCCAGTCCTTTGTTCCTGTAGAACCCAATGTGGCTGGAACATTAGACTGGAAGAGTTTGCAACAAAAACAGTATGCAGCATTCTGAGTTTTTGAGTACATAAGCCATTGCCTCTCCACTTTGTCACCATTGGGGATTTCACGCCAGTAATGTGTTGGATGGAAACTTCTATTTTCATTGTCTTTGGGGAACATGAAGTTTTTCACTTGCTATGGCCCATGCAGTACAAGGAAGTCCCTCAGGCTACTGCTCAAGTGGGTCCACAGTCCTGGATCATCTAGAATTAAGGAACTAAACTCAGCAGCAGCTGTTTCTTGCACCTCCACCACACTCTTCTCTGATCTACACTTTTCTTCAGGAATGTGCATGGTTACATCCATTTGAGATGGAGATATGGATGCTGCAGTAGCTGCCAGGTCACCGGCACTCTGACTAACTGGAAGATCAGGCATCTCCTCACCACTCACATCCTCACTGGGGCCAGAAGGTTCACCGTGAACATTTGTGTATATGTATCTCAGGAGAGCTCCTTCCTGCTTAGATAGAAAAGCTTCCTTTGCTTTCTTTCTTTTTCTGAATGCTGCCCCAGAGGGGCATTTTCTTCTTTCACTCATGACTGCTGTTCTGTTCCAGCTATAGTGGCTCTCAACACTCAATTGAAGGGGACAAATAAGCAGGCTGGTAGCAGGGCCTCAGTGAGGGAAGATATCAGTGCTTAAGGGCCTAACTGTCTCCTACTACTACAGTTGACTGCCTGTTATCCTCAAGTGGGTTCAGAGAAGCAGCAGGAAACAGGAAGCTCCCTGAGAAGCTGGTGTTAATCAGTCCAGGCTCCTGGGGGTGCTAGAGGTACATAAGAGGCTCCTCCTCCTCTCTCTCCCTGCAGCTCCTGCTGCTTCCTGTTATTCCCTCTCTCCTTTTCTCCTGCTGGCCTGTTATGTCTCTTGTGCCCTCCTTCCTCCAGCACAGCACTCCACCATCTCTGTGCAACTAGAGCAGAGAGAATACATATGCACCAGCAGCAGACAGGGCCGGTGCAACCCATTAGGCGACCTAGGCGGTCGCCTAGGGCACGAACATTTGGGGGGCGCCGGCGTCCCGGTCGTTGGCATAATTTTGGGGGCGGGACCTTCCGCCGCCTAGGGCGCCGAAAAGGCTGGCGGCGCTCCTGGCAGCAGACACAATTTTCTACGCTCTGGGTCCTAGTGGTGCCCCCCCACCTCACAGTCTGGCTGCTGAGGCGGCCACCTCAGTTCACCTCATGGTAAGGCCAGCCCTGAAGCTAGCCATCTGAGTACGGACCCAGGGGATTGGGCGGGCTTGTACTCAGATAGCTAGCCTGTGCTGCTGCCCATGCTTCATCATCCACACTGCTGTTTTTAGCATACTAATTCAAGCAGAACTAGCATGTGTCTGTCTACCCAGTTGGGAGACATGCTCCCAGCTGAAGTATAGACATACCCTAAGATATGATACATCAGCTAAGCTTTGATGATAAACTCCAAACTAAACCAAACCTCTGAGTCTTCTGGGGTTCCCCCATTGCTAATACAGTATTTATTGCTTTTTAAAATGTTTGAGTCAATATTTATATTGAATAAGAATTAAAGGACTAAAACCAACATACACAGAGATTCTTTTTTTTTTTATCCTCAGGCCAGGTATAGCTGAACTACAATGTGAGCTTTTAGTACTCTGACAAGCTTGTTTGTAAATGTATTTTCTTACTCTAAATATGACCTATGCCAATAATGCCATGCGTATTGACAATGCTAACACAAAATATGAGAAAATGCAGCCCATGGTATATTTGGATTAGATATGGCACTGCTGCAGGAAAGAACTAGTTTATGTCTCTTGTATAATGCTTATGCAATAGATTATATTCTGTGCCTGACTATTCCAGTTATCTCTAGTGGTATATAAAAAGCTTGCAGCATTGTTATTACGCATTTAGCTCATTCAACATCTGTAAATGAGCTTTCCTGCTTACAGGAAAGCACTTCCAATCCCCTAATTGGTTTATGTGTATAATCCTTTCCACACACTAACTAGTGCAAAAGTGGACTCACTGAGAATCAGAGAATACAGTGAGGGAAAAGGCTGAATATAATTTATAATGACAAACTTTTGTGGTATGTGTAATAGCATCCCTAACTGTGATTTCAGCCCCTCTTAGAATGGGGGATAAACCTCAATAATGATGCTAAATTGTTATTAGTAAAATTATAATTTATCCCTATAATGGTAGGTTATAACAATTTGGCCTGTGCCTTTTCTTGGCCCTTAAGAGATACTTACAATTGTTTTCATGCAACTTTGTGACTTCTATTGTGCTTTAATATTGTATGCTGTTTTCTTTTACACTATGTTTTGAAATTGTTAGTTACTGTGATTTGTGCTTAGTATAGAATATTTGAAAGGAGTCTTTTAATTGCAAGTTGTAAATGATATAAATGGTAGATTGTAAATCTAAAAACCATTTGGTTGAAAGGCAGGCAAACCAACAAGATTGTCTTATCAATAACCAAGACTGGTGTACATAGTCTAGTCCTAAGAAAATGATAAACAGAGCAATCAATATTCTTAAAAGCCAAAAATTTCCTCAAAGTAAGCATTTATCCCTTTCTTTTGTATTTTGTTTCTCAGTACCCTTTTAAGGCGAACTCTCCTCTTCTGTTCCTATACACATTATCCTAAGCTACAATCAATCTCCCAGGATCACACTCCTTCGCAAACATGAACTCTGTGTGTTGTCATTTCTTACTTTGGGTAACTCAGTGTCAGAGTTACAGATTTAAAGGGCCCCTATGCCTATTCCCCAAAATGACTCAAAGTGAAAATGGTTAAAATTACATAGATAAATTCATGTATTTTTGTATAGTAAATTCTAAAGCTGAAAACTTTAAAGATTGTTGGTTCAGTCATGTCTTTTGCAAGTCTGAGCCATCATTGGAGGGGGAGGAGATGCACAGCTCCAGGGAAAAATGGCTGGAGAGCAGACCGTGGCTGCTCATTCTAGGGTCCCTGGACTGGAACCCACCACAGAGGGTGGGCCTGGGTTCCCAGTCACTGGGAAGGAGGAGTGAAGCCCCTTGACATAAGGAGGATCAGGACAGTTCAGAGCCCTGAGAGAGTGATGTAAGGACTATTGGGCCCAGAGCTAGGAGCCGGAGACCTGACACAAGGAATTATTTGTTGGACTTTGTGTTACCACAAAAGGGGTGTGAAACTAAAATGTGACCTGGATGGAGGCTGAGTTTTGAGAAGAGGTACATCACCACAGAAGTGGAGCGACTATTGGCCTGGGATGCTAGAGAAGACAGAGCTGCTACACCACACCCATCCAGCAGAAGGCACACCCACCGCAAGTCTTCTCTTCTACAATATATTTGTGAGATACCACTTGTTTTTATTAAATAAAATGATTTCTTTACATATTACTGTCCATCTTGAATTGTAATAACCATATTACTGAACTTACCAGTACATGCCTTTGTTATTCAACTGCTTTTACCTGTAACCTACTGTCGCAGGGTGAGCTTGGCCTTCCAGTGGTTCAAGCTGAGACTTGTGCCTAGTTTCTGTCCCTCCAGATCACAAGACTCAGATAACAGGTGATGGGGAGGCAGGCCTACTGTGGGAAATAGAAGAGACAGCCTATTCTTAGAATGGAAGAGGAGCAGTTCTGTGCTGAGAGGCTCTCCAGTGACCAGGGTCTGAGGATGGACTGGTGATAGCTCCCTGCAAGAAAACACAGCAGCAGAGTTCTGGGGTTAGGGACCAGGATGGTACTCTATGGGGAGCGAACTAGGAACAGAACCCACAAGGGGCACAGCTAAAGAGGCCTGCAGAAGGCGTAGATGGAGAGAGACATGGTAGGATCCCCCTAAGTGGAGTAAAACAAGATATTGAAGTTGGAGTGAACAGACACTCCTCTATATAGAGCCCAGGGTAGAGGAGAGAACCAAGCTCCCCCTGTCAATCACCTTAGTTGTGCCAACTGGAGGGGGTGAACTGCTATCTGTACAATGAAGGGGGAAAGGACTGTTGGAAAGTCCTGACAGAAGGGAAGACAGGTAAGGCTCTGGGGAGGGAGTGGTAGCCCAAAAGGTGGCAAACAGTGGCATGACCCCTTTGATAAAGAGGAAAAAGGAAACCCCTACATGGGGTGGAAGGCCAATTTATGTTGGACTCTGCATTGGGCTCTCTTGTTGAACCCCAAATCCTCAAATCACTGAATTAATGAAGGGAAACGGAGGCATGCTGCAACTGACAAAAGTATGGAGAAGGTGATCCTCCTACACCTTCAGAAATAAAAAATTCAAAATAAAAACATTTTGAGAGACAAGACATGCTTATTAGCTGGTTTAAAATGCCATTAAACATGCCAGAAACCCTCACAATCATTGCTTGATACATTGTCCTTTAAATCACACCATGCAGAAAAGGAAGCTTACCATACAACTTGTACCTCTTCCTCTCCCCCAACACTAGCTGTGTGAGGGATCCTGCATGCACCAACACTAGTCAAATGCGTGGGTGGGAAATGCTGGAAGCAGGGGTGGGGAGATATGTTGCATGCTTTTCTCTCCAACCAAACCAGAAGCAGCCCTAATCCTGCATTCCCTCAGTGCTTTTGTTATTCTGTGCACTGTGCGGGGAGGTGTCATAGTCAGCTGAGGGAGGAGTGGAGCTTAGGAGCAGCTGCTCTTGGTGGCATGCTCCTCCCAGAAACCACCATATTATATGCTGGAAAACACAGTGGAAATTAAAGCTGCTTAGACAGGCATTAATTTAGAGCATCTATAGTTTGCAGAGTGCAGTAGTGCACAGCTACAGACCTAAGATGACCAATGACAGCATGGTCATCAATGGGCAGATTTTTAAAGGTAGATAGGCTCCTCATGGGATTTTCAAGAGTGCCTAGGTGCAGATTTCTGGAAGTTAGGTGTAGGGTGACCAGATGTCCCGTTTTTATAGGGACAGTCCCGATTTTTGGGTCTTTTTCTTATATAGGCTCCTATTACCCCCCACCCCCGTCCCGATTTTTCACACTTGCTGTCTGGTCACCCTAGTTAGGTGCCTAGATTCTTTTGTAAATCCCTCTAGGTGCCTCTCTGTTTCTTTAGGTTCTTAACTACTATTAAAAATATGTCCCCAAGTCAGCTATATTGCTGGAGCATTATCAGGCAGGCAGTGTGGTGTGAGATAGAACAGAGTGAGTCCAGGATTTCCTATGTGTCTTTGAACTTTGCGTGAGTACACAGCCGCTTCCCCTGCCCCCTCTGTGCTACTACTAATCCCTGCTTCTTGAGAAGATAATACATCTGTTTTTCTGCCTGTTCAAATGTGTGCAAGGATTTTGAACTAATTTTTTCACTTCCAAGCATTTTTGCATAGAAGCTAGAGTTCTAAAAATTAGCCAAAAGTAATTATTAATTATCTGAACTCCAGCCACAAAATAGAGCTGTAGTTAACATGAACATTTTTGTAACTTTAAATCTTAGAACTGTTGACTAAACTAATCTTGAATTTCTGTGATCCATTCAGCATAGGGACAGTTGTCACATTTCTTGAGCATTTGCTGGCAAATCAGTGAAAGAGGTTATTCCAGCGAGACTATACATTAAAATTCTTGTATCTCAGAGCAGAAATCTCTGCTTATCCCAGTAGCTTCAAACAATGGTTCCCACACTCTTAAATTTGCTATAAATGTGTAGCTCCATTGAGTGCAATGATTTTTTTCACAACTATAAAGACTAGAAACTTTACAATTTAACTTCTTCATAAACTGAGGGGCTGTAATATTGCCTTGAAAGACTGTGGTTTATGCACTGGGTAAATCAGAGGGATTACTTTTAAATGCAAATATTTTAATTCATTTTCATTTTAATTCCTATGTTAATGGTTATTTTAGGAAACAGCTTTTCTAGAGGACTTCTGAACATCACCAGCAAATTAACATGCTATTGCAACCATGGCAACAGGTACAAAAAAACCTCAGATTGAACTGTTTGGGTTTGGATAGTGAAGGGCAACTCTGTCTTACACTTTTCTGCTTTGGTGATGTAACCTTTAGAAATAGGGAATACTAATAATGTGCACGATCCGGAACATTTTGACAGCTCCATTATTTTAGAATGCAATGTTTTAGAAATTATGGTTATTGCAAAGTGATTAAAAATTCATGTTTTGTAAGCTTGTGTACTTGTTTGGGAATAATTTGGATTTAGTCTGAAAAATATTTGAGGGATTTGGCACAATATTAGTCCAATCACAGTTCCATATGATACGTGGTGGTGCCAAATGATGAAAATATTCAGTTAAATCAATATCAGCCTCACCTTTTACAAGATGAAAGCAATTAATTTTTTTGCAGTACATCACAAATTATCTTTAAACTAATGCCATTGATAAGTGTGTATTACCAATGAGTTAAGCTGAAAGAGCTATATCTGCTTAGAATATGGGGTCAGATTCCAACTAAAGTATTATAAGGATAATGAAGTCTTTATTACCTCTCAAAACCAAAAGCTTATTTCAATTGTCAATTGTCATTATTACATTTTTTTCTCTTTTAGAGATAGTTTGTCGTTTGGCAAAGAACACATTGAGAGAGAACTGCTTTCTCCAGTAAACAAAAATCTAAATCTTCGAAATATTTACAGCCAAAAAACACCCACATTCTGGAAGTCTTTGAGACAGATTATCAGATGGTGTGACTCAACATAGTTCAGCTGAAGTTAATCAAGCTATGGCAGTTTACACCAACTGAGGATCTGGTCCATTACATTGAATGTTCCAGAGGAGATTTTTTTTTTTTTTTAAAAAGGTCCTGTCTACTCTGCATGAACACTGATAATCTCTTGGCACTTTTTGTTAGAGGCTTTCTTTCAGCATCAGCCAAAATGTCCCCTCCCTTCATTTTTCTGCAGCATACTGCATGCATGTTGGTTGTAACTCTCTAGCCCCAAAATTATTATTTCAGTGGAACATTATGGTTGTGAGGTCCTTGGTACCCTTTAGGAAAAAAAGGTGCTGTAGAAGTGTAAAATATGTTTAGTGGTAAATAACCTGGCGTCCCCATAAACGAATGTGAATGTTCTATTATTTGTCATAATTTTTAATTGACAGAGGGTTAGTTACTTTTAGAGTACAGCATTGTGTTACAGTTTCCTCTCTGCTCTGCCAGTGCTCTTCTGCTTCAATCTCTATGCTAAAAAGAGACCATCAGCAATGCATCCCCTATGGTGGATATTTGAGAGGGACAAATATCTACTAGGGGCTAGATAAAGGCCAGCAAGTTCCATTTTATTGTATCTGTGACTAAACCATGGTTTGAATCCACATGTCCAGAGGTAAAATTCTGTCCTTGGACATACCTATTCAGCTCCCCTTCTAGCTACTGGGAGCTATACATCCATTTCTGAGGGGAAATTTTAGTTTTAGTGAGTTTATCTGGTGTTCACTACTCCTCATCTTTGCCATGGGAGAATTAATTTGTCTAATTGCATTCTTTAATACAGGGGTAGGCAACCTATGGCACGCGTGCCGAAGGCGGCACACGAGCTGATTTTCAGTGGCACTCATGCTGCCCGGGTCCTGGCCACCGGTCCGGGGAGCTCTGCATTTTAATTTAATTTTAAATGAAGCTTCTGAAACATTTTAAAAACCTTATTTACTTTACATACAACAATAGTTTAGTTATATATTATAGACTTATAGAAAGAGACTTTCTAAAAATGTTAAAATGTATGACTGGCACGCGAAACCTTAAATTAGAGTGAATAAATGAAGACTCGGCACCCCGCTTCTGAAAGGTTGCCAACCCCTGCTTTAATATAATCATAGAAATGTAGGGCTAGAAGGGACCCGGAGAAGTCATCAAGTCTCCTGTGGAAGGGCCAAGTAAACTTATACCATCCCTGACAGGTGTTTGTCCAACCTGTTTTTAAAACGTTCCAGTGATGGGTATTCCATAACTTCCCTTGGAAGCCTATTCCAGAGTTTAGCTACTCGTATAGTTAGAAATATTTTCCTAATATCTAACCTAAATCTCCCTTGCTGCAGATTAAGCCCATTACTTCTTGTCCTACCTTCAGTGGACATGAAGAATAATTGATCACCGTCCTCTTTATAACAGCCCTTAATGTATTTGAAGACTGGAGTCAGGTCCCGGCTCAGTTTTCTTTTCTTAAGGCTAAACATGCCCAGTTTTTTGTAACCTTCCTTCATAGGTCTGGTTTTCTAAACCTTTTATCATTTTTGTTTCTATCCTCTGGACTCTCTCCAATTTGTCCGAATCTTTCCTAAAGTGTGGTGACAAGAATTGGAGAGAGTATTCTAGCTGAGGCCTAACCAGTGCAGAGTAGAATGGAACAATTACCTTCTGTGTCTGACATACAACACTCCTGTTAATATACCCCAGATGATATTCACCTTTTTTGCTGCTGTATGACATTCATATTCAATTTGTGATCCACTATGACCTCCAGATCCTTTTCAGCTATTACATATAGCCAGTTATTCCTGATTTTGTAGTTATGCATTTGATAGTTTTCCTTCCTAAGAGAAGTACTTTGCACTTGTCTTTACTGAATTGTATCTTATTGAATTCAGACTAATTCTCCAAATTGTCAGGGTCATTTTGAATTCTAATCCAATGCTCCAAAATGCTTGTAATCCTTCCCAGTTTGGTGTCATCTGCAAATTTTATGAGCATACTCTCCACTCTGTTATCCAAGTCATTACTGAAAATATTGACTAGTACCAGACCCAGGACTGACCCTTGCAGGATCCCACTAGATATGCCTTCCTGTTTGCCAGCAAACTATTAATGATTACTCTTTGAGTAAGGTCTTTCAACCAGTTGTGCACCCACCTTATAGTAATTTCATCTAGACCACATTTCCTTAGTTTGCATATAAGAAAGTCATGTGGGACTGTCGCGGGGAGGTACACTCCATCATGGGGTGTCAGGTCCCATCTGGTTCAAAGACCGGAAAAGTCTGTACCGGGAGGAGGCAGAGAAGAGGCAGGGCAGGGGCGGGGAAGTGGGGGAAGGAGGTGGGATGTGGGTGGGAAGGGGGAGGGGCTGGGGTGGGAAAAGATGGGGTGGAATGTGGACTTTGGGGAAGGGATAGAATGGGGGTGGGCGAGGGCAGAGGCGGGGGTGGGGAGGTCGAGCACCCACCAGGCAGAGGGGAAGTCGGCACCTATGCATCCCATCACAGGGACCATGTCAAAAACCTTATTAAAATCAAGATATAGCACATCTACAGCTTCTGTTCTATCCACTAGGCCAGTAACCTTGTCGAAGAAGGAAGTTAGGTTGGTTTGGCATGATTTGTTCTTGACAAATCCATGCTGGCTATTCCTTATAACCCTATTATTCTCCAGTTGCTTACACATTGATTGTTTAATAATTTATTTCAGTATCTTTCAAAATATCAAAGTTAGGTTGTCTGGTCTATAATTCCCCTGGTCCTGTTTATTCCCCCTTTTAAAGATAGGTACTATGTTTGCCCTTCTCCAGCCTTTTGGGACCTTGCCCATCCTCAAAGTTCTCAAAGATAATTGCTAACAGTTCCAAGATTGCTTCCACTAGTTTCTTAAGTACCCTAGGAGGAATTTCATGAGGCCCTGTTGACTTGAATAGATTTAATAATTACAGCAAAGATTAGAATATAAAACCAAATTCATATGAGAAATAATACTGCTCATTACTTAGAAACAAGAAGGAAATCATTGGGCTGGATTCTCCTTCAGCTATGCAGGTTTTACACTGGTGAAATGCCAATGCAAGTGAAAAGAGCATTCAGTCCCATTATATCTAGAATTTTGTCTCCATCCAGTGTCTGATCTGATCAGCTATTTTGCTGAAACTGTTTTATGAGAATGCATTGAAATGCATTGCAAAACTTCCAGCAAAATAATCAGCTTTCAGAACTTCCCTACCATTTCCCAAGTCCAGCAGAACAAGTTTGATTTGCCAATTAGCCTCCCTTTGGCTTCTTTCCTCACCCATTTCCTCTAAAAGTGCATTGCTACCCTGGATCATGTTCCATCATCTACCACAACTCTCTGGAGGAAATAAAACCAAAAAAATGTTTTCCTAGCTTCTGAGTTATCTGGAGAAGACTGGACTCCAGGAGTGGGTTATTTCTTCCTTGAAAGATGAATGATGCAAGACACAGGATATTATATTCCTGGACTAATTTATTTACAAGTATGTCCATGTATATGTGAATGTATGGGCAGTGCTCTATGTGGCTGGAGGTAGCCATGGATGAAGAATATTGAGGAAGTAGGGAAAACAGCATTTTGGACTGTTCTACCTCAGCTTAACCTCTGGTTAGGAATCCAATGCACACCTCTGCTCTGAGTTATATTTGGTCTTTGTACCACTATGCTGACCTGACACAGTGTCTGACCAGTTTGAATTGCATTTATACATTTTCTTTGATTTTAAAACTTAGTTAAAACCCTGTTGTACTGTCTTCATAGTTTATCAAAATGAATTCCCTACTTTTAAGATACCATTGTTGTCTTGCCAATCCACAAATGAATTAGATTTAGCCTCTGGTTGCCTTGTTAGAATCCCTGTGTTCTTCCTGGAGTCTAAACAATTTCTGTTCTTGGTTATAAAATGTGTTTATATAATTCAAACCACCAGCCTGCTTGAATCCTGTTTAAACTTGTTACGCCTTGCTAGGATCTTGCTGTGGACCTTACCCAACTTCTGCTAAATTCCTGCCAAGCAACATAAATATGGGTCATGGGTCCTGTGTCCTGACAGAATCAGTTGCTGACACTAGTGAACATTGATTCGGCCACATGTTGGCAATGGTGTATTATTTTTGGACCGCGTTTTTGCAACAAAATATATTAATCATTCTATAGAATTATTACATGATAACGACAAGAATAAACTAGATGCTTGTACTTCAGAGAACTACTGTTTAAACAGGAATGAAAAATGCAGATGAATTAATCTATTTTAGGACAGTGAGCAGTGAAATTGATTGTTGGGAACTTGGCATATCATGCCAACATTGTGGGGGTTTGCACAACCTCCCACCCCAACACATTTGAGCGGTCTAACATAGAGTCCAGTGAGTGGAAAGGGACTGTGTAATACAGGGGAAGAGATGTACTATATTTGTAAAGCACGATGTAAATATATAGTGCAGTACTTTTCAATGTTAGTGATAATTATAACACCCTCTTTCTGTGGGTGCTGTGACAATACTAGGTAATCTCTAGTACAGCTCTTTTTAAAAAAAAGATTTCTCTGTCCTGAGGAATTCCCACTTGGACCTGTTTTCTAAAAAATGGGAATCTCTTGAAACAAAGAAATCTCATTTTTTTTAATGCACTACCAGAAAATTGCCTAATGTCACCATAGTATTTGCAGGCAGAGGATGTGACCATCTGGGAATTCCTATAGCTCACAATGTTCTCAGCCACTGAGTTATCTCATGCACCCCACAGTCTACATGTTCCAAAGTCAGTTCCTTTCTGGCCACAGTCAGAAAGGGAGTTCCCAGGACTTTTCTGTGCTTCTTTAGTGATTGGTATGGCTTGCAGTGATCTGATCTAGCAATGTTAAAGGTTTCTAAGGCACCTATTAATGTACAAAGCTTTGCAGCATTTTTTTCCTGTATCTTTTTCTTGTTCTGTTTCCCATTTAAAACCCACATGTCTTTCTTCAGCACACTTTGAGTGATATCCAATTGCACTGATACCTTCTGGGCTTTGTCCCGTATCTGCTTCTAGGCAGAGCATCAGTACTTATCCCCAACTTTGTGATGATTAGATTAATATTCTTCACCCACAGGCTTTGTTGAGGAATTGGGGTCTTTTGACTTCTCAGCCCCCCATTGCAGAGGATGAGCTTCAACAGCATTCTGAGTGTACTCAGTCATCTGCTTGGGGAACAGTCAGCCTGGAAAGATTAGATCCAGTGAAAATATAGGCCCTGCAAAAACATTTCCGTACCTGGAAGCATTTTGCAAAACCCAGAGCATTAGCATAGTTTGGCTGGGTTGAGGTTTAGATGATCTCCATGCCTAGAGGCACCATCGCTGTGTTGCACAGCTCAGATCTATATTTGTTGAATGAGGTAATGTCTTCTCTGAACTGTCTTGTTTCCTACTCTTTATATCTAGTAACTAGCATTGTCAATCACTGAGCTAAGTTTCCACGTCTTTTAACCCTTCCCTTACAAGGTCTTTGTGACAGCGTACCGCATAAGACTTTATGGGGGGGGGGCTCATAAATGTATGTACAATATAACTGGAATAGGGTTTTGCTACATAGGCCATGTAATTTTCCTCCGGGGTAGATTGGCAGAGGCCCTGGAGGTTTTTCGCCTTCCTCCGAGCATGGGGCAGGGGTTGTTTGCTAGAGGATTATCTGCTGCTTGAAGTCACCAAATCAGGATTTGGGGACTTCAACAGCTGAGGCAAGGGTGAGAGTTATTTCAGGGGTGGGTGGGTCAACTTTTGTGGCCTGCATCATGCAGGAGGTCAGACTAGATGATCATAATGGTCCCTTCTGATCTCAAGTTCTATGATTCTATGATTCTAT